>MU226596.1:796645-876155 GCA_018584345.1 Thuja plicata
CCCCCCCCCCCCCCCCCCTCAGTTATTACTAACAATTGGTATCAGAGCTTGTGTGCTTAGAAGGAAGGTTTCAAGACCTGAGTCAAAGATCACAAGATGAACAGACGAGATGTGCCCAAGTTGAACAAAGATAATTTTGCTTCATGGAAAAGAAGAATAAGACCACCTATCAGTTATTGGTAATGATGTTACTCAATTCCTAGAAAACTGAATATGTTTTTCCCACAGGAGCACCAACAGTTGAACAAATGAGAGAAAAGCATGAGCATAATGGCATGATGATAGAGCTTGCTTCCTCACTCTCCGATGCTGAATTTGAATATGTCAAATAATCCAAATCTGCAAAGCAGATGTGGGACAAATTGAAGCTTGTACATGGTGGTGACAAAAATGTTTTGAGATCCAAGGTAGAAAGCCTTACAGGAAAGTTTGATGCTCTCAAAATGAAAGGAGAGAACATCACTCAATACAGCACAAGAATTAAAGAGGTAGTCAATGCTATCCGAGGATTTGGAGGTGTACTAGAAGAAGATACAGTGGTAAGTAAAATTCTAAGAACCTTATTGCCTACCTATGCTATCAGAGTATCTGTCATTCAAGAAATGAGAGTAGTAGCAAATAGCAATGTTACTCTAGACAGTTTAATTGGAAGACTGATTTCATTTGAAATGAATAACTTTGATAATAGTGTCTTACCAAACATAGAGTCTGCATTAAAAACTTCTATGAGAATAAGTAAATCAAGTCACAGAGACACTATAAGAAGAGATAGTGATAGTGAAAATGAAGAAGATGATCTTGATGAAATTGAAGCACTTATGGCTAGAAGAATGCAGAGAGGCAAAGGTCAATTGCCACTTGTTTGTTTTAATTGCAAAGAGATTGGACACTTTGCTGCAAGATGTACTAACAAAAGAAAAGATGACAGAAGTAATGATAGATATTTTGAGAAAAGGTCTGATAGAGGTGATTACAGAAGCTACCGACAATCAGAAAGAAGAGGTACCTGAGACTACAAGGACAAAGGAAAGAAGGTCAGCTACCTAGCAAAATGCAAGGATGATGATACTGACACTGAATCTGATGAAGATATTGAGATGGTGTTTGTGGCTGTAAAAGATGATTCAGATGATGATGAAGAAAGGTATGTAGAAACAGCTCTCATATCTAAAATTAGTAAAAATGATGTTTGGATCATAGATAGTGGCTGCACTCATCATATGACCGGTGATAAGTAAAAGTTTGAGACTTTTGAATACTACAAAGGCGGATCAGTAAGAATGGGAAATGACACACCTTGTCCAGTTGAAGGTAGAGGAACAATAATGTTGAATAACCAGATAAAGTGTGAAAATTCTTATTGGGTAAATGGATTAAATTATAATTTATTGAGTGTTTCTTAGTTGAATAATTCAGGTCACAAAGTAGCATTTGAAAATAAGAAGGCAAAGATCAACAAATCTGGAAATCTGATTGGTACCAGTGAGCAGACAAAAGGTAACTTATTCTATATGAATGATACTGACTCCACTTGTTTGATTACTACGAACGAGGACATATGGTTGTGGCACAAAATATTGTGTCATGTGAATTTTGACAACATGATTAAAATTATAGAAAAGAGAAATTTCAGAGGCTTACCGACAATGACCAAGCCCGACAACATCATGTGTAAAAATTGTCAAAAAGGTAAAATGGAAAAGTCTAGTTTCAAAAGATAAATTCATACATCTGATGCAATTCTAGAATTATTCCATAGTGATTTATGTGGACCTATGAGGACAAAGAGTTATTATGGAGATAGATATTTTATTCTCTTTGTTGATGATTACTCTAGAATGATGACAGACACATTTCTAAAAGATAAATCTGAAGCATTCAAGATGTTTAAATGGTATAAGGCTTTGGTAGAGAAACAAAGTGGTAAGGGTCTAAAATGTTTGAGATCAAATAGAGGAGGTGAGTTTATATCAGATGAATTCACTAACTTTTGTAATGAGCATGGTATAAAAAGGCGGGTTTCTGCACCAAGAACACCACAGCAAAATGGGATTGTTGAAAGAAGGAACATATCAATAGTTGACTGTGCTAGAACACTAATGATAGAAAAAGGAATCACCCAAATATTCTGGAGAGAAGCTATCAGCACTACTGTTTACACACTAAATAGAGTACAACTGAAGAAAGACACCTTATGAACTTGGTATGGATACACACCCAATGTGAGTTATTTCAAAAAATTTGGAAGTCAATGTTATATCTTAAAAGATGATAGAAATATAAAACTTGACTCCAAGAGTGATGAAGGAATTTTTCTAGGGTATTCTACCAAGAGCAAGGCTTACAAATGTCTAAACAAAGCCTCTAACAAAATTATTGAAAGTGCAAATGTAAAGATAGATGAATTTTTAGAGAACAATGAACAAGAAAGCACTAAAGAACTAGAGGACTACAATAAGTTCACTTACAATGAGGAACCTGACACTCTACCCTACCAACAATGTAGAGCACCTAAGCTGCAAATCACTGCTCTAGAGCATCAGGCTGCAAATACCGACGGTCAGGATAATGATCAAGAAAATGTGCAAGGTGATGAAGAACAGAATGAAGATCAAAATAATGATCAAGCTAATAACCAAAGGACTGTACCTATACTTGCAAGATATGTAAGTAAGAACCATCCAGAGGTCCAAATCATAGGAGATAAGAAAGCTAGTACAAGAACAAGAAGTAAGTCTTTAAACTCAAGTAACTTAATTTGTGAGTTTGAGCCAAAATCTATCAATGTTGCACTAGATAATGAGGAATGGATAAGTGCTATGAATGATGAGATTGAGAAGATTGAGAAGATTGAGAAGAAAAAAACATGGTCACTTGTGCCAAGACATGATGACAAGAATGTCATCGGTACAAAATGGATATTCAGGAATAAGCTTAATGAGAATGGAGAAGTCACAAGGAACAAAGCAAGACTAGTATGCAAAGGGTATGCACAAGAGGAAGGTATAGACTATGGTGAGACCTTTGCACCTATTGCTAGGATAGAAGGAGTGAAAATACTACTTGCTTATGCTGCATACAAAGGATTCAAAGTATATCAAATGGATGTCAAGTCAGCATTCCTAAATGGAATACTTGAAGAAAAGGTATACATTGAGAAACCAGAAGGGTTTGTAGATCCAAACAAGAGGAACATGGTATGTAGACTTCACAAAGCCTTGTATGGATTAAAAAAAGCTCCAAGAGCCTGGTATGAATGACTAAATTCCTATCTATAAGTATTGGATTAATAAGGACTAGTGAAAACAACAATCTTTATTTAAAAGAAGATACTGATGCTAACACTTTGATTGCTAAAATATTTGTTGATGACATCATATTTAGAAGCAATGATATGCTATGAAAATAATTTTCTAATGAGATGAGCAAAGAATTTGATATGTCTATGTTTGGAGAGATCAAGTTCTTTATTGGTCTACAGATCATTCAACAAAGTGAAGGTATTTTCATTACACAGTCCAAGTACATCAAAGAGGTCTTGAAGATATTCAAGATGGAAGAATCCAAACTAGTTGGAACACCGATGGCTACTGGAAGTAAGTTAACAAAGGAGGACAAGACAACAAAGGTAAATTAGACTTTGTACAGATCAATGATTGGAAAACTCATGTATGGTGTACACACTAGACCAGATATTGCACATGTAGTAGGAATTGTTGCTAGATTTTCTGCTAACCCCAAGGAATCACATATGACTGCTGTGAAAAAAATCCTAAGATATCTAAATAATACTGAGGAATTTGGCTTATGGTATAGAAGAGAAGGAAAATTTTAACTAAAGGTGTTTACCGATGTTTATTGGGATAGAAATCTTTATGACCGAAAGAGCACAACTGGAGGAGCATTCTTTATGGGTGACAGACGTGTCACATGGATCAGTAAGAAGGGAGGATGCATATCTCAGTCTACTACAGAAGCAGAGTATGTTGTTGCTGCTGCAAATTGCTCAAATATTGCATGGATCAAACAACTGCTGGAAGGCATGCATATGAAGATCTTAGAACCAGTGATTATCTATTGTGATAACACCAGTGCAATAAACATTTCCAAGAATCCATTCATGCATGCAAATACTAAACACATTGCAATCAAGTATCATTATTTGAGAGAACGAGTTCAAGAGAAAGAAATGACACTTGAGTATGTGCAGTCAAAATGACAGTTGGCCTATATCTTCACCAAGCCACTGCCCAAAGATACATTTGAGTACCTGAGAAAGAGACTAGGGGTTAAACCCTTGTCTACCAGTCAGTAACAGACTGAAGGTTCCATCAGCCTATATATTATCAAAATATAAGAAATGTTGATGCAAGCAAAGAGAAGAACTTCAAAGCTACATCTATATATAGACAGGTATATATCATAACCAAGCACCAGAGTGTAATGTTGTATTGATGATAGATAAGGGAAATTCAAGGAATATATTATGGATAAGAGGAAAATGATTATTTGACATGAATGTTAGATATTTGAAACAATTGGCAACAGACATTGTTTCAATATTTGATAGGCATTATTGTCAAAGGGAGAGATATTATCCATATTATCACATTCTTCTGAGAAAAGGAAGAGAGATTATCCATTATCAGATCACTCCAACAGGGAGAGATTATATCCTAAGGGAGAGAAAAGTGTTTGAAAGATTACACAAAGATAAAGTTGTTGAAAAGAGAACAAGACATCAAAGCAGAAGAACTGTCAGAAGGAGAGAAATTGACACCAGAAGAGATTCAACACATCAGAAAATAGAAAGCTGCAAGAATCAAATCTAAGCTAAAACAGAGCTTACCAAAGTTTAGACATTTATTGGTTATCAAACAAAGATTGGTAGTTTGATGAATCTTAACAATTGTATTTCATATTGTATTAGAAATAGTATAGTGTGATAATATAAGTTTTGTTTCCATCAATGCCAAAGGGAGAGATTGATGACATATAACTGATTGAATGTTTGAGAATGTTAAGTTGAAGATAATTCAAGGCATTAAATCAGTTAATGGTTTGTATTGTCATTGATGTCAACTTGATATCATCTATACAGTCATGTACATAATGCCAAAGACTTCAGAGAATCAATGGAACAAAAGTTATGCTTTCAGCAATGCATAAAAGTCAAGTATTCACTAAGTGACAGACAACACCGACGGAGTGCACACCATCAGTAAAGCCAAAGAAGAAAAGTCACAGTGATACTCGATGATCTAAAGACAGTGTTGCATGAAGAAGCAAACCACAGGTTGTCTGACGAGTAAAAATCCAACGATGCCCGACGGATGGAGATCCCAAAGCTAACTGGAGTCACACCAACGGAACTGGCAGTTGTAACTGATGACTAACTAAAGAGTTGACCGACGGAACAGAGAGTTCAGAAAATGAAAAAATATCTAGCTGGAAAGAGCTAAAGATAGACTTAACTAGTTGTTTTCATTGTTTTATTCGACCAGAGTTAAGTGATTGATTTAAAGCTGATTTGTATAGTTGGAAAGAAGATAACTACGAGATAAATCAGGAGTTATGCTTTAAATCAGATTGGCTGAATTGTTTTTCACGCCAAGAATCAAGAATCAAGAATCACCAATCAAGAATCAAGAATTAAGGAATATCATGTCTATATAAGAGACAAGCATTATTCATTCCAAATATAAATGGAAGGGGAGTGAATCGAAAGAGGATGCTAAAGAGAAACTGATGAAGGATAACTGCATACAGTCCTGATCAATCAAGCTAAGGAAGAGCTAAATAATTCTGCAGACATCAACAAACAATGAGCATAGCATCATAGAGCAGAAAGTGTGGAGCACAAAGAATTGAATTGATATATTGATCAGAGAGGTAATGTACTTAAATAAATCTAAAAATCTGCAATTCAAGTTGCATTAGAAACAGGTCATTTTGTTTTATTTTAACCATTGAAGCATCAAGTCTCTTAACATAGCAGGAATTAACAGTCTTCTATATATTGAGGTACATCCCAAGGAGTGCCAAAAAGGTTGATTCATGAAAGTAGCACTAGATTTTCCTAAAGCCTATTGACAGTCTAAGAAAGAGACTGATTCAAGGATGGTAGCAAACTGAGTTGCCCGATACTAAGTGACAACCTATATGTATAAAATCCTCTAATAAGGTCACACCTAACAGTGTGTTTGTAACCTTTAACAGGGTTGGCTCTTAACAGGGCTCACTTTAGAAGAGTGAAAATTCGGGGTACTGGTCCCAGTGGTTTTTTCCCTCAACAGGGTTTCCACGTTAAAATCCAAGTGTTATGTGTGTATTGTTTATTACTTTACTGTTTTACATTTCACATATGCATTTCTGGATATATCAGTATACTCTGCTTATTTACTGTATTTTGGTAAATAGTTATGCTGCATATCGGTAATCAAAGAGAATAAGGACAGACAAGGAAAACAAACAGACAGTTAATCATTATAAGTATTTCATGGCATGCATCTTATAGGGACTTAATAATCTGAGGTTTATTTGATTGGTGGTTAGAGATTAAAGGATAAATTTTTGAGGCCACTGATTCACCNATTCCCCCCCCCCCCCCCCTCAGTTATTACTAACAAATGATTACTCTAGAATGATGACAGTTATGTTTCTAAAAGATAAATCTAAAGCATTCAAGATGTTTAAATGGTATAAGGCTATGGTAGAAAAATAAAGTGGTAAGGATTTGAAATATTTGAGATCAGATAAAGGAGAAGAATTTATATCAGCTGAATTCACTAATTTCTGTAATGAGCATGGTATAAAAAGATAGGTTTCTGCACCAAGAACACCACAGCAAAATGGTATTGCTAAGAGAAGGAACAAATCAATAGTTGATTGTGCAAGAACACTGATGATAGAGAAAGACATCATCCAAATATTCTGGAGGGAAGCTGTCAGCACTGCTTTTTATACACTAAACAGAGTACAATTGAAGCACACAAAGAAGACACCTTATGAGCTATGGTATGGTAAAACACCCAATTTAAGTTACTTTAAGATCTTTGGTAGTCATTGTTATGTCTTAAAGGATGATAGAAATGGAAAGCTTGACGCCAAAAGTGATGAAGGTATTTTTCTTGGGTATTCTACCAAAATCAAAGCTTTTAAATGTCTTATCAAGGCTTCTAACAAAATAGTTGAAAGTGCAAATGTAAATATTGATGAATTTGCAGAAAAGAATGAGCTGGAAAGAACAAAAGAAACAGAGGACTACAACAAGTTTGTATATTATGAAGAACCCAACAGTATGCCTCAGCAACAGTGCTTAATCCTAGAACAACATAATGTTGCAACCGACGGTCAGACTGTTGTTACCGACGGTCAGACTATTGTTACCGACAATAAAGATAATGTGCAAGGTAATGAAGAACAAAATGAAGATCAAAATAATGATCTAGCTGATACACAAAGAGTTGTACATGCACTTGCAATTAGATATGTAAGAAGGAACCATCCAAAGATCCAGATCATAGGAGATAAGAAAGCTGGTACAAGAACAAGAAGTAAGTCTTTAAACTCAAATTGTTTAATTTGTAAGTTTGAGCCAAAATCTGTCAATGTTGCACTAGATAATGAAGAATGGATAAGTGCTATGAATGATGAGATTGAGCAGATTGAAAAGAACAAAACATGGTCACTTGTGCCAAGACCAGATGACAAGAATGTCATCAGTACAAAATGCATATTCAAGAATAAGCTGAACGAGAATGGAGAAGTCACAAGAAACAAAGCAAGACTAGTATGCAAGGGGTATGCACAAGAAGAAGGTATAGACTATGGAGAAATATTTTCACCCATTGCTAGGCTAGAAGGAGTAAGAATACTGCTTGCTTATGCTGCATACAAAGGATTCAAAGTATATCAAATAGATGTCAAGTCAGCATTCCTAAATGGAATACTTGAAGAAGAGGTATACATTGAGCAACCAGAAGGGTTTGTAGATCCAGACAAGAGGAACATGGTATGTAGACTTCACAAAGCATTGTATGGATTAAAAAAAGATCCAAGAGCCTGGTATGAACGACTTCATTCCTATCTAATAAGTATTGGATTTATAAGGACTAGTGAAAACAGTAATCTTTATTTAAAAGAAGATACTGATGCTAACACTTTTATTGCTGAAATATTTGTTGACGACATCATATTTGTAGGCAATGATATGCTATGCAAATCATTTGCTGATGAGATGAGCAAAGAATTTGAGATATCTATGTTTGGAAAGATCAAGTTCTTTCTTGGTCTATAGATCATTCAACAAAGTGAAGGTATTTTCATTACTCAGTCCAAATACATCAAAGAGGTCCCAAAAATATTCAAGATGGAAGATTCCAAACTAGTTGGAACACCAATGGCTACTAGATGCAAGTTAAAAAAGGAAGACAAGACAATAGAGGTAAATCATACTTTGTATAGATCAATGATTGGAAAACTCATGTATGTTGTACACACTAGACTAGATATTGCACATGCAATAGGAATTGTTGCTAGATTTTCTGCTAACCCCAAGGAATCACATATGACTGTTGTGAAAAGAATCCTAAGATATCTAAAGAATACTGAGGAATTTGGCTTATGGTATAGAAGAGAAGGTAAATTTTAACTAAAAGTGTTTATTGATGTTGATTGGGCTGGAAATCTTGATGACCGGAAGAGCACAACTGGAGGAGCATTCTTTATGGGTGACAGACTTGTCACATGGATTATCAAGAAGCAAGGATGCATCTATCAGTTTATTGCAGAAGCATAATATGTTGCTGCTACTACAAACTACTCAAATATTGCATGGATCAAACAGTTGCTGGAAGGTATGCATATGAAGATCTCAGAACCAGTGATTATCTATTGTGATAACACCAGTGCAATAAATATTTCCAAAAATCTAGTCGTGCATTCCAAGACTAAACACATTGCAATCAAGTATCATTATTTAAGAGAACAAGTTCAAGAAAAAGAGGTGATACTAGAGTATGTGCAGTCAAAAGAACAATTAGCAAATATCTTCACCAAGCCATTGCCCAAGGATACGTTTGAGTACCTGAGAAAGAGACTAGGGGTCAAACCCTTGTCAACCAGTCAGTAAAAGACTGAAGGTTGCATTAATCTATATGTATTATCAAAATATCATTCATGTTGATGCAAGTAAAAAGATGAACTTCAAAGCTATATCTATATACAAAAAGGTATATATCAGAACCGAGCACCAAGATATATTGTTGTATTGCTGATGGATAAGGGAAATTCAAGGAATATATTATGGATGGAAAGAAAAGATCACTTGACATTAATGTCAAATATCTGTGAAATATTTGTTTGGCATTGTTTTTAAAGGGAGAGAAAGTTTCCATATTATCACAATCTTCAGAAAAAGAAGAAATATTATCCATTATTAGATTACTCCAACGTGGAGAGATTATATACATAGGGAGAGTTGCTGAAAAGAAATAGAGACATCAAAGAAGAAGAACAGTCAAAAGAGAGATATTGACACAACGAAAGGACACAACATATCAGAACAAGAAACATAGAGAGCTGCAAGAATCAAATCTAAGCTAAAATAGAGCTTACCGGCAGTCAGACATTTTTATCGGTTATCAAACAAACTGTTTGGTAGTTTGATAAATCTCAAAAATTGTATTTCATATTGTATTAGAAATAGTATAGTGTGATAATATAAGTTTGTTGCCATCAATGCCAAAGGGAGAGATTGATGACATATAACTGATTGAATGTTTGATAATGTTAAGTTGAAGATAATGCAAGACATTAAATCAATTAATGGTTTGTATTGTCATTGATATCAACTTGATATCATCTATACGGTCATGTATATAATGCCAAAGACTTCAT
Organism: Thuja plicata; assembly: GCA_018584345.1. Taxonomy (NCBI): domain Eukaryota; kingdom Viridiplantae; phylum Streptophyta; class Pinopsida; order Cupressales; family Cupressaceae; genus Thuja; species Thuja plicata. The sequence goes on from MU226596.1 coordinate 806,546, forward strand.
AGAATCAATGGAACAAAGATTATGCTTTCAGCAATGCATAAAAGTCAAGTATTCATTAAGTGACAGAAGACACCAACGAAGTACACACCATCGGTAAAGGAAAAAAACCAAAGTCACACTGATACCCGATGAGTAGAAAATAGTATCTGACGAATGGAGATCCCGAAGCTGACTGAAGTCACAGCGATGGAACTGGCAGTTGTCACCGATGACTAACTACAGAATTGACCGACAGAATAGAGAGTTCAGAAAATGACAAAATATCTAGCTGGCAAGAGCTAAAGATAGACTTAACTGGTTATTTTCATTGTTTTATTCTACCAGAGTTAAGTGATTGATTTAAAGAATATTTGTACAGTTGGCATAAAGATAACTACGAGATAAATCAAGAGTTATGCTTTAAATCAGATTTGCTGGATTGTTTTTCATGCCAAGAATCAAGAATCAGTAAATGGTGAATATCATGTCTATATAAGAGACAAGCTTAATTCCTTTGCGTAATCACATGAACGGGGGTGAATAGAAAGAGAATGTTGAAGAGAAACTAATGAAGGATAACTTCATACATTCCTAATTAATCAAGCTGAAGGAGAGCTAAAGAATTCTGTAGACACCGACAAATAGTGAAGCACAGCATCACAGAGAAGAAAGTGTGGAGCACAAAGAATTGAATTGATACATTGATAAGAGAGATAAGGTACTTAAATAGATCTAAAAATCTGCAATTCAAGTTGCATTAGAAACAGGTCATTGTGTTTCAGTTTAACCATTGAAGCATCAAGTCTCTTAACAGAGTAGGACTTAACAGTCTTCTATATATTGAGGTACATCCCAAGGAGTTCCAAAAAGGTTGATTCATGAAAGTAGCATTGGACTTTCCAGATACCTATTGACAGTCTAAGAAGAAGGTTGATTCAAGGGTGGTAGAAAGATTTGCCTAAAGCCTATTGATAGTCTAAGAAGAAGGTTGATTCAAGGATGGTAGAAAATAGATGCCAGATACTAAGTGACAACCTCTATGTATAAAATCCTCTAACAAGGTCACACCTAATAGTGTGTTTGTAACCTTTAACAGGGTTGGCTCCTAACAGTGCTCACTTCAAAAGAGTGAAAAATTGGGGTACCGGTCCTAGTGGTTTTTTTCCCTTAACAGGGTTTCCACATTAAAATCCTTGTGTTATGTGTGTATGGTTTATTAATTTTCTATTTTATATTCCACATATGTATTTTTGGATTTATCGGTATACTCTGCATATTTACTGAGTGTTGGTAAATAAGTTTTACTATTTATCGGTACTCAAGGAGAATAAGGTCAGAAAAGGAAAACCGACAGATAGTTAATTATTATAAAGTATTTCATCGCGTGCATCTTCTAAGGGACATAATAATCTGAGGTTTATTTGATTGGTGGTAAGTTTATAGATAAGTTTTTGAAGCCACTGATTCACCCCNCCCCCCCCCCCCCCCCCCCCCCCCCCCCCCCCTCAATTATTACTAACAAATATGCCTAACCCTATAATGGGTAATTGATAATTATTGAACCCTCTTTTTTATGATGACTTTTCTATTGTGAAAGCCAATAGCCCCCCTAATTGGCTAATGATTTGTGTAGTGCAATTCTACTTTAGTTTTCTACCCCAAAAGGGCCAGAAAAATAGGAATGATGTATATCCTGCCAAATCCTCCCATGTACTGCTAAAGGCTCCTCCAAATGCCAATATCCTACCAAGAGATCCCTATAAGTTTGTGTTGAATATATTCAACCCTCTTTTCTTATATTCTAGCCTATATTTGGCCATAATTGAGAATATTGATGTTAACCCTAAAGAAACAAATAAAAAGAGGAAGAATGTGCAACGATCTAGAGGTTGTGAGAATAACATTGATAAAAAAAGGTGCTAAGAGAGATAAATTAGACAAAGAGGAGAAAATGACCAAGTTTTTTGATAGGTTGTATAAAATAAGCAACCCAACCCTCCCTCTTGATTAATGGTCTTTAAGATATTCAGTTGGAATGACAAATATCTTGTGATGTCATTCTTCTGAGATAGACCTTATACAAACATTTCTTATGTCTACAAGAACTCGAAGAAATTAGATTTCAGAAGGGAGATGTGCTAAACTTTTTTTGAACTACGTCAAAATTCTTTTCTACTCAACATGATAAGGGAAAAGTTAGTGTTTCAATATTGGTTACCTTAAAATGGGCCAAATTTGGTTATCCAATGGGGGATCTACCCTTTTAACTGACTTATTTGGATTATCCTTGAGATTGATAGTGAATAGTTTGGTATTTCTTTTTTCTATGCTTCAAATCGTGGTAAGAAGATGTTTGAATTAGGTTGAACCCACAATAGCAGTTACATTTTTTGCCTGAACGGACATTGAACTCTACATTTTGAAAAAAAAGTTCCACATTCAGATGCATATTGCCATTAAACCATTTGAAATCAGAAGATGAAGTAAACTAGAGTCTTTTAGGATTTTCTGTCTAGATTCTAAATATTTTTTTTTCTTTTTTTTTGAGTTTATTTGAATGGTCTATTTGTTACATTAACTTCATAGAGCATAACTTGTTTTCTAAAATAGATATCAATGTGCTTCTTTTGAATTTATTTTTGTAACATCCATATGGAGGTCATGCAATTTGTTTGACGATATTATCATGATTATTGCATATTTTATGAATGTTTGAAGTTGAGTAAACTACAAGTTTTACATACCTTGACTACATAGCTTATAACTTGTGTATTTATCGAAATTCAATTTTTTTTTATAGAAAGTAGACTCGGAGATGGAGGGTACTATTATTTTTCAAAAAAAATTCTCTTTTCTACTATTTTTCATTGAACGTCAAACTTGGAGGTTTATATTTGATAAAAAACACCTACATTTGATGCACATCAAAACAAATAGGCCTAATTAATTGAAAAATTGTCAAATCTATATTCGTTAGAAAGCTCGTTCAGAGTACTTGTGCGATGAAAAATGACATCTCCTTATTCTTCCATTTGAGCCCTACGCTTGAGCCCTAAAGCCATGAAATCTTCAGACTTGTGTTAACCTCTACAAATGGCCTATAATCAGAGACTTTCGATAGAAAGTGGTTTCGATCAAAACTAATTAGTTTTGATCGAAACTACTTTCTATAGAAATTTTTTGACTAGAATTGCCCTTAATCAAAGACTTTTGATAGAAAGTACTTTCTATCGAAAGTACTTTCTAAATTCACCTGCTTTGCAAATTTTAGGAGGAATTTCTTCCTCCAAAAAAGTATAACCCACTATTGTGGGTTCACCCATTATGATAGTATATTTCATCCAATTTACCTAGGGTTCCCAGGTTAGTTGTTGGAGATTTTGATATGATTGAGTATTTAAAGAAGATAAGTTTAATGAATGAACTTTTTTACTTGTAGAGAATGAAAAGAATTATATTCCTTACTAACCTATTAGACAAATCTAATAAACTTTCCAAGGACATGTAGTTTTAGTTTACTTGGTGTAGAAACCAATTGCAAGGAAAAAATATCTATTCAAGATTAGATATATTTTAATTCAATTTGAATTTCTTATATTCTTTGTTTGAGGGCAAGGAGAAAGAGGGGTGAATGAAACACCTGCAACTATATAAAATTGTTTTAGTGGTCAAAACCATTGTGAGACCTTAGTCCCAGCTTAATTGAATTCCTCTTTCCTTAATTACTATCATTTCTTAGATGGAATCAAAATAGTCACCTATGTTACTAAAGGGTTAGATAAGAAACTTCTCATCCACTAAGAAGTGGGATAAAATTGTTCCATTAATTGTTCCATTTGGGCCAAATTATTCAATGTAGGTGGAAAAAAGAAGGTCATAATAGGAAAAGGATAGATATTTTCATCAAAAACAAAGTTCTTTAATATGAAATTCAATTGATATCACATCCTAGCAACCTTCAAGTTTAATCCAAAGTAGTTAAAACTAAGTTTTTCCTTAGGAAGATTCAAAACTATAAGCATCAAGAGGAAAAAGTTAAGGCCAAATGACTTGGGTGAGGGACGGGATATAGGCTCTAAAAATATTTTCAATTTTATAAGGCATAAGTATTTTAGGGGAAAATTGGGTCATCTTGTTCTCAATGGTACTTCATCGGATGACCCTCTATTCGTGAAAGAGACTTTTTGTCTTTCTATGAAGCATTGTTCTCTTCTAAATATTCTTCTAAAAGGAAAGAAGCAATATATTTTGTCAAAATATCAACCCAAAAAAAAATCCTTGCCAAATATTGTCTTGCTTGAAAAAGACTCATTGTGAAAGAAATAAAGAAACAATTGGAACCTTTCAAAATGGAAAATCTCCTAGTTGTGATGGTTTATCTACTAAATTATATAAAGATAATGATATTAGATCTGTGATGAATTGATTGAAGTATATAATGAAGCTTTTATAACTAGTTCCTTAGACCCTAATATCAATATAGGCATTATTAAACTTTTACCAAAGGATGGTGAAGAGTCTTAATTGAAAAATAAATAGAGACCAATAATATTGCTCGATGTCTCCTACAAAACCCTAGAAAAAAATCCTTTTCATAAGCCTCACTAACATCTTGGATAAGGTAATATTAGTTATCCAAACTATATTTATCAAAGGAAAACATGTCTTTCAAAACCAAATTAGAAGTTGGGAAAGCATGCATTGGGCCAAATATATTAACCAAAATACGGCAATGATCTTATTGGATTTCAAAAAATATATATTGATAGAATTGAAAAAGATATATTAGTAATTTTTTCCTTTCCTCCTAATTTTGTAAATGGGTCAATCTTTTGTTTATAGATTGGTTCACTTGGGTTGATATTAATGGTTCTTTATCATATGCTATTTGGATTCATAAGTAAACTATACAAGGAGTTTCTATTTCCATATCCCTCTTCATTATTGATACAGATGCATTGTATTATCTGCTAAAGACTACTCTTTTTTTCCATCTTGTCAAGGTGTTCACTTTACTCAACAAAGAGTTTCTTATTAATGCTCAGTTTGTAGATGATATTTCCCTTGTTTTTTAGATTGATAATAGAAATTTATCTAATGATTTGGATAGAATAAATATTTTTTTCACTTGGCTTTAGGTGCTAATATTTCTTCTAGTAAATCTAGATAGAACCCATCTTCTCCTGATTAGATTTTAAGCACTATTTGGGAATATTTTTTCCTGGACAAGACAGTTAAACACTTGGGTATCCCATGTTCTATCTTTCCTTCACCTAAACTAAGTGGGAGTGGTTGTATTAAACACATTAAAAGCAACACCATACGTGGGGTCTCGTCTTGTTTCTCTTGGTGGTGAAATTTATATTTCAAAAGTTTATTTCTTACCATCCTAGTATGTTTCCTCATTGTGGTTGTTTACAAACTATTATTTTTGAAAGATTAAAAAGCTTTTGAGGTAATTTTTCTAGTTTGATGTCTTGGGTAATAAAGAGAGGCACTCTAGAAATTGGGCTTAGTATTGGACTCCAAAAGAGATGAGGGGTTTAAGGATTAATGACCCAAAAACTTAGGTATTGTTCTTGCTACAAAGTGGATCATTAAGACATCTGAAGGTCAACAACCTTGGAAGATCGTTAGTAGAAATAACCTATCCCTTTCTAAACCAAAAAGAGGTAAGTCTTGGAAACCTCTTCACAGCTATGATTACCTTCTTAGGAATTTTGAGGTAAAGAGAATAGGGTAGTAGATGCTCTTAGTACAAGAAGGCATTTATCTTCTATCTCTACTACTAGGACACGCTTGAGACAGTAAGTATTACAAAATCTTCCAGGTGATGACCATTATGAGTTGGTCAAATAAACTTTAAAGACCAACCCATCCGATTACCTTTTTGACGGTTATAATTTTAATGATGCTAGTATTTTGAGATTTGAGGGTAGGATATATGTTCTCGACTGGGCAGAGTTGAGGAAATTTATTCTTGACGAGATTCATTGCACTCCTTTTCCAAGGAATCCCAGTGTAAATAAGATGATTGCTAATATGACGCAATCATACTTTTGGCTAGGGCTTAAGTGATATGTTATAGCTTACATAGCACAATGTTTAGAATGTCAATGAATCAAGGTTGAGAATATCCACCCAACAGGATTATTTTACTCTCATGACATACTAAATTATAAATGTAAATTCATCAGTGTGGACTTCATTCAGGGATTTCCCATCACTAGAAATAGGTGTGATTTAATTTTGGTAGTGGTTGGTAAACTAACCAAAGTGGCACACTTCATTCTAGGGAAGTTGAGAGATGGTTCATTTGCATTAGCAAGGAAATTTGTGTGTGAAATATTTAGATTGCAAAGGGTGAACCTAAGACCATTATCTCTGGTAGGGATATGATGATAACATCAAGGTTTTGGCCAACCTTGAATGCTTCCTTGAGAACTAGATTGAACAAGTTAGTACTACCTACCATCCTCAGACAGCTGGGAAAACTAAGAGAGAAAATCAAGTGGAATATTTACTCGGGATGTATTACATGGATCAACAGTACAAGTGGGAACTACATCGATCCGGGAAGTGAGAAAGGGAGCTTTGATCTGGGATGCATTTATATAGATAAATAATTTATAAAAATACATAATCGATAGCCTTAGAATAATAGGGAAACTTTTTATAACCCACAACTCACAAACCCATGGCCAATAAATCCAAAACTACCAAATCCTCTCTTCCTCTCTCTTCCTTTTCCCTCTTCTTCTTCTTCATCTCCATCTCCATGCTCTTATCTATCTTTATCTATATCTTTCTCTTTCATTCTATCCCCTCTCTACCTCCTTACTTCCCTCCATCCCCACTCTTGTCCCCTCTATATCTCCCTTTATTTATCCTCATCTCTCCCTAGTTACACCTCTCTCCCTCTTGCAAACATAACATGAGATTTTTGGTAATTGAGCCTAATTATTCTCATAATTCAAAGATTTTGTTTCAGATCATTGTAAGCTAATGCGCAATTGATTTAAAGTAATTGCTTCTCCATATAAGAACTATTACCATGCTTCACTAGGTATTGCACCATTTGAGGCGCTCTATGGGCGTGAGTTTCGTACTCCCATCAGTTAGGATAGGGTTGAGGACAAGATTTTGACAGGTTCTGATATGTTGAAAGAAATAAAAGAATACACAAAAAATTTTAGTGGTTGATTGATGGAGGCAGTTGATAGGCAGAAGAGTTATGCTGATAAGAATCAAACTTTCAGACAATTCCAAGAGGGGGACAAAGTCTTCTTGAGGGTTAGACATCACAAAAGTGTGATCTCCTTTGACAAGTCAACTAAGTTAGCATTGAGATATGTAGGGATATTTGACGTACTTGAATTTATTAATCATGTTGCATATAGACTTTCTCTACCACTAACTTTATCCCGAACTCATGATATTTTTCATGTCTCTTTGATTAAACCATATCAACCTGATACATCTCATATTCTTGATTGGCATGCATTATAGGTTCAAGATCTGGAGGTGGTGCTAGTGGAGCCCACCTGAATGATTGATTGGTGTACCATATAGTTATGCAACAGGGATATTTTGTAGCACAAGGTCCAATGGGACCAATTCTCTGTTGGCAGTGCTACATGGGAGGATGCAAAGGATTTAGAGAGATCCTTTTCTCAGTTATTCACATAGACTTTTATTTGTTTTCTCATCTTTGCATATATGTGTGGTGTGTGTGTGTTCTCTCTAGTGTGTTGAATAACACATTAAGTCGATGTCTCTTCCTAGTGGGGAAGGATGTCATAGTTTGACCCTCTTGACTCCTACCATTTAGGACTTTGTGTATTTTAAACTATAGTCGTTATGTTTTCAGTCGGTTATGTTTTCAGTCAGTTATACTCAGATTGATTATGACAATTACGACCATAGTAAAAAAAATGATATGGAGTTTTAAAGACTAAAAAATAAACGTAATGTTACAACCATAGTAAGGAAACATCAACTGCAAATACTATATTTTTCAACAAAAGATTTAGTTGGAAAAGTTTATATGGAACATGAGGAGAAGATGATGTGTTTTCCCTTTTATCTACCTGGGTGATGACGAATTTCTCTTCCACTCTTCTGCCTATGGAAATGCCCAAAGTTTCCCACTTATTTCCTACTTCTTCCTTCTATTATTTTTTTACTGGCTTCAGGAACCAATTTCTTTATCCCAATGCCAAATTGTTTTATGCAATGTTGTTTTATGGGACACCCGACACTATTTTCAAAAACTTGTCTATTCTTAAAACTCTTCCTCTCAATTCTTCATATCAAGTTTATATAATCATTGTTCAGCTATGCAGTTCAAAAGGGAGTCTCAACAGTTATATACGAGTCAAGTGTGCTAAATCCGTGAGAGAACAACCTATATATGTTTTTGATCTTTTAGAGATATTTGTGTTTAATTCAGAGCTTAGAACCTCAATATCACACCCATTTGTAATTAAACCAATGGGTGCTTTTTCCTTGTGCATGTATTTCACTTACCATTCTATATATTGTGCAAATAAATCTTTTTATGTGTCGTATGAACAAGGTTTTCCTTGAAGAATGTATGAAGATTTATTTCTAGAAAATATAATTCTTAATGTAATTCAATCTATAGCTTGAATGGAAAATTATAAGCTCATTTCTATTAAGTAAAAATAGAAGAGATGATTGTTGTAATTTAAACATCAATTTCATCATCCATGAAATCTCCTATTATAAATTCTTAATGTAGTTTAGTTAAAAATACTTTTTATTTAATTAAAGAAACTGACATTATCAGTCATTGCATGGAAATCCAAGAACAAGTTGTTACTTGTTCAAAGATAAAGGCATCGGGTTTCATTCTGATTAATTCATGAGAAACAATTTTGTATATCCACAGTTGGATAGTTGATCGAAACTCTACCCTTTTATTTTTAGTTCCTGCCATGGAAGGTAACTATTGCGAAGGCTTAAACAGTAACTGGTGATTAATATTTTTGATTCCAACCAATCAAATTACAAAACAAATTTACCATAAATATCATTTTTCTTATGTGCACTTAGAAGTTGCATGTTTTTTAACTGTATTTTAGATATAACTTGTTTTGTCTGCGTCTAATTGGGTATTGTAGACAGCTAGAGAGTCCTCCCCGTTACCAATACAGAAGAACGCACAACTCCATAAGCAGGGTGGGGAAAACAGATTCTTACAGTCTGTGATTTTGATGATAACCTCATTTTTTATTGTCTAATTTTTGTATTACAATCATCGCAACAGACTACACATAAACAATCAAACCATCTGGCATTTAGAGTTTTTGTTTTGACATGCAGAAGACACAGGTGGCATTGATGCTCTATAACGCACATATTTTCAGAGGGTGTAGGTGCCCGGACAGTTGGCGGCTAGGAACTCATTTTTTCTATGTTGTTGAGAGGTGGATGATGTTGCTCACACCTGCAGAGAAGCAAATTTTTTTAGACATAGCCTATTAATTATTCGTCAACCTCAACAAAACCATCTTGAATCAAAATAGGGCTTTCAATATGGATTTTTATGATAGGTTCTAGAATGCTTTAGGGTGCAAACCTTGATGACCTGTAACTGACTAAATGTTTGAAGATATTAAGTTGATGATCATGGAAGGCAATGAAATTAGTTAATGTATTGTATTGTCATTGATGTCAACTTGATATAATTTGTATGGTCTTGGAAATACTGCTAAAAGACTTCAAAGAACCAATGAATAAAGACTATGCTATCAAGTAATGCATACAAATCTTGAGTATTCACTAAGTGACTGCATACACTGACAGAGCGCACACCGACGGTCAAAGTGAAAGAGCAGAGTCACAGTGTTACCCGACGAGCTAATGCACAGCATTACTGACGAGCAGAGTTTCAATGTTGCCCGACGTAGAAAACAAAGGATGGAGATCCCGATGACAACTGAAGTCACACCGACAGAACAGTCAGTTATCACCGATGACTAACTGAAGTGTTGACCGAAAAAACAAAGAGTTTAGAAAATGACAAAATGCTTAGCTGTCAGGAAGCTAAAGATAGAGTTAATGTATACTTATCATTGTTTTAATCATCCAAATAAAGCCAAAGATAAGTAATTGATTTAAAGTTAATTTGTCTAGTTGGAAAGAAGATCTCTTTGAGATAAATCAGGATTTTTTCTTTAAATCTATTAGCAACAATTGTGGAACACGCCAAGAATCAAGAAAGCCAAGAAAAGAGGAAATCATGTCTATATAGAGACAAACCTAATTCATTACAAATTGTGAGGGTGAACAAGAGAATAGAGGAGAGATGCTAAAGAAAATTTGATGGAGAAGAAAGTCTTCATTCAGTCCTTATCAACAAGCTAAAGGAAGAGATAGATTCTACAGACACCGACGAACAGTGAGACAAGCATCATAGAGCAGAACAAGTGTGGAGAAAAGGTATATATTTGATTATATTGATCAGTGAAGTAATGGACCTACAATAGATCTAAAAATCTACAATTGAGTTGTATGTATGAATAGATCATTAGTGTTTCAGTTTAACCATTGAATCATATAAGCCTCTTAACCGAGTAGGACTTAAAATTCTTTTTTCAATTGAGATACATCCCAAGGAGTATCAAAAATTTTGATCACAAAAGTAGCATTGGATATGCCCGATACCTATTGACGGACCAAGTGAGTGTTTGATCAAGGATGGTAGCATTAGATGTCAGATACTAGTTGACAAGCTATTTCTAAAATCCTCTAACAAGGTCACACCTAACAGTGTCTTTGTAACCTTTAACAAGGTTGGCTCCTAACAGAGCTCACTTTAGAAGAGTGAAAATTTGGGGTACCGGTCCCAGTGGTTTTTCCCTTAATAGGGTTTCCACATTAAAATCCATGTGTTATGTGTTTATGGTTTATCACTTTACTATTTTACATTTCACATAAGCATTTCTAGATTTATTGGTATACTCTGCATATTTACTGTATTTTGGTAAATAAGTTTACTGCTTATTGGTAATCATACAGAAGAGAGATTAGCAAAGCAATCCGACAAGTAGAAAATTAATTAAAGTGTTTCAAAGCATACATATTGTAGGACAGAATATAACTTGAGACATAATTAGTGGTTATAAGTTTTAAGGATTGATTTAAGGATTAATTTTTGAGGCCACTAATTCACCCNCCCTCTCAGTTATTACTAACAAACCTGTGTATACAAGTATTAAAACTCTTGAGGAGAAGGCACTCATTGGATCACATGAGCACAGATGATGAAGAGGACCACACAGATCAGTACAAATCGTTGTTGTCTCCCAAAAGAAGTTTGTGATCTTCGATGCTTAGAAGAGTTATATTTAAGCAGATGGGATTTAGAAGCCTTCCCTGAAGATTTTGGAAATCTTATCAAGCTAAAAAGGCTTGGCGTTAGCAACAATTTCTTGTCTATTTAGAAAAGTGATAACCAAAAGAAGTAAGAGGCATTTTTTTCTGATTTGAACTTATTTAGAAAAATCCATAGTTTAATGTGGCTTGGGGCTGGGGCCATGTCTGTTTTGAACTGGTAGGTTGATTTATTCACTAACTAGGTGGTTACCTTAAATATATTGATCTATTTTTACATCACATAAACAAATTATACGATCAATATCCTGCTTACAATTACGTCTAGAAGTTACAATTTTTTTATGATTGTCCCGCGGTAGATTTCTTAATATTTTAGTCACATATGATGCAGATTTCAAATATACACGTTCAAATATGTACCTAGAAATAGCTTTTGGTAATCTCCTCTTTTTTATATCAAAACACGGTATGATAATCACTGTAAGATAGTATTAGGTGTATTTTATTGATGGATATTGTTTGAAAATTTTCTAGCTCATTCCTTGAACATTGTATTCTCTTATTTATGAGAATATTGTAATTGGTTGCACCAATTTTTGTGGTCTCAAATACATTTACAACAACAAAAATCATGCTAAATGCTAGGACATTAAGGACATGGATTATATCTTCCCTTGGGTGAGTTGGGGAAGTAAGGATATAAATTGTAAATGTTTTTGACTAATTTTGTTCGGAATTATAATGTTGTATTTACAATGTTGAGATAGCTTATGAGCCTCCATTTTCATATCTATAGGCTTGATGTTGCAAAGCACATGGTGGCAGTTACCATAGCCCTAAATACTTTAATGGTCGTCATGTTGTTGTAAGGGAACATGCAGACTAGATCATGGTGTCGGACTATAATACTTGCTCTGCCAGTATTTGGCAGGAACTACGCTGCACTGCAGCTCTTGTTATATATTGATAGGTGTTTCAAAACAATGTTCAACCTTATGTGAGTAATCATTATGCTATAATCTCTACTCTGCCCTTTTTCTTTAATTAAGCTCTACGACAATAATTATTAGGTAAACCACAGTTATCAAGGCTTATACTTAGATCACAAGCAATTTTATAACCGGTCAACCCGTGCCATTCGTTATCAAATTGTTTTCCTGGTACATTGTAATCATATTGTACTCCTACATTAGTTGTTATACACAAATAAAAATTGTTAATTTGGGTTCTCATCCATTTATATTAACGCTAGTTGGTTGCTCATTAGCTTGATATGAATGGTTCGAAAGTTATTTTTTAGCTCTAAAAATGAGATTTGTGCATGAGTAAGAAATTGAAGCCATGGAAAATGGGATCATTGTCTCCAAATGGCTTTGAATCAAAGACTTAAAATCCAAACCTTGGAAAAATTTTAAATTAAACTATGTCTATGGAATAGGTTGGAATGTAGTAGTTACAATTTGAGAAATATGAATCTTGTGTTTTTTTTTATGAATAAGGGGCCGAAACTGAGATGAAATTTATTAATTGTAATAATTGTACATCAAACCTCATTCAAGAGCATACCGAGAAGAAAGAACCAGCAAGAAAACCTCCGGTCATATCCCATACAACCTAAAACTAAGAAAAGTTATCTCAAAAAATATCTGGCCAATGCCAAATCCAAAGAAACTTTACGCAAGAATCCTCTAGATGCCACATGATTCAATAGTGTTGGTGTGAAGCCAAGGACACCAAATATTCTCGCTCTTATGAGTCTGATAATTTTGAAACACTCTTAACTGTCTAAGAATGGAGGAGAAGAATATTATTTGTTGTCTAAGTCCTCTAGGGTCTTCTAGCCCTCCTCTACCTTGTCATCACTTCATGATGACTTTACATCTTTCAAAGAAGGGGAAGAAAAAAGAGAAGTGTTCTCAAAATGATTGTTTAAAGAATTTGCCTTCCGCTACAACTCAAAATTTGAATTTTTTACGACCGTTTGGACTGTGAAGTGAGCTCATTTTGATTTCAAATCCACTGAGGGCGTACAAGTGTACTTGAGAGATATGCCCAATGCTGCCTGATTTGCTAGCTCATCTGCCAAGTGGTTTCCTTCACGGAAGATGTCATTGACCATTATAGATTCAAATTTACCTACCAAATTTAGAATGACCTCTAAAGTTGCTTGCAATCTCCAATTAGGGGTAGACCGGATTCTAATTGCATTTAGCATAATCATAGAATCACCTTCAATCTCGAGTTTACCTAATTGCAGTTCAATTGCAAGTGACAATCCAAAAAGTAATTATTTAAATTATGCCATGTTACTGGTGTCTATTTTCATAGGTCTTTCTAATTTTGCAATTATCTTACCCTCGTTGGAATGACTAATACACCCAGCCCTTGATGGACCTAGGTTACCCTTAGAGGCCCCATAAAAGTTCAATTTGAACCAACCCTGAGGAGGGATCGACTAGAGACAATTTACTCTAAGCCTTGCACTTGATTTCATTCCTTTGCCTAATATTGTAGGAGACTTAAGACCAAACCAGCACTTCAACATTTTATCATCCCAACTGGTATAGTACTTATGTTGTGCACATTGAGATTGGATGCGAGAATTCATTAGTTCAATAATGGTTGCCTCAATTTTGTTGAGTAAAGAAACAATATCCATTGATTTGTCTTGGAATATCCTTATATTTCTTTCTTTCCATAATTCTCATATCAAAAGGAAAGGAGAGATATTCTATAGATTACCACAAAGGCTTTCCTTAAAAGGTTGGGGCTGTGATTTGAAAAGAGATAAAATGTCTCATGGAAGAGCTGATGACCAACCTAGATTTGCACAAAGCCATTGCCAGCATTATGATGCAAAGGAGCAAGTGATCAGAAAATGATTTATGTCTTCTTCGTTGTTATGGCATAACATGAAAATTGAAGGGCCATGGTATCCAACTTTCTTGAGCCAATCAGAAATGAGGACTCTACCTTGGATTGCTTCCCAAGAGAATAAGCTTTCCTTCAGAAGACAAACCTTGTTCTAACATAGTTGTCTGGAGTTCTGAGGTTGGGTTTTTAGGGGGACACCTGAAAAATAAGTCTATATCCATCCTTCACATTGTAAATCCCTAATCTCAAGCCATTCCAAATTATTTCATCTTTTCCCTGTTTGAGCATAAAGAATATATTTTCAAGAATCTCGTTAAGATGTTCCAAGTCTGTATGGTCTAAGTTGAGTTCTGCAAATTGACACCAATGCCAAGAACCAACTGCATTTCTCACCAAGGAAGGTGATAAGTAATCTTTAACCAAGACCCCCCACTGATCCAAACACAATTTTCTAATTCTATTTGATCCCAAAAGTTTGTTTATGCTAGGATACCCTCCCCCCCATGAGTCATCCCAGAAAAGAGCTCTACTCCCCATCTTTGATGTTCCAAGAGATGTGATCCTCAATAATGCCCCTAGATCTTGAAATAAAATTTCAAATTATGGATCCCTTAGGGAGTTCCCTAACTCTGGAAACTTCAACATCATTAAGGTTGTGGAAGTATTTCCCTCTAATAATCCTTACCCATTTGAGATTTGGTTCTTTGAGAATTTTCAAATAAAGTTTCCCTCCAAGACCCTGATTCTGCCAGAGTTTGTTTTTGATCCCTGTACCCCCTGCCTCCATTGGACTACATATTTTATCCCATGAAATAAGGGTAATTTTTCTTTTGGTGTTTGTGCCTTTCTAGAAGAATTTCCTGAGTTTTTTTACAATTTCCATATAGCTAACCATTGGTAATGCAATGTGGGACATCAGATAAATGGGAATAGCTGCCAAAGTAGCTTTAATCATAATAGTTCTACCTGCCCGTGATAACCATTTGGATTTCCATGATTCCATTCTCTTGTCCATTCTTTCACCGATAGGTTTCCAAACTGATGATGTTCTCATAACTTTGTCAATTGGGATTCCTAGGTAAGAACACGAGAGAGATCCAGTCTTGAACTCCAAAACCTTTGATATCTTATGCTGAATTTTCCTCTTTGTACGAAAAAAGAAAATTAGAGACTTGTCTTTATTGGAAACTTGTCCTGAAGATAATGCATAATTATCAAGGTTTTTCTTAATTTTCAAAGCCTCCCCAATGATTCCCTTACCAAAAAGAAGAATATCATCTAAAAATTTTTGGTTAGTAACTACCCTTACAGTTGAGGTGATATCTACACCACTAATTGAGTCATGATTATGTAAACAGATAATTCTACACCCTAAGGCTTCTGCCATGAGGATAAATAAGAAGGGAGATAAGGGTTCCCCTTGCCTAATCCCATTAGAATCTTTAAAATAACCATGTGGGGAACCATTGATAAGGATGGAAAATTTGGGAGTAGATATATAGTAATAAATTAAATTGATCCAGGCTTTGGAGAACCCAAATTTTTCCATGATTTGGCTAAGAATATCCATTCCACCTTATCATAGGCCTTCTTGATATCTAGTTTAATAATCATGCTTGGATGTTTATTGAATTGAATAGAATTAATGGCTTCCTAAGAAATGATGACTCCATATAGGATTGCTCGCCAAGGAACAAACCCTGATTGTTCTTCCTCTATGATCTTTCCCAATATTTTTTTTAATCTACTGACTAAAGCTTTGGATAACAATTTGTAGATGGTGTTACAAATAGCTATCGGCCTAGAAATTCATTCATATTGCTAGCTTGATCTTTTTTGGTAATTAGAGCAATAAAATTATTATTAATTTCAGTCAAAAATCTACCTGAAGAACGAGCTGCCTCCAAAGCCTCTATGAGCTCTTTCCCCAGAATGTGCCAGCAATGCAGAAAGAAGCTAGGGGGGAATCCGTCTGGGCCAGGGGCTTTATCAAGAGCCATATGCTTAAGGGTTTGAAAATTTTCCTCTTCTGAGACTTTGGCCGAAAGGAATTGGTTATCTTCATGAGTAAAAATCTTAGGAATGTCAATCAGCATGTCTTTCTGAGCCTGAATGAGTGAACACTCTGAGCTATTCAACAAGCTTGTGTAAAAGATTGTGATTTCTGCTTGAATATCCTTTTGACCTTGAAGTCAATCCCTGTCCACATTTGTGATTTTATAGATTATGTTGGAACTCCTGCGTTGTTTAGTACTATTGTGAAAGAATTTTGTATTTTTGTCCCCTGCCTCCAGCCAAGTCTCCCTGGATTTTTGTCTCTAAAATATTTCTTCTTTAGCTAGTATATCTTCATGTTCCCTTAGAAGTATTTTTTATGCGTTAAACAAATCACTATTCATCCCCTATTGAATGATGATTTCATTCAAGTCCTTTAGCCTTTGTTCAATATCCAATTTGGAGGAAAAGATATTTTAAAATGGTTTGTATTCCAGTTGATCAGATTTTGTTTGATGTGCTTAAGTTTAGAAACAAAACAAAACATCCTTGATCCTTTGACCCGACCTTCAGACCACCAATCTGCCACAAATTTAGAGAAATTTTCATCTTTAAACCACATGTTCTCAAATTTGAATGGGCAAAATACAAGTTTATCTTCCCTCAACATTTCAAGTTGAATAGGAAAGTGATCTGAACCCGAAGTTGGGGAAATTGAAGCTTTCAGATCAAATGGGAAGGCAGTTAAGTCTCCTTTAAAGAAGAATCTATCTAATTTTTCTGAGATATTTCTAGAGCCAAGTCTTCTGTTCGACCAGGTGAATTTTCCATTGTCAAGTTCAATTTCCATGAGATTCTCTGATTACAGCCAATTCTTAAAATTGGATTGTGTTTGAGATTCCCTTTGAGAGCCCCCCAATTTATCAGATGGATGAACTATTGCATTGAATTCTCCCCCTAGAATAATCTTATTATCTGACCAACCTGCTAGACATCTATTGATCTCCTCCCACGCTTCTATTTTCTTCCTCATGAAATTTGGTCAATATACATTTAAAATGGAGAAGCAAAAATTGGAGACCAAGCCTCCTATTTCCCCACCTATCAAGTTACTACTTCTAACCAACTTTGAGCAAGAGAGATGTTTGGAATTCCAAATAATTGTGATGCCTCCAGAGGATCCTATGGCCTCAATCCCCTCCATTGACTAGTTATCTAGATCTTTGGTGAACTTTGCTAATTGTTCACAATTCATTTTTGTTTCCTGTAATAATACTACATCAGCCTTAGAAGAAAGAATGAAGAGTTTAACCACTCACTGCTTGTTAGGAGCATTAAGGCCCCTAACATTCCATTATAGGATTTTCATTGTAACTTGGGAACGAACTTCCCCTCCCCTACTTGTAAGTATGTTGTGATTTTTGTTTGATCAGAATCATCCCCATCTTCAGATCTTTTTGCTGCCAGCAATTTCCTACCTCTCCCTTTTATAAGAATAGCCCCACAATCAGGAAGAGTTGCTTGTTGTAGATTTTGGAATGCCTGAGTTATTACCCTATTTTGGTGATACTGGAGAGGCCGAAGGAGATATTTGTGGACTTCTCCTAATGGGATGACTTAAGGGGCATTCCTCTAATTTTTCACTGTAGACTAGAACTTCAATGTCATTTAATCTCTCTTCATCCTCCACATAATCTGCTTCTAGTAATCGTTCTACAAAAGTGAGTGATTTGGCAGTCTTATCCGAGTAAGAAGTATTACCCAAGAAACCAAAGAGATTGTACGCTGCCTGCAGTCTGGGAGAAATGGGAGATCTGTGAGGTCGATCCTTTGTTTGTGCTTTAGATGAATTATCCTTCCCTGATTCCTTTTGAAATTTGTTTTTTGATGTTGATTCTAAAGGCACAATTTCCCCTTTAATTTTTTGTTTTGATAAGGATTTATTGACTTTTCCATCTGTCTCCCTGCAATTTTCATTTTTCTTAAGTATACCAAATTTCTTAGCAGCGGATGCTTTACCATCTGGATCTTTAGCCAAAAGTCTAGACGATTTCCTACATCCCAAGTTGTTAGTGGATGTGATGGGTTACAAAACCTCTAAGTTTTGAAGATTAAGTGTTTTGGCCCTGGTTGAATCCCACATGTCACTAATCTTGGTTTGTAAAATTTCATCCTCCATTTCACTTTGAGGGGAAGCCATAGATTTTTCCTTAGTGCATTATGTATAAGAAAACTCAGCACACTCTATGAGAGAAATGATATTAGATTCCATCGTTGTGTAGCTTTCCATATCATTATGTTCTTCAGATGGGATGAGTTGTACTTTTGGGGGTTGTTTTTCTGCTATGACTTGATATGTTATTTCTATAATCATGCTTGTTTGCACCTCTGAGAACCATTGGGTGAGAAGTTATCCAATGCATTTGTGAATGAGTCTTGGAATTGATTAGTAGAGGAACATATACTTTATGATAAAGTGAGTTGCTTTCCCACCATCTCTCTGTTTATTAAAATTTTGATTTTCCCTAGTTTCATCGAGATCGAGCCGCGCGCACATATTATTTGTCTTCTCTCTAAAGATTTATTTTACT
This sequence comes from Thuja plicata, assembly GCA_018584345.1. Lineage (NCBI taxonomy): Eukaryota > Viridiplantae > Streptophyta > Pinopsida > Cupressales > Cupressaceae > Thuja > Thuja plicata. The sequence continues at coordinate 825,349 of MU226596.1, forward strand.
TTGTTCCTGAGACCCCACTATGGAGCAAGCTTTTTCACCCCATCAATATTCTTGTCTCTCTGGGAAACTTCCCCAGTTTTTTATTTAGGGGCTAATAGAAATAGATTTGTTCTACTGTGATTTGCAGAGCCTTTAACTTTCCAGTATAAAAACCACAAAAACAAATTAATCTCTTTTTTTTTAATTGTCTGCGGTCATGTCTTTCTCAATTGTTTATGTAGCATTTTGAGTCCATAGCTCCGAGAAAAGGTCCAAGTGTGGGATTTGGAGCTCCTGCCTATCTGAATCTATCATTTCCTGCTCCATATTCCATTTAGGGTCCTAATCCAGTGTTGGAAGTTCCTGAAACAAGTCTGAGGCTTGCGTTTGATCTATATTGCTCTGAATGTGGTCATACGAAATAACCTGAACCCAAGTTCCAAATTTTGAGATAATTTTGAGAGATCTTGGGAGCTCTTTTTCTAGATTCATGAGTAAGCAAAGCTTCGGGGATGTACTTTTCTCCATTTGTGAATGATTGAGGTAAATGCCCAATTTGTTAGCAAAAATTTGGAGGATATCTACATCTTTGTATTCCATTGGAATATTTTTTAGAGTTGTCCACATCAGAATGAATTTGATGAAATTCTTCTTACTGTCGATATTTGGGCACCATTGTTGCATGTGTAACCCATGATTGTTACAGAACCAGCCTTTGTATTTAAAACTTTTATCTCTTTTGAGCTTATCTTTGAAAATAACTAAGAAGAATCCTAACTCACCATCTAGACAATCAATCTGGAAAATGTTTTTCCAATTTGAAAATACCCAAATATTGAAATCTAAATAGGATAAATTAGTTTTCCAAAACTTACAAATTATTGTCTACTGTAGCAGAAGATGCCTCTTCTAGTCCAAGGTTTCCTCAAAAAAGGTGATAGAGATTTCAGCTGGACTTGGTAAAGATGGCTCCTCCTCAGAGTTGAGTTGATTTGATTCCCCGCTTTAGATGTCTTCTGAAGAAGTTTTGGAGAGGGAGCAATTGTCCTTTCTTTTTTACTCTTGTGAAATTGTTTTTTTGTTCAAGGATGACCGGTCTTGGTATCTATTTCAATGTAGCCATGTGATTCCTCCTAAATTCTCTGTTTGTCCCATTGTAAAAACCCGGAAATGTGTAATTTTTTAGGATGTTTGTATATTTCTTATGGATGTCCCAATGTATGCGCGACCAAGCCTTCTTTGGTAATGGAGGATTATATGGCCTTCCATTTGGAGTGGTTGGAAAATTTGGAATAAGATTTGGATTAATGGGTGCCTTCCATGGAGCTCTCAGATCCTTTGAATGATCCCGAGACAAATTTCCAAGCTTTATTCCATATTCTCATTGAGCTGCCTTTTCACTGTGGGAAACTCCAAATTTTGTCCGTTTGAATATACCTGACTGTTGGAAAAAACCAATGCTCTGATCTAGCCCTCTATTGTTAAGGTGCAGTTTCCTGGCATAAGGGTTTAGCTCTTGAGTGGGAAAATGTCTGGCATGCATCTCTTCTTTCAAGAGCAAAACCTCCGTCACCATGGAATCTATTTTTCCTTAAAACTTGCTCATATTGTGAGTGGTCATTACTTAGTCCTAGCTCATGTTGCGGACGGCCTCTCCTTGGCTCTTTCTCATGTTGCGGATGGCCTCTCGACATTGTATTATATGTTTCAAATTCCTCCCACAATTAAATCTCAATGGGTGTTGCAATTTCCTCCAATATCTCTATTCGATTCAATCTCTTATCGCCTCAAACTCCTAGGCCTGAAGAAGTGGATCATGGCTTACCACAAAGAAGAGGATCTCCTTTCACTGGTTGAAAATGACATATCAGAGTCAGCTTTGGTATTAAATATTCCAGCAGCTCTTCAAAACGAAGACAAGAGGTGTGAGTAATGTTTATGTCAATCACGCAGGACATTTATAGAGGGTATAGACAATTGGAAATCTACTCAATGCTACAGATGGAAATGAATTAATTCATCTGAAACATCTGGAATTTGTTTGCAGAATATCCAAAGCACAAGAAGTTATTCGCGGTAATGAGCAGAGGTTTTTGAAGGTTATATAATTCCCAAAGCAATGAAAACAATGTTCACTTTAGAGGACAATGCTTGAGCCTATTAGCTCGTGCCCTAGCCACGTACTCCTCATTCTATTTTTTTTTAATCTCCTTCAAACTCATACGGATTCCTTCTCTGAGAGAGGCAAGGATTTAGCCTTGCATGCATGTGATTATTTAGACAAAGTCATATGTCATGTGATTGATCCGCAAACAAAATGCTACCCACAGCCCTAATGGAAAGGAAAAAAGATGAATGTGTTCGCTACGTAGAGGATGCCCTAAAACCAGCGATTTGCTGCTTCAAATATCTAATTTTCTTCTCTTGCTCACGAGGGTTCTGCTCCGCTAGTAGGTATAACTATGTAAGGCCTAAAGAAGAGGCTTCTCCAAATCCTTCGGACTCCGAAAGTCTTCAACAAGTTTCAGACTCTGAAAACCTCCAACAATTTTGTACCAAAAGGCCTCTGTAAAACATTTCGGACTTGCGGCATACGCAAAAAACTTTGGACTTGCGGCCTCCACAAAAATTTTCAGATTGGCGGCCTCCAAAAAATGTTTCAAACTTGCGGTGTGTATAGGATTTACTTGTGGAGGTTGATTTAAGGGAGAATGGAGGACTTTCTTTGTTTTTTATAATTCTTTATTGGCTGCCAAACCCTACCTTGCTGGTCGTTCAGGTTGAGGGAGTGGCATGGAGACTTGGAGGAGGTTGATCATTCATTTTTTCGCGACGACCCTTGAGACTGTTGGCTCGTGCCCTGGTCGCGAACTCCTCATTTTGATGTCCTAGCTTTGTTTAATCATTTTCTTTCTCCTCCAAACCGCGTACTTCTCACTCTTGAGGTCCCTCAGTCTAAGTATTGGCCTCCATACCCTTCCTTGCTTGTCTCGGGGGAGGCTCTTCCGAGTCAAGAACTAGAAAAACCATGAATCTTGTTATTGTTGTGGTTGTGGATAATGTTAAATGCTTGACCCTTCCAAGAATGGAATAGATCAGAATGCAAATGTTTACCTATTATTATATGATGAAGCATGGATAGATGTCTTTATATGATAGTAAATGCTTTTATAGACAAATGGATATGCTAGATTAGTGGAATTGGACGCTCTTGTATGTTCTTATGTGCAAGTTGATGTCTTTCCTAAGTGTGTACATTTATGATATATTTTTATTGTCCCATGCTTTAGTAGGCATTTTCAAAAGTTAACGTTAGTAGAGAGAAAGAGTGGTAGCTTCCTTGTTTGAATTAAAAAACACATGTGAAAGGTGTTAATTTTCTTTCTTTTCGTAAGAGTTGATTAAATGGAAGGGTGGGATTTATTATCTCTTACCTACTAGAAGAGTTTGGTGAAATTTGCTTTGGGAAAAGCTTTAATTGTATATTTTACTATATATGTTGGTTAAGGTTTATCTTTGTCACACATCAATGTTTAGTTATTCAATAGTCATAGGTGATATGTAGTATAGTTACATTGTTGCAGCAGATTTATCTTTCCCACCAAAACTGAACTGTTAGGCTTCTTGGGCAGGGTCGGCGCACTCAACGTGATAGGTTGAGCATCAAGGGAGCTAACCACTTTGAGGTTGGGCGGTAAAAGTGTCTGGACCACACTCATCTCGAGCATAGCAAATGGAAAGATTCTGATGGTTGAAGGAGACAGGAATTTGCACTATATAGTTTCTCATTTATGTATTCATGATTCGACCTTATGGTCTATTGTATCACATGTTCTAAACTGTATTTAGACTTGATGTACTAAATGTACTTAAACTATTCTACTAACAATGTATTCAACAAGACTTTTCATTTATACATGTTTTTTTTCGACATATTGGTCAAATTTATAACTGATTTGATGTATCATCTCTTTGACAACTCTATATATGATGTAATTTAATGCATTTTCCTTTTGATTTATCAACTTCTTTGTACTACTTTATCAACTTCTTTGTGCTACTTAGGAAATTTCAGATATTTAATACTATATGAAATGTTAGAAAAAGTTAGAACTTACCATTATTGATTCTTAGACCAAATTCCAATATGAGATAACAAAATAAATCATAAATAATACAAATCCTTCACTAATATAAAATCAAACACATAGAAAGCAAACACGAATAATGTAAGAGAGAACAAAATCACTTTTCCCTGACCTTCACGAATTGTATGAATTTAAATGAATTGTATTCTCCAGTCACGCACATATTGTGAGTGGGAATGTTGTACCAGGCAGTTCATGGTGGCCATTATTAATATTCAATTACAGTATAAAGAACACATAAGATGAGGTTCTTGAATAGCATAATTTAAAAAATACGGGTTTGTGGTTTATGCTAGTAGCTTGGTTTCAATATTTTAACATCTTAATATTTTGGTGGAATTAGTAGCATGTTGTCTCGGGTAACCCATTTTATTGGGTTAGATATGTTGTTTGGGTATAGTTGGTATTGGAAATACATCTCATCTCATCTACTTTAGGTGGTTTCATTCTCTTGTCCTTGTTTAGCCAAATTTTGTTTTTTCTTTATAATACCTCAAATATTTCTATTATTACTACTGTGGAATTCCTTCTCCTGGACTTTTAGACTTCCTCATTTTGTAAATATTCATGAGCCAACATTTTGCTGAAATTATTTTGTTACCACAATCAAGATCTGCCTGCATACGTGAAAGTATTTACTTTATACAAATCAATTATATTATATAATAGTTCTTATCATAAACACATGAACCAGAAACCAAGCGAAAGTTGTTTCAACGTCAGGCATTGTAATCATGCCAAGAGACACCAACTCTATCATAATACACACAGGCATGATGGAAAATGCAAGCTATATTGTTTTTGTATACCCATACATTATATTTGACACACAAAATCCATATACAGAAGAAAATTAATTCAACTTGTAAGAGCAATGACAAAAGGCATCTACTCTTTTGTTGGAAAATTAAGATGTATATATTCTAATAAAGGTATTTAATACTAGATTTAGTTAACAATTATATGGGAATCAGTTCTCATGAGACAGTTTAAGAATTGGGTGGGGGACATTATGGAAATGTAATGATTTATAAACATTTGTATAATTCATAATAAAAACTATATGAATTCAATAATGTAATCAGAATTTCTATTTTCCTTATCCAAATATAAATGGAAACATTTGCTCATTAATGTTTCCATTATGATATCATGATATATGAAATGTACATGGTAATTTCTCTATGTGAAATTGGACTCTGCACTTTGGCCAAAATTAGAGATCATCAGGTATTAAAAGCCTTTGTACTTCTATTTTATATTGTCTAATTCCAGCTGCAAGTTACTTGGGAAAATTAAGAAGTTAAGGAAGATTAAAATGGATTCATAAGATTTTATATGTTCTACATACTCAGAAGCTATGACTTATTTATTATATTTTCATAGAATCTAGGTATGTTATTTAATGTTATTATAGCAGTTTGGTTTGTTTATCCTGATTTTATAGAAAACTTCACATTTGAAAAAAAACAAAGGAGAATGGTGGAATGAGATTAACTTTTTAATATTTTAATATATATGTCATTTGACAATCTGAAATTTATATCAAGTGCAACGATTATTTCAGAGTGAACAGTCTAATTTGTCTACTGATTAATGTACGCAAGGATGTGTCCCTTGATAAAGATGTGTAAGTAACCCTTAGGGGGTGCATAAAGATGTGTAGATGTCCTAATTTGGGCTCATCTAAAAATCTATTAGAATGTCCTAAACCTTCATGGGAGAATACATTAGGATTTTTAATTATTTTATTTGGTTTGCCACTTCTTTTAAATTCTAACCAAAAAAATTTAAACTACCTCAAGTTAAAAATGAAAGGGAGCTTTGACTCATATTGGTCCTCTTGTATATGGTTTCAACAAGTTTCTATATGTATCAATGGGAATATGTATTTATTCGTAACTAAGTCATGGGGGAAAAGTCTAAAAACGGTGATGAAATAGCCAAAACTCTAATGGGGAATTTTAACTAGGTGGTGCTAGCGAAATGATAATAGATGGGGAAAGTAGATGAACACAATTGATCATTAAAAAAGGGAAAGAGTTTGATGTGAAGCATATGGAAAGATATCTAAGGAAGGCCACATTTTTATATATGTGGGATTTGATAGAGGGTTTGATGGATTATATTAAATAGGAAGTGGGAGATAAGGATACTACAAGGATGCAAGAGGGGAATACTAACTACAAGATTACATAAATAAAAGAGTAAAAGAGGAAACAAGGGATACATATCTAAATATTATAAATGATATGAATTAATCTTATTCTTCTTGATAAAGAGATTAAAGATAACTTTGATGATGGATGGGAATATAGAGAGAACTTTCTAGTGAGGAGTTTTGCAAGTATGAATTTTTTTAGTGAGCCATTGAGGAAGATGGCATTTATTATAAATTATATAAATAGTTTTTAAATTATTTAATATGAAAAAATTATTAGGCAAGGTGTCTAGAAGCTACAAGTAATTTAGATGGCAAAAAGTCAACAAAATTAAACTTCTTATATAAAATTTTAAAGTTATAATACCTAGAATTTGATGATTGAAGACTAAAAGGTCACTATAAGAGTCATGAAAATGGCACCATTTCTTTGTGACCAATGAAGTTTCAAAGATAGGCTAGATAAGGCCCTAAAGACATAGCATACCATATACAATAGTAAGTGCTATTATGCAATATAATTTTAACTATACGTTATGCAAATTTTGTTCTTAAGTTTTGTCCTCAATTTAGTGTGTTGATGAAACTAAAATTGATCCAAAGAAAGTACACTTTTCAAATATAAGAGTTATGTTGAATGATATACATATTTTTTGTTTCTATTTGATGGCATATTACCCATGTACATAAACTCCATGCTGAGAGGAAGTAAGGTTTTGTCATTAAAGGGAAAATATGGTAAATATAAGCATATATTGTTATCGCTAGAAATAAAAGATGCATTTATTTCTGCATTGAAGACTTGAATTAGGGAACAAAGAGATGATCCACCTATGAGTTTTAGGAATCACTAACAAGACTGAATATTAGGTAATGAGAGAAGCAAAGATTGTTAGGAAAATAACCCACAAACCCCTTCATAATTAAAATGAAAAATATTCATAGTTATCAACAATTCAAGGAAAAACTTTGACTCGTTCAAACTGCACCCGCCCATGGCGAACTTCTCTCTTCGTGCGCGCATGTTGTTTTTGTGCCTGTGTCGAGGGATCTAGAGGGAGTTTCTTCCCTCACGCAGTCACCTCCTATCTGTGATGATCTTGTGGTGTATGTGCGCTAGGATGTTGTCTCCCCTATTTCTCAGCATAGAGATGGCCCCCTGGGGGATTCTCTGCCCGAAACGACCGTTGTTCCTACCGGTAAAGTTGTGTATCCTGTTGGGGGAGGATCTGACTCAGGTCAATCCTCAACCATGAGTGCCACTGCTAGGAAAAATAAGGGCTCCTATGTTGATTGCTTAACTAGTAGTGGTGGCAAGGGGTTTACCCTTGGTCCTAAGCCCTCTGCTGAATCTAAACCTTTCCCAGTTTGTAATCTTGTTGCCTTAGAGTTAGGGGAGGAATATGTTGCTGAGATGCTAAACATTGTCTGAGACCTCTCCACTAATGTAGTGATTTGTATATTTAAGGGGTATTGGCCTAATCTTCCTGGGCTCCATGCTTGGATTTCTAAGCACTGGGAACCCATTGTCTCTAGTTATGTCCAGCTTTACCCTATGGCTAAGGGTTTCTTCATTGCTAAGTTTGGAGCAGTTGAAGACAAAAGGATTATTTTGTGTGATCATTGTTTTAGTTGAGAGGATCGCTTCCATTAATGGTTAAGCCTTGGCATCCAAATTTCAACCCAACCTTTGAGACCTTCAGCAAGATCCCCTTGTGGGTGAGACTCTCCAATCTCCCTCTTCATCTGTGGTTGGAATCAGTGTTGGAGGAAGTGGGTGGGATGTTGGGAGATTTTCTGATGGTAGATGAGAACTCATCTGACATCTTTCATTCTACATACGGTCGTATCCTTAAGGACATTGATACTTCTAAGGGGCAACCTGAGAAAATCAAGTTGATGTATCCTAAGGGTTGTTGGATACAGTCATTGGATTATGAAAGTATCCCCTTCAGATGTAGGAGATGCTTCAAAACAAAACATGTTGTTGCTAAATGTTATATTGAGAAGAGATCGAAGAAGCCTACTTCATGGTGGATCGGTGCATCTTCTAAGCATTATATGGTTGATAAACTCTCATCAGAGCAGGGGAAGTCAGGTGCTTCTGCTCCCGGGGTTCTATCTTTTGTTGCTAGTCATGCTGGCACTGTTATTGTCATCCCTGAAACGACCTCTAGTGTGACTCCTATTGAGGATTCTCCTAAAACTATCCCTGAACCTTTATGTGTTGGGGATGTGAAGACTATTGTTGTTGCTGCTAGAATTACTATAGCTGACCTAGTGTTGACTGCAGGTGTTTCAAATGGATCTCCCCATGTCACCCTACACCAAAGGGAAGAGATGGTTGTTGTTGAAGTTGTTCGAATTAATGTAGAGATTTCTATGTCGGATAGTAACTGGACATTTGCAAGTCCGACTGCTAATGCTGGCTCTACTAGTGTTGTTGATTTCCTCCTTGTTGTGGGTGTTGGGGGAGGGTTTGTTCCGATGTGGCAGATTGAGACTACTAAAGTGGAAGACAGATGGACTGAGGTAAAAGGCAAAAAATCTAAAAGGCCCTCTCCCTCATTTGAAATGTCTCTTTTGTCCCACAATAAGGGGACTAAAAGTAAATCCTAATTTTGGGATTTTGGTGTTGGATTGTCACTTAAGAACGCTTATATCTTTTGCAGCGGTGTTCTTTGTTTTGATGGTTGCCTGGTGTTTCTGGCTAGTCTATTTTGTTTTTTTGTTTTAGGGGAGCTTCAATGCCTTATCCTTAGTTTCAGTTGTGTACAGGGTTTTGGGGCCCTTTCAAAACATGCTTTTACCTTAATCTAAAACAATTTAGGTATTTCCAAACAAACTTTAAGAAGAATATCATAGTAATCAAATCTGTACAAATTTTAGCAGCATTCTAATACTTAAATAATGAGACCAAAAGAATAAAAACAACAAGAAGTAAAATGACAACTATACCTTAGAAAAATCCTTTAAAAAATAGCCTAGTCTCCAAATGCCCAAAATAATATATTGTTTGGAAACAAATAGACATAATACTATATTAGGTTTGTCTCTTAACATAGATATCAACAAATAGCTTGTTGCCTACTCAATACAAGACATGGAGATCAACATCCTCATCCTTTGGTGGAAAATTGAACACATGATCCAAAAAGGCTACTTTCCATGCATCTTCTACCAATGTCTCTAATACATATATGTGAGAAGACAGAAAATCACCAAATACCCTAGGCCCAAATAATGTCCCAAAATGTCATGGTGTGAATTTTTATAACATTCACATGTAGAGACATCCTCAATATAAATAGCTCTTATACATGCATCTTTGACCTCCATTGAGCAACTTCGCATACATAACTCTTACAAATTCCCACATAAATCATTAATTACATCCCATGTCTAATTAATAAAAAAAATACATTTAAAAGTCTTTTATGCAACCCTGTCATCAATGCTCTTATGTATCATAATATCTCTTACACAATCATATTTATCATAGATGCTCTTACACAACCTTCATGATAGTATATTATTTTGCACAAATATTTAGATGTGGAATACCAATACTTACACATGTCATAATGGTTAACGCATCAAGTGGGAAGTCTCAATAAGGAGGAAAAATAAAATAATAAGTAAAATAATACGAACACTAGAACTTTTAATGTGCATGATACACCTAATCCAAACAAAGATGAGCATGGACCTATCATGTACATCATATAAATCATAGGATAACCAAAGGAAGTATGGGTATGCAAATAATGTGTGAATATGTAAAGAAACATGGTGTAAAAATCCATTAATAAACATAACTCATTCAAAAAAGTAAGAATTCTATATAGATCTAGAGAACTAAGTAGTTCTAGTAGAGGAATATGTATCTTACCTCTCATCCATGAAATCTACCATTTTATGTTGTAACTCTAGTGTATAAAATGGTAAGGCTTAAAGTTCAAGGAATTATAGAATGGGCATATCTAAGACTATTTCAAGGAAGTTGTGGTTTAAGTTATTTCAATTATGACATTTTTCATGAGGGCTAATGTCTTTTCGTTTCCATATAAATATTATAAAGATTTGGTTTCATACATATAAATTCTTCAAGTTTAGTAGAGGAGAACGCAGTGGCTTTAGGGATTATGGTTCTAGTTAAATTAATGTCATTATGTTAATGAGAAGATGAATATCTTGATCTTTAAGAGAGAAAAAAAATTTATCAAATAGGTCAACAAGTAATGCAATAGTGTTGAAATATGTGGGATTAACATTATCTATGTTATTGACCAAATTGCCCATTTCTTATTTTGCACATCTCTCTTGGTTTCATATTGTTTGTATGATCTTCCTCTTCTTTCCTCTTGTCCATATAGGTTCCTCAATGCCTCTAAGTTTGAAAGCATGCTCAGTCTTCGAAGTGTTTGGAAGTCATTAGAATTTTAAAGTTTTTCATCCAAGCATGTTTGTCCATCTCACTTCAACCTTTCCTAAGTCCATATTGCACTTTTGAACTGCATCATGTCATGGCTTCCACCCTTCCCCTACTACTTTGTATTTATTGAACTTTTAGTCTTGTATCCCCAACTCTCATACAATAATTCTTGACCTTGTTATAATTGACCACAACAGATGTCGTAATGTCATTTATTTTTTATCTGTCATAGGTTATTACAACTACGTTTTCCTACCTAGAAACATTGTTTAAGAGTTAAAAGGTGTAGACTCTGTCCATGTAACATTAGATAGTGGAAATGATATTGCTCTCATTTAATGAAGTAATCACAGTATGAAGCCAACATTTCAAGATCTAATATTGGGTCCATGTAACATTAGATAGTGGAAATGATATTGCTCTCATTTAATGAAGTAATCACAGTATGAAGCCAACATTTCAAGATCTAATATTGGCCATTGCTATGGATGATATAAATAAACACATCCATTCAAGGAACATCATCTATCAATTCCTATAAACAAACACTAATGAATATCATTTTGAACACTTTTGTTCATGTGTAGTTCTAAGGACAAACTCGCAAATCTGAGATAAAAGGGCACTACTTTGGCTAAAGAGGATATCTCAATGGTCGTATTTGAGCTTCATTTTGACAAATTAGCTAAATTGTACGGAATTATAGACGATGTCCATCATGAGTATGTGCAACTTATTGAGATCCCAAACACTACCATTTTAAAAAGGCTTTAAATCAATTTAACAATCACATTTACAATATTATTTGGATCAAAATATCACCCTAACCCTTTTAGAATTTCTTAACTTGTACCACACTTCCCTCGAGTATGTGCAACTTATTGATATCCATTTCTATTGTAGTTTGTCGTTATTGTTGAGCTATTGAATGTCCTCCATTTCTATTGAATAAACAAAAGGACCGAGAGTTACTTTGGCATTTGTTGGAATATTATTTAAAATATATTGGTAATTATGTGATATAAATAATGATTAAGTTTGATAAAGTCTAAATTAAAAACCAATGTCTTTTGTCCCAAACACTCAACATTTTAAAAAGGCATTAAATCAATTTAACAATCAGATTTGCAAAATTATTTTGGATCAAGATATCATCCTAACCCTTTTTGAATTTCTCGACTTGTACCATGCTTCCCTCGCTTACTAGCTATATTCCAAATTGTAGAGTAAGTGATATGTTTAAAGAATACCCCTTATTCAAATAAATCATAACAAAGATAGAACTGCCTAGAATTCTAACTGCAAAAAATTAAATAAAACTACATTGGCATTGAATTGTCATCGTAAAAGCATTTTATTTGCTTCTCAACTTTAATTCATTGACATAGAATTGACTAGAAAGATCTTAACCCTTATAATTAAATAGCCTCCTCGAAGTGCTTATTGTTCTCAACCTTAACTCCCTATCACAAAAACAAATAATTCAAGGTTCTAACTAAGAAAGCCTTCACCCTTGCAATTCAATAGATTTCCAAATGTGTCTAAAACTACCACTTGTCTCACACATTCCGATCATTCAGATATCAAAAATCAAGACAATCGAAGTTTAGTAGTGTAATTATGACAAATCGAATCAAATTCTGCACTCTTTGAAATCAAGTTTACTTGAGTAGTAGTGTAACTATGACAAATCAAATCAAATCAAGTTCTGCACTCCTTGAAATCAAGTTTACTGTTTTGCTGTGCTGTTTACTGCCTATCTCTTTCTAAATGTACAGGGTTACGGTTCCTTCAAAAACTGCTTTAACCTCACTCGAAAACAACAACATGAATGAAGGGAAACTAAAAAAGTACACAAACAAATTTCCAAATTCTAAGAACATGATCAACTCAATGATTTCAAACATAAAGTTTATTTTAAAATCATCAAATTCATAAATAAAATATCTAAGCATATAATTTAACCTTATTAACAATCAAACTCTTAAATGTAGATAAAGTATTGACTAATTGGTTGATTTATTTAACTATCTAAACAATGTCATTGCCCTTGCAATATAAAACCAAGTATGAGCTCCAATTTATATTAATCGAAAGATGGGAATCATGAAAGGCTTTTGGATTGAAGAAATTCAATGTTTTTTTTTTGCATGCAACTGACTAAAGAATAATGTGAATACAAATAAAATATTTTTAAAAAAAATAAAATGCAAGAAACTACAACTTGCCACCACACAGTACCCCCCACAGACACACACACATATGTGTGCCTTTCATATTAGAGGCACCCAGGCCATCTATGATAAACCCAAAATACATGAAAATTCTGTTTCTGACGAAGTTCAATTTAAGCTGTAGCTTTCATTTTAACAATTATAAAGGCAGAAATCCATTTCAGATTCCAGGACATTTTGTTCTACACATGTAATTCAAAGGTTCACTGACAACGACAACAGTATCACCACAGACAAAAACCACCTAAAACAATCAATGCAGATTTATAAAATTTCTATATGCATGCATTGCTAAATGCAAAGATTCTACAGTTCGGTAAAAAAAAACAGATATTTTCCCTTGCTAAAGATTTCTACTTGATAGTTGTTAGATGACCTTAGATTTAGCAGGGGTCTCATACCCGTATTAATTTTAATTTTTCTTTGTAGGCATATACCCAATTTGTTAGTTAATGATTTGAGATTAGAATTTCAAATCACGTCACTACTCAACCATCTTTTAATTCCTTTCTTCTCGAGGTTTCAGATTTACCTTCTAAAACCTTTGTTCAATAAAAAGAATGGTGGTTCTATTAAGTTTTTCATAAATTTGGAAAACCATTACTTTATAATAATTAATTTTAATCTGATAGTTTTATTGATCTGTGAAAACAAATCAAATGCAAAATTCTTTTTAATTTTAAATGTACTGTTAGAGCCTGATACATTAAATGAACAAAACAATACATATCTCAGAGTTCATTGAGCAAAAGCTGAAACTGATTGCAGTATTAGTTTAGAATATCCGAGATGGCTTGCCCATGGTGGTCTTCAGATAAAGGCAACGTACCTGCATCAACGCATTTGCATTATAAAGCTATTCAGTGACTCTAGAAATAATACTACTACACTGAAACATGTTAATCCTTAAACTGTATTCCACTGTGCATACTCAATTTTAGCAAGACTTGGACATAATAAAAGGAAACCAAAAGATTGGCATAGTAGCAAACTTACATTTTGCCAGTTTTTCTTAAGCAAGGACACCAGAAAGTTGACACTCAGCTGGACATTCTGAAATATTTGCTTTTCCTCCATACCACAGTTACCCACGGCAACGCCCATACAGAGAACTTTCTTCAATTGGAACTTAATAGTAGCTTTGTTTTCATTTACTTTCCCCTCCAATGACTCTTGATGTGACACCAAAGTGGGAAATTTACCTGCCTTGTTTAGACCAGGACCAAGAAGTCGAGGAATCTGCTTGATAATTGCTTCTGATGCAAGAAAACCATGATATTTCTTTGCAAGCTTCTTAACCAGTTTCTTGTTCTTGTTCATTTTCTTTAATCCTTCAACGTCCATATAGTCCAGACCTATTTTCTCAGCCTGCCATTTTGCATTGAGGTCAAAAATTATGTTGCAGTCAAATATGTCTATAGACATGCTGAAATCTAGCCCTTCAATAATACTGCAGCATCCTATAAGTTGTGTGCGGGTTTGACACATAACAAACTATCAGCCAAAAACAAGACATTCACATGAAAGTAGAAAAAAATGTGGAAGAAGAATTCAAAAAATTACCAAGTACTCACAAGTCAATTTGTAGCAGGAAATCGCCCATTAACATTCAAACCAAGTTTTGCCAAGTTTATTAAGAGTAAAGAATTTAAGAATTTAAGAATTTTTTTAGTTTAAACTTTACACAGTTGGCAAGTCGCAGAATCCAAGTAAAAGTTGGGTTTGCCAAATTTTGCTGAGTTGCAAGTTTTTCAACTATGCGGGCATAAATAATAAAACAAAAAAAAGAACCCAAATGAAACCAAATTCAAAACAGAAGTTCCTTCCTGTTGCAGCATCAGACTAAATCATTCTCAGCACAAGTAACTTTGTTTATCATGAGGCAGCACAGCCAAGCTTTACTTATAGAAAAATATCTTGAAGGCAGGGCTACTGTGTGTTGCAAAACTTACATTGATAGTTTGTCTAAACAGTACAACAAGCAACCAGCCATATGACAATGCGTTGAACAGCTTACATTGATAGCTTGACCAAACAAGCATCCTACCCCATTAGAAGTTTTAATAAAACTGTCAAATCTTTTCAAGCCAGTTTAACAATTGAGTAATTGTTGGCTCCCTTCTCCTTCTGTCATTTGCTTATCTTAGCTGTTCGAGTGCTCTTTTATGGGTGGCAACTGTCAGTTTGGAGAGTTGCTATTTTTGGTTTCCCTTCTCCTTTTTGAGGGGAGTTTTTGGCCTTTTTGAGTTAGTAGATACATAAGGTGTGGTGACTGGTTATCTTTGACTGTGTAGGAGCTATAGATTTTTTGGAAGTTACAGATTTTTGTGTTTGAATAATCAAGACTTGTAAGTTTTGTGACATCTGTGTTCCTTAATAGTTTTCTTTTACGTGTGCAGATGATGACGAGTTTGAATTCTGTTCCATACTTTTAAAATAGAACAGAAGTTTAGCTGTTTGTTCTCTTTTTAGCAGCATGGTGTGCTATGGGGAATTCACCCAGGAGCTGTGGCAAAGTTATTTTCTGAGACTTGCTTGCCATGGACAGAGGTCTGATCTGCATCTATTTTTGGTATCAGAGAGATCCGTGATTGCCCAGATGGTAGTCGGTTTCAATCGGGGGAGAAGGGGCAGGAGGAATGCAGGCCCTCAAAGGAACACTGGTGAATCACTTCAAAGTTTAGAGACCCTTAAGACAAGATTAAAATTAGAAGGGTCTGAAGGGGAACCAGAGAACTTGAAGAATGTCATTAGCATATAAGATCCTATGGAGAAGCTTATTGAGGCATTTGATGAGACAGAGTTCTAAGATAGAGGTTGATGTTTCTGATTTTAAGGAGTGCTCAACCCAGATGCAATTTTAGATTGGTTCCAAGAGTTGGAGAAGTACTTTGAGATGGAAGACATAGACAGAGATGATCCAAAAAGAGCAAAATTTGGTGCCTACAAAGTTAAAATCGCCTGCAGCCCTATGGTGGGAAAATATGCAGAGTTAAAGAAGTTGATAGGGAAAAGAAAAAATAAAATTCGACTTTATAAGAGGCTGAAACATCTGAAAGCTCAATTTTTGCCCTCAAACCAACAAAATTGTTTAATGAATTTCAAAATTTAAAACAAAGGATCAGTTAGTGCAGACTTATACTGAACAGTTTATGACGCTTCAAATTCAAATGGATATCCAAAAGAGTGAAGTACAAGTCGCATCCTGGCATGTGAATGGGCTCAAATTTCAACTTCAAGCTGAGCTTGCATTGGTGAAAGTCTGTAGATGAGGCATAAGAATATGCCCTATAAGTTGAGGAGAAACTAAACCGGAAAAACTAAATAGTGAGTAAAAGAGGTCAAAGCTATCAAAATAAAGGGGAAGGGGCTTCTTTAGAACCTACCACAAGTGAAGAGATAAAGGCAAGAATGGGAAGGTTTACTTTAGAGGAAGGGGAAACTTTAGAGATAGAGGATGGGGACAACTGCCATTAGGGGAGCAGAAGCCCTTGAAGTGTTTTATTTGTGATGAAGCCCACGAGGCTATAGATTGCACTCAAAACCCCAAAAGAAAAATGGCAGCCAAAGACAAAGAAAAACCTTGGTCAGAAGAAGCTGAAGCTGAATGAGAGGAGAACCTGATGCTAAGAAGAACCTTAATATTTGGGGGCAAGGAAGCTCCCGAAGTTGATTGGAAAAGGGAAAGTGTCTTCCAAATAAAATCCAAACGTAAGGCCAAGGTACATGAGGTGATCATAAATGATGGATCTATTGATAAATTGGTGAGTGTGGAAATGGTTGCCAGATTACAACTTGCTTGTGTTCTGAAAACTAACCCCTACAAGATGCTTCTGGAGATGTCTTGTCTTGTTGCTTTCAAAATCGGTCCACATGCAGATGAAGTGCTCTATAACGTGATGTGGATGGATGCATCTCATTTGTTGTTGGATAGGCCATGGCAACATGACCAGAATGTTATCCATCCAGGGAGAACAAATACTGTCATACCCCTGCCCTTTATAATAGAAAGCATGCTTTAATAGTTGAAATTCCAATGTTTCTAGGGCCAACTTGGTAGAATAACCCAAGCAGTGAAATGCAAATTAAACTAGGGCAGGCTCACTTAATTAGAGGAATTATCAGACACATCCAAGGAAAGAGTTATATCTGAGAGAGCTGACTAACAAGGTAGGGTTATAGTGATTCTTTGTAAGGCCGACCAGAATTTTTAAATTACAAAACGATAAGAGGTGAAGAGGTGTGACCTCCTCCACATGAAGATATAAAAGGAAGAACAAATTGATTTGACAAGCATCAAAAAGAATAAAATAAAATGAAAAGTCTGATTTTGATTTTAAGCAAGAAAAATGCATACATCTATAATATTGTAAAGAAACTGATCAGTGTACCATATATGGTTGGATTTATTATTTATTTGTTTAGAAATCTGTTAGAAAGCTTTGATTTATTTATTGAATCAAATCATCAAACCATCAAGGAGATTGAGCAATCCATTCAAGGGAGCATCGAACCTCAAATCTGATTTCAGAATTAATAAGAAAGGAAGTCAGCTTGGAAATATATGGGAATGATGAGTAATATATATAATGTGTGTGTGTATCTTAGTAAATGCTTATTTAATTATATTAATAAGGATTCCTTTAATGCTTTTATCCAACCAACAAACCCATTATGGAGTGAAGTGTAATGTCCCGTTTCCGATTTGGTCTAAAATTTTGCCCAAATATCACTGATTACAAATGAACTGATATAAATCTTCTTGAGCACTGATATATATATATAGTTGAAGATATGAACGTATTGATGTAAGTCTTCCTTTTCCCAATGTCTATACTTCCTTCTTATTCCATCATCCTCGACAGAACCTTCTCTGTTTCTGGCGGCAGCAGTAAATTCCATATATTCGTCTAATATACAACCGACATATTATCCGGCTTAAACGTTCTTTGCTTACACCACCTTTGTAGATTATTGCCGTGTCTGATTTACATTTGTGTCTCTGCTCACATAAATGTTGAAGGCTCTCTTGAGCGCTATATATGTAGACCAGATAATACAACAACTTCCACGTTACCTGTTTCCCTTTTCTCTTTATTTTTCATATGATCATCAACTCTAATCTGCAGTTCCACTATTTCAAGTATTTGTTGTCCAAGTGCATACCCCGACCCAAATGTCCAATCATGGCAAGGAGGCTAGTCCCATCGCAAATTCCAGAAACTCCTCACGATATGATTTGGAACAGTATTAATTTGGTTTGTTTGCTGACTCTAATACGCCACCCTCTCTGATCGGTTACCTCTGTTTGTCTACATGTTCCCTGAATGGATGGTATATGATAAAAATCTCTTTGATACCCCCTTTTTCCATTTCCTAGTTGAGACCTCTTATATTCTTGCATGGTGGGGGAAGAGTCGCAACTTCCCCTAAGTCGCGGCCTTTAGTCGCATATGCATATATATATATATATATATATATATATATATCAGATGACTAACATGTCAAATAATTATACATGTATAAAATATAGATTTAATATCTATATTGTGATTATACATATAGAATGTTTATTTGTAGACTATAATTTCTCATAATATTGAATATATTCAATATATACATCAAATATATGGTTATGTTTAATATTTATATTATAATTGTATCACATACATAATTATATATATAATATTATAGTTGTTTGCCAAATATTGGATGTATTAGATCTATTCAATCTTAGAATTAAGTATGATTAAAATGAATTGGGTATTTTGATTGTCATTGATAATGATATTGTCCATTTCTAATTATATTATATTTTATTATTACCTTTTTATTCCTTCTCTTTATATTTTAACTATTTATTATTTATCTATTATATTATTCATTTATTATTAAATCTTATTTCCAAAGGGGATGATGTAATTAGGGCTTCAAATAGGGGGATATTATATTCTTCCCCTCCCAAAATTGCTTGTCCTCGACCAATAATTGAATGATTGTGGAGATCTTTCCATAATCCATCTTCTATTGTGCTACTCTTGTATCATTATATATGTTTTATTGAATATGATTTGTGATCAATAGTAGAAACTTGACTAGTTTTCTCTCATCATTCCAAGGAGAAAGGTTGTAGTAGCAAATTGATATCGGATTGACCCAATGTTTACACGATGGCTTGTCTTCATTTATGCTTTTGACTATGAACCCTGCAACCACAAAAAGAATACAAGTGCATTCATATGGACTAATAACATTAGCTAGCTAGATGTATATATAAATTCAAAAAAATGCAATTTCCTAGGCTATAATCATTAATTTGGTTCATAGAGATTGAGTCATGATAAGTTAGTCCAAGCTACTCCCATACTAAGCCCAAGACCGAAACTTTGGCCCCCTTGGCCTCAATGCCAAGACATAGACAGCCTCAATGCCATAAACATCCATTAATATGGTATCAGAGCTAAGATTATTTTCTTCGAAAAATTTATAATTTCTTAATTGAAATTATTTGCTCAAATTTTTTGAATTTATTCTTGTTTGTTTTTTAAAGTTTGTTTTTCTAAACCCGACTAGAGTTTTGCGTCAAGATTGACACCATTTTTTTGCATCTATCCAAGTTTGTTTTGTGTTCTATTCA
This sequence comes from Thuja plicata, assembly GCA_018584345.1. NCBI lineage: Eukaryota > Viridiplantae > Streptophyta > Pinopsida > Cupressales > Cupressaceae > Thuja > Thuja plicata. The sequence goes on from MU226596.1 coordinate 844,943, forward strand.
AAATCCCTAGTTGTTGAAGCTACGCGACCATATCTTGGCCATTTTTCTGCAAATATCGTTGTTTCCAGCTCATGCAACTATCTTTGTGGTTACACCTGTCGTTTTTTGGAATCACATTTTTATTTGCTGCAAATTTGTGAGCTTCAACATTCTTTCTTGGTCTGAGAAGCAAACTCGACCACTGTCAACATCTTTTTCTACCTAAAACGACTAGTTTTGTGGTCGATTTTTTATCAAAACAAGTGTTTTTCTGGTTAAAACGCCCTCTTTTTCTTTTTGACAGGACTATCTGAACACGGCAGACCTTTTTTTCATGTACATCCCCGTTATTTTACAATCGACCTCACCATTTTCTAGTTGTTTTTGCTTCTACAACAGACGTTTCACAACTATTAGTATTTTTTTATAAATCCATGGCGAGTTTTCCTCAATTCCAGATTTTTTCTTCAGCCGCCTAGGGTTTGTACCAAGACCCTCTATTTTTTGGTCGGGTTAAATTTTTTACTACAGATTCTTGGTGGATTTTTCGAGACCTCAACTAGGTTACTAGGTTGTCTTTAGATTTTTATGTGTCATTTTTCGTTCCTCAAAGTTTGTGCCAACCTTGGCATCTGTGCCTATACCTACCTCTATAATTAGCACATTCACAATTATGTGTTCAGCCATCTAGGTTTCTCATTTTGTGTGCCTCAAAAAGCGTGCAATTGCATCTTTGACCAACATTCTATTGGAAGGCAGTCAACAATTTAATGGCAAAAACTACAACAAATGGAAGCAACGCATGATGACAATCTTTGAATACAGATGTCTTGACAAAATTGTTTTGGGAATGACTACTTGTCCTGCAGATGAAGGCAAAGAGCAGGATAAGTTTGATGAGAAAAATCGAGAAGTTGCCATGCTCATCAAACTTTTTGTTACTGATGATCAGCTCTCGTAGGTTCCTTCGTGTAAAACAATTGAAATTTGGCACCATCTAAAAGGTTTGCATGAAACCTCAAATAAGAGTCGTGCATTCTTCTTGAAGAACATGCTCTTCTCGATCATGATGGATGATCAAGTACCCCTGCAGGATCATCTCAATAAAATCAAGGATATTCGTGATCAGTTGCAAGCCATTGGATGCAAAATGAAAGAAAAAGACATGGTGGTGATCACCCTGAAGAGTCTCGCATCTTCCTGTGAGCACTTTGTTGAAACTCTCAACATTGCTTCCACTTATTTTGATGTTTCATTTTCGATGTGTGTATAATGCTTCTACAACAAGATCGCTAGAAACAACAATTCGGCAGTGGTACCAACTCATCTTCAAACACTCAAGCCTTCTCAGCTAAATCCATAGGCAACTATCAGTTCTCTCAGTTTTCTCAGCAGAATCCTTTTGTTCGGTCACTAGAAGGCCCGAAGAAGAAAAATGTTCAGTGCAACTACTGCCATAAGTTTGGTCATATGAAGTTGGAGTGTCGGAAATGCTTAGTTGCTCAAGCCAAGCAATCTAGTTCACAGCCTCAAACGCATGCTGTGGAGCACACAAAGCCAGGTAGGTGAATTTGCCTTTTACGCCTTTAGTGTTGAAAGACCAGCTGATCATGTAAAATCCTCTACCTCGTATATTGATTCGGGTGCCTCCCACCATTTAACTCATCGTTGGGGTTGGTTCACAGATTTCGATCCATTCTCAAATTCAGTCATTAAAAATTTTTGGAAGAGGAGAAGAGTACACTTTTGTCAGAAGAGGCAATATCCAAATTCAGTCTAGAGGAAGGAAACCGATTTTCCTTGATGTGTACTATGTTCCAGGAATGGAACCCAATCTTCTCTCCGTCAGTCAAATTCTAAGACACTCCCCTCGGCTTGACGTGACCTTTAGTTTACATAAGTGCAGTATCATTGATCGGGAAACTCAGTCCAAAGTTATCATTGGTGTTGAAGATCATGGTCTTTTCAGACTTGTTGACTAGGGATTCTCAAGAGCTTGCTATGGTAGCTCATCGCTCCTCTATTAGTACACTCTAGCATCAACGGTATGGCTACTTGAATGTGCACTATCTTTCTCAACTTGTTCGGGAAGATCTTGTCATTAGACTATTAGAGATTCGGACCCAAGATCTTGGAGTTTGCGGAGCATGTCAGGTTAGGAAGCAACATCGCACTCCCTTTTCGATGGCGACTCCTAGAGAGCTTCTAAGTTATTACAACTGGTCCATGCTGATGTTTGTGGACCTATGGCTACTCCCTCTATTACTAGGTCCAGGTATTTTGAACTTTTTGTTGATGATTTCAGTCATAAAATGTGGGTGTATTTCCTTCGTCAAAAATCAGAGGTGTTTGTTATTTTTCAAAAGTTCAAATCATTTGTCAAAAAAGAGTTTGGTCAACATATTATTACTCTTAGAACTAACAATGGAGGAGAGTTTTGTTCCTTTGCCTTCTCCCGTTTCTGTGATCAACATGGCATAAAGCACCAATTAACAACACCCTACACTCCTCAGCAAAACAGCGTTGTTGAGCATTGAAATAGCACGATCACCGAAATGGCCCGATCTATGCTTGACACAAGCATGTTCCAAAGAAATTTTGAGCTAAAGTTGTGCACACTGCATCTATCTTCTCAATTGCTCTCTTACAGTGGTTGTCAAGAAGCAAACTTCAGAAGAGGCATGGTCAAGACGTAAGCCCATAATCAGTCATCTCAAAGTTTTTGGCTCCACTACATTTGTCTGGATCCTTGATGCTAAACGCACCAAGTTAGATGCCAAGAGTCAGAAACTCATGCTCACTGGCTACAGTGATAACCACAAAGCCTACCGCCTGGTTGACATCGAGACTAATCGTCTCATCTTCAGTCATGATGTGGTCTTTGATGAAGAACGAGGACCATTTCAGCTCTCCTCCAGTCCTGAATTCAAAGAATCAGTTTCTCCAAGCTCAAGACTTGGGTATTCGTCTTCCATTAGATCCATCTGATGGGAGGGCTTCAGCTGAGAAGGCTCCAAATGCTCCTATTCTTGCCTCTCCACCAGTTCCTTCTCCTACAGGCTCACCCAGACATGCAGCCACACCTCCTGATTTTGCTCAGGATTCATCTGATCTTCTGTTTCATGACGATTATCCCATTTTACCTCCTGCTCCTGATGTTAGCACTTCTACTCTCTGTACTAAATGGTGGGCTAAGACGATTGATGATCTTCATGATGATGAGGTCATCAAGGGTAGAACAGCCCAAAAGAAGAGCAAACCTTCTGACTCCATCAAATTTGCTCCCATGGCCAACATTCACAGTGTGTGTGAACCTCAAACATACACAGAAGTGAAAGGGATACCTAAGTGGGAAGAAGCTATGTCGACTAAGCATCATAGCCTGTTGAAAAATAACACTTGGGTTCTGTCCGATCTTCCTTCAAGAAAGAAACCCATCGGCTGCAAATGGGTTTACAAAGTCAAATACAAAGCTAATGGTACTTTAGATAAGTCCAAGGCTCGTCTTGTTGCCAAAGGTTGCTCTCCACAGGAAGGAATTGATTATGAAGAGACCTTTGCTCCCACTACAAAGACGAGCACCATCAGATTAGTCCTTGCAATGGCAGCTCAATGTGGCTAGAAGGTCCATCAAATGGACATAAAGAGTGCATTCCTAAATGGTGAGTTACAGGAAGAAGTGTACATGACGCAACCTCCTGGATTCAAGGTTGCTAGTAAAGAACACCAAGTACTCAAACTGGTGAAAGCACTCTATGGCCTCAAACAGGCTCCTCAGGCATGGTACATGAAAATTGATAAGTACCTCACATATCAGGGTTTCCAAAGGAGTCCTTCTGACTCAAATTTGTATGTCGAGACTATTGGCAGTGATTTCATCATTCTGGTTATATATGTTGATGATTTGATAATCATAAGCAGTTCCAACTCGTTGATTCAAGGAATCAAACAGAATCTATCAATCTTTTGACATGACTGAACTTGAACTTCTCCACCACAGCCTAGGTATCGAGGTTTGGCAGCAGTCACATAGCATCTTCATCTCTCGGTCTAAGTATGCACGGGCTCTGCTAGACAAATTCTACAGGATTGTAAACCTGCATCTACACCTATGGAGTTTGGTCTAAAGTTATCAACAAAATATGGTTCTCTTGTTGAGAATGAAACTGCATTCAAACAACTAGTGGGCAGTTTGATATATCACACTGCCACTAGACCTGACCTCAGCTTTGCATTAAGTTACATATCTCGCTTCATGACAACTCCCACTTCAGATCATTGGGCTGCAGCGAAGCGCATCCTACGCTATGTCAAGGGCACTCTTGATTTTGGTATCCTCTATGGACAAACCAAAGATGCCCAACTCATCAGTTACACAGACTCGGATTGGGGAGGCTCTATTGATGACAAAAAGTCTACTTCTTGTTATGTCTTCAGTTTGGGCATTGGTGCTATCACTTGTACCAGTAAGAAGCAGCAGGTCGTATATCTTTCCTCAACAGAAGCTGAATATTGGGGAACAGTCAAAGCAAGTTGTGAGGCAATTTGGCTTGATAGGATGATTTTCGACATCCATATGCCTCGGGGAGGCCCTTCACCCCTCTTTTGCGACAATCAAGGGGTCCTCAAACTTGCCAAAAATCTTGTATTCCATGAGCGCACTAAGCATATGACATTCGTTGTCATTTTATCCGTCAGCTAGTTGACGATGGATCCGTGGATTTACAATTTATTCCTACAACTGACTAGAATGTTGATATTCTCACCATGTCCCTACTTCCAAAGAAGTTTGTCAAATTCAGGTGGTAGCTTGGTGTCTTTGATAGATTGACCATTAAGTAAGGGTATTAAAATAATATCTCCTGAGTTGGATTATTTCTATTTTAATGGTCACTTCTAGATATTGTAAATATCTTGTATAATAGATTATTTCTATTATTTCTATGTTTTTGATTGAGGTAACAACAGGTTTTGAAGGGGACCCCCAAACGCTTTACAAACTAGAAGCAAGAACGAACAATAAAAGCATCGAAAAAACAACAACTGCCTTAAAGAAACAGCAGAACCAAAAGAGGGCAAACCCCAAGATATTACAATTAAAGCACCATCCTCAAAAAGAGCAAAAAACGGCTAGCTCACTATCTAGCAAACGGAAACAAAAAAGCTCCTAGCAAATCAGTTCAGTCTAGCATTTTGAGGAAATCCTCAAAATCCACTAGCAAGGCCTGAATCTTCTAGATAGATTCCTTAAGGCTCATAAGATCTTTAGGCTGAGAGCCCATTTTCTTCTTTGTGCTTGCTCTGGTTCTAGAGCCAGGGCCAGAAGTCTACTCATCCTACTTAACAGCATCATCATCAATGGTAATTGCATTTTTATCCGTGTGATTTCCTTCCAGCAGAGCATACTGCGCATTAAGGTTAGTAACAGTAGCTTGCATGCCCTCGTTGTTGAGGGTCAAGAGCCTCCTGAGCATTTGCTCGTTGTTGATTGCTCTGTTGAGGATGGGGGTGAGCTTCTCATCTATGATGCTAGTAATCTTTTCATTAAGCGAACTAGAACTCACAAAATCCTCAATAAAAACATTATTACCTTTAAAATTATACATGGCAGCATCGTTCCTCATTTTATCCACCATCTCTTCGAGCACCTCATTCCTAGCATCCAGGGCTCTGTACTTAATACTCAAATCTTGGATTTCATGAAACGCCCATTTATCCAAGTTGAAGGCCAAGATAGCTCTGCTTCTAGCTGCATTCAAGATGCTCATGTTGGTGACTCTTTTGTGTTGAAATATTATTCCTCAAGAGACGTGGCCTCACCTTTTTCTGATTCTTAGTACTTTTTCCCTTTTCAGTGTTACCCTCCATAGTTGGGTTCACATAGGGAGTGTTAGGATGTACATTAGCCTTCCCTATTAGCAGTCGAGTCAAAAGTTTTGGAAAGAAACTCCAAAGGAGTAGTGCCCTTTTCATTATCAGTATTGGTCTCCATGCCCATCTCACCAGTATCCCTGTAGTCAGCATCATTCCCTTCTTCAGTCTCCCTGTCAATGTTCTCATCTTCAGCATTTCCTTTAACATTATCCTCACCATTCCGCTCCTGGGCATTCATCTGGAGCTGATCCAGAACATTGTGCAGATTAATAGCATCCTCAAAAATCTCTTGCTGGGAGTCTTTCACAATATCATCTCCAGCCCTATCTTTGACAAACTCAGAGTAAATATTACCAGTTCCTTCCAGAAAAGGAGGGCTATTGTCCTGGAGATGCTTATCAAACTCCTCTTCGTTCTCTGCCATGAGGGTATCATCCTTTTCAAGAATCTCCTTGTTATTAGGCTCATCTTTATCCAGGATTTCCTCCTCGAAGGTATCGTCGTCCTTGTCATCATCAGACTTCATTCCCTCCACCTCGTCAAAGATAGACAAGGGAGCCTCTTTCTTTACAAGAGTAACCTTTCTAGATTTCTTATTAGGTGAAGGGCTCACTTTCTTCCCAGAATTAGTCTCCACACTCTTTCTCTTCTGCTTGCCAACTTGCTTGGGCACTGGTTCCGGGATCTTGTCTCTGGCATACTCAGCGATAAGCAAAATCATACCTTCATGGAGTACAGGAGAATTGGGCTTGATTCTATTGTCCATAATACTCTAGTTCAAGGAGCTCAGCAAGAAATAGGGGAAAGAAACCCTAGTTTTGTGACTAAAATGATTAACAAGTACAGAATGGAAGTTGTAAAGCCTTGAATATCTTTTGTCTAAGGTAAAATACTCCATGATTACCTTCAAGACTTGAGCCCAGAGGAGCTTGATATTACTAATATTAACAAACTCAACATTGCCCTTAGCTAACATTGCCCTCTCTTCAACAGTTTTAGGGAAATCCTTAAAAGCTTTATTACCAATTTTCCTATCTTTGAAGTAATTCATGCCATCAAGCGAAAGACCCATAATCTCTGCAATTAGGTCGAAGGTCAGAGGAAAATACTTACCCGCAATGTGTACTGCCCATTATCCCAGCTTGAAGCAAACTCTGTAGTAATGTTTTTATTGTTGCCATGCAAGTGCTGCAGATACTCCTCGACCCTTCCCTTCTTAAGTTTCTTACAAACTTTTTTTTTCTCAACATGTTTGCATTCTGGGGGTTCCTCTCTCTTAAGATCCCCTCCCATTTCTTCCTTCATACAATTAAGCTCCAGAATGTCGTTACTAGACTGTGCACTGCCAAGTTGCGATCAGAGTTTCTCAAAATAGGCACAGAAAGCTCAGAATGATAAACCTTCAACGCAAGAGTTGTCTTAAACACCCACAAAGCGTGTCTTAAAAGACGAGTATTAATGATAATGTGCTCCGCCTGCCACTTCACTTCACTCGTACATAAACTCTGTCTCATATCATTCACAGTCATCATTACTTCGAATGGTTCCCTCCTTTTGATTAATCTTGTCATAATAAATGAGCTTATTAATGTCATCATTGATATTGTTCGTTCCAAACCACTTGCGGGTGCTGTCATCTTTAACCCCAATGTTGGCTAACCCATCCGCAACCATATTAGTTTCGCGGTAATCATGGGTTATGTGAACCTTTTCAAATTTGAGAACAATTACTTTAATTTTGTCTATTATATGCTCTATAGTCCACGAAGGTTTGCTTAAGTCTTTAATATTATTGATGATATTGAGAGAGTCTACTTCCAGCAACAAGTTCTTACAGCCCAAATCATCTACCAACATAATAGTATTGAGAGCCGCCATAGCTTCAGCTCTATGACTAGATTGTAATCCCAAAGGAAAAGCCACAGCACCAACACAATTACCAGCCCAGTCTCTGATGATGCCACCACCACTCGCTATTCTCGAGTTTCCCTTAGCAGCCCCATCGAAGTTAGCTTTGAACCAGCCATGAGGAGGGGAAGACCACTAGGCACCATCTCTAGGATGAGGGATTTTAGTAGAGGTAGAGCTAAACTGCCAATTTCTGATGTTCTCAAGATCCTCCACAAAAGAGATCAAAGCAGGATTGTTGTTGACCATAACATTGAAGTTCTCCTCCAACCCTCTGCAAATTTGATAGCCAACCACTTCAGCTTTATCATATTTCTCCCAGAACACTTTGTTGTTTCTCTCCTTCCAAATGCGCCAGCTAAAATGAGGGAGAAGCAGATTCCAAAAATGTATGACCAGCTTATTCGAATAAGGACAGCTCCATTGAGTGATAAAATCCTGCCATAAAAAAAGGGGAAAACCAGCAAAGGTTCCATTTTCTAAAAATAATCTCCCAAACCATACGGGAATAGGAGCAAAGGTTCTATTATTTCTATGTTTCTATTAAGAAACATCTCGTTTGTAAACTCTATAAGAACAATTTGTTCTTAGTAAATAAATCATCCAATTTTTTTCCTATTGTTTGTCTAATAGGTAGGAAGGGTAAGGAGATTGTAGTGGAGTTCTTTGTTTATCCAACCTAAGCCCAACAACGAAACTTTGGCCCTCTTGGCCTTGATGGCAGAACTTTGGCATCCATCAAGGTGGTTTACTTAGATGGCAACCTTAACCCTCTTTACCTACATCTTTCAGGGTAAGATCGGTATGGAGATCGTAGTTGAGTTCTCAGTTTGTCCAACCTAAGCCCAAGAGCGAAACTTTGGCCCTCTTGGCCTTGATGGCAAAACTTTGGCATCCATCAAGGTGGTTTACTTAGATGGCAACATTAACCCTCTTACCTACATCTCTCATGGTAAGAATGGTGTGGGGAATGTAGTAGGATTCTCGGCTTGTCCAATCTAAGTCCAAGAGCGGGAGTTTAACCCTCTTGGCCTTGATGGCAGAACTTTGGCATCCGTGAGGGTGGTGCACTTAGATGGCAACCTTAACCAATTACCTACATCCCCCCCCCATCAATTTCATATTTCTTTTTATTCTTATACTCTAGATCAAACAAAGGAGCACACATTTGAAACATGAAGTATACAATATGAATGCATGAAGTATTTTACAATATTTTAATTTTGGGAATTGGTCTATTTTATTTTATCACTACTAGAGCTACACCTCAAATTTCCATTAGTATATTTGCTTGGAAGCCTTTGAGATCATGTTTTGTTTTTTTGTTCAATGGTCCTTTTGTTTCCCTGTCAGGCATGGTTTCTAATTTGTGGGCTTGATTCCTTTTTCCACATATATGTCTTGGCTCCCATAGTTCTTTGCACTTGAAGCACAATTTTTTCCTTTTCAATTCTTCACGGGTGTTTCTTGAATTCCACTCCTTTGCACTTATGCCCTGTTCCCATTGCTCTTTGGAATGGTAGCATGACTCCATTTTCTAGGATTCCCTCCTATAATTGTCTTCGTTATGAGAATTTTTGGGGTGTGTGTTTGATGCAAAGTTCTTGGGTCTATCTTTGGCTGGGTGTGTGTCAAACTTCACTGCTTTTTGGATTGCCTCCTCCAAGTTTGTTGTATCCAAGGCACTCACCGTGCTCTTGGCTGATTCTTTCCATCTTTCTATGAATAGGTAAGTGAGCCTTTCTTGAGAGATTTTCAGTATTTACCCATTCAAATTCGATGGGAAATTCTTCCACTGTCCCTTCTTGCTTAAGTTGGGTTAATTGTTTCAAGTACCATTGTGGGTGTGTCCTATCAAATCTTTATATAAGCTTTTGTGTGAACTCATCATAAATTTTTATTTGTTGGTGACCTTGGGTGGTAAGGCAATGATGCCACCATTCATGGGCTGCCTCTGTTAATTGAAGTGCCGCAAATTTAATGGCATTTCCTTCCATCATGGGGCTTAATGAGAGATAGATGTCTAACTTTTGCACCCATGAACGTGTTGTGATTCTTCCTGATCCTTCAAAGTTAGGAAGAGTTATTTTATTCAATCTTTCTTTTAGGTCTTTATCTTGTGGTGTCTTTCTTTTCATATTAGAAGAGGCTTTCATCCTAGCATCACAATAATCCTTAAAAGGGACATTCTTTCGAGGCATGGGGTTAACTTTAGAATGTCTCTACAATTTCGTCAATATTGTTCACTGGAGGAGCGTTTGTTTCTTCTTCCATCTTTCCCTCCCTAGGTATGAAAGATGGCCTTGTCGGCCTCAGATTTGGTTCCTAGGAGAGCTATTATTATTATTTGCAGAATGATTGGAGTTAGTATCCCTCCCATTATTACTCATATTTTGAATGGCTTGGAGGAGTTGATTAGTCCTTTCGTTCCTCTCATTTTGCTCCATGAGGGCTCGAGTAGTTTGGGTTGTGTGCTCCATGAAGGCCCTTATTCATTGCTCATTTGGTCACTCGTGGTGGCAGTAAGCTTCCTTTTTTTCTCTTTCTAACACCCTTTGAGTCCTTTGACTAGTTTGCATCAACTAACTCTCATAGGATGGCAGAAAAGATGCTCTCATACCACTTGTAATGTCCCATTTCCAATTTGGTCTAAAATTTTGCCCAAATATGGTTGATTACAAATGAAATGATATAAATCTTCTTGAGTGTCGATATATATAGTTGAAGATATGAACGTATTGATGTAAGTCTTCCTTTTCCCAATATTTATACTTCCTTCCTTCTTATTCTATCATCCTCGATAGGACCTTCTCTATTTCTAGCGGTAGCAGTATATTCCATTTATTCGTCTAATATACAACAAACATATTATCCGGCTTAAACGTTCTTTGATTACACCACCTTTGTAAATTATTGTTGTGTCTGATTTATATTTGTGTCTTTGTTATACTCTATTGCGCCAAGTCTGAAACACTACCTTCGACTTATGCATATTTATCCTTGCAGTAGGATGGATTGATACCGCCCTCTCACATGAATGTTCAAGGCTCTCTTGAGCGCTAAATATGTAGAGTAGATAATACAACTTCCACATTAATTGTTTCCCTTTTATCTCAATTCTTCATATGATCATCAACTCTAATCTGCGGTTCCGCTATTTCCAAGTATTTGATGTTCAAGTGCATACCCTGACCCAAACGTTCGACCGCAACAAGGAGGCTAGTCCCATTGCAAATTCCAGAATCTCTTCACGATATGATTTGGAACGGCATTAATTTGGTTGGTTGTTGACTGTAATACACCACCCTCTCTAATTGGTTCTATTTGTCTTTATGTTCCCTGAATGGATGTTATATGATAAAAATCTCTTCGATGCCACCTTTTTCCATTTCTTGGTTGAGACCTCTTACATTCTTGCGTGGTGGGGGAAGGGTCATGACTTCCCCTAAGTCGCAACCTTTAGTCATTGTTTTTAGTCCATGATTTTTATGGTTGTTTATTATTTATTTATATGATTATATTTTGGTGTGTGTGTATACATTTTTTGTATTCGTATTTTCAAATGAATAACATGTCAAATAGTTATACATGTATAAAATATAGATTTAATATCTATATTGTCATTATATATATAGAATATTTCTTTGTAGACTATAATTTCTGATAGTATTAAATATATTTAATATATGCATCAAATATATGATTATATTTAATATTTACATTAAATTATATAAATATATAATTATATATATAATATTATAATTGTTTACCAAATATTTGATGTATTAAATCTATTCAATCTTAGAATTGAGTATGATTAAAATGGATTCGGCATTTTGATTGTCGTTGATAATGATATTATCCATTTCTAATTATATTATATTTTATTATTACCTTTTTATTCCTTTTCTTTATATTTTAACTATTTATTATTTATCTATTATATTTTAATTTTATTATTTGTTTATTATTAGATCTTATTTCCAAAGGGGATGATGTAATTAGGGTTTCAAATGGGGGGATATGACATGAAGCGAAATAATGAGGCAGCAGTATTAAGTTCTCCATCAAGTACGCCAACCCCTAGGTGGGGCCAAGAGGCAAAACTGACTGGGTGTTCATTCCATGCTCTTGGGCTTAGTTGGAAAGGAGACAGACTCTCGACGCCTTTATGATTCTCCAAGAGTTTCCATAGTGTGGAATGGTTGTTAGGAAAAGCCTTTGATAGAAACCCAACATACTCTCACAAAGGACGACTAAGGAAAAATGGATAGAGGGTGCAAACAAGCATCCCACTAAGTAGACCACCTCATACTAGATATCCAATGTGCCTACCACTTGGGGCCAAGAGGGCAAGTGTTCGCTCTTGAGCTTAGTGTGAGGATTCCTTCGGGCCAATCCTATCACGAGTCAATCCTATCACCATCGTACATTCAAACTCTATTGTGATTGCATACGAAAAAATGAATATAGATGTGACATGACCTATGTAATGAATTACGATAATTATATGTATTTGTACTTGTGTGATAACTAAGTAACGGGAAACATTGATCTTATGAATTATATTTCAAGTATTAACTAACATGGTTGCGGGATCTCAACCAGATTTATTTAATAAAGACATTTTATCCATAAAGGTATGATTCTAACCATGTTACGTTCTCTATTTTTTAATTACAGTTGTGATTCTAGGGCAAGACTGTGACTCTAGGGCAAGATCCAAGATCCTCCTAAAAAGGGGCATTACAAATACTTATGAGGTTGAGCATGTAGGAAATAGAACTATCTTAAAACTGTGGAAAGAGGAAGGAGCATTCGAATCGCAAGCCTAGTCTATTCTAACATAAGCTAAATTTAAGCTTGAAGAGAAAAGTGAAAATCAGCCAAGAAGGAAATTGAAGGAAACATTTAGAGCAAAGGACATAAATTATTTGGAAAGTTAAGCTCAATCGAAAATTGCAGCACAACTGCCACAAAATTCAACCAACACAATGATTGGTGGACCTCATAAGGTAGATGCTGGAATATCAGTTGATTGTAATATGGTTGAAAGGAATAGGGAATTGTGGTGACATAAGCATGCTCATAAAAAATCTTCCTCGGATGTGATCAGAAATTTGTGAAAAGTTACTATTTAACTCAGTATGACAGCAGTGATGTGAAGTGTAAATGGGCTGAAGGAAAAGATTGTAAGTCTGTTAGTGATTTTTCTGAGTATTCTACTTTAGGGACTTTGCATAGTTATATTGGTCCAACTAAATGGAGCAATCAACATTGGACTCCTCTCTAGCAAAAGACTGGGATTGGAAATTTCGGTAATGACCCAAAATTGTGTCAAACAATTCCTAGTGAAAACCTTGATGACAGGCCTACTGAAGGTTTGCACTTTCAAATAGATGGCAACAAAGTTCATTTTTTTCTGAAACAGGGGGTTTAGAACATTTCAAATACAAGGAAGATGCCAAATCTTTTCAAGACAGTTCAATGGTTGAGTACTTGTTGGCTCCCACTTTCATTCTGTTATTTGCTATTCTTAGCTGTTCATGTGCTCCTTTTTCAGGTGGCAACTGTGGGTTTGGACCTTGCTACTTTTGGTTTGCTTTCTCCATTTTGAGAAGAGTTGTTGCAGGAGCACCCTCAAGTTCATCCATTGCAAGCACATCAGTGGATCCAAACAAGAAGGGTTAAGGTTGTGATTGGATCTTAGATCCAAGGTTTTCAGAAAGTCCTAAAATGTAAGACAAGGGGACACTAAGTGATGTTATAAACTTAGTTGTCCACCTTAGTCAATTTGGACACTCTTGGGTAGAGTAGGCTAGAATAGTCTAGGGGACCTAAGGAAGGGTAGGAATGTCATTTTAGGCCTTCTAAGATCCCCTATGGTGTAAAAACACCGAACTTTACAAGTTTAGTTAGGATTGACAACTTTTGCAAAAAGTTGTCAATGTTGCATAGAGCAACTTATGAATCCCAACGTTCACAACCACCTTTGTCAGTTGGAACCACTTGGGAATGATATGTAATGGTAGAAAAACCTCTCTCCACAGTTAGTGTGGACAATTTGTAAAGTTTTTGAATTGAAATCAATAAAATCCAAACTGTTTTCTATATTTCTAACTATTTTTCAGAGTTGTACGGTTTTGTACGGATCCCAATGCACCACTGAAGGATTGGAAAAGTTGAACTAGTGTCTTGGTCGAATGTTCCAATTGGTTTGAAGTCTTGAAGTGCAGGGGATTGAAAGTTATCAAATTTTGATTGCTCACTGGTCTGTGGAAGGCCCTAACTAGGGTTTCGACACTAATTTCCTCTTTCCCAGAAACCACCATGGGAAAATTCTAAACCTTTGGGGAGAGAAAGGGGGGAGGATGTACTTTAAGACTTTGGAGGTCTTAGATCAGGAGGCAGTCGATGGAGGGAGAAAGGATTGAATCTTCATATGTGACTGTCCAGAATTGAGCTTTTGAGGCACAACTCGGGCCAGGGGTGGAATGAAAGTCTAAATCCTTGGATTTAGGAGTTTTATAAGATCCCTCAAGGATTCCAATTGGTGGGATGACAAATTGAATCGAGATTCAAGTAGTTGCTTTGGAAAAGTGACCTATTAAGCCCTATTACGCCTAGGAGAGAATTGAGGACAACAGAAGTTAGGGGATTGATCAAGAACCCTAGCTTGGAGGGTGTTGTTGGTAGATGGATTAAAGACTTTGGGGGTGGTTAAGACTTTCTGTGGAGGAGTTCCAAGTGAGTTGCCCTTAGAAATCCATATTTTCTCCTTGTAGCCCTATGGTGGTTTAGGTGTCTAAATTGAATCCCAGGGATATCTCAATAAGGGATTTGTGTTTCTTTTCATCTAATATGATGATCTAATATTGATAGAACCCTTGTTCCATCCCTGGATTACTTGGTTCTAGTTGTGTCCTATTTTGCCCTTTTGGGTGTTGAAGGCTAGTGGAAGACCTAGTCTTGTGAATGTGGGTTTTGGGAACTCTTTAGTAGAGCCCTAGATTGTGTGGGAGTAGGGGTATTGTGGATCCGTAGAGAGTCATTTTTGACATAGTTTGGGGCTCTGCTCCAAGAGTTTTTGGCCTTTTTGAGTTAGTAGATATGTAAGGTATGGTGATTGGTTATATTTGACTGTGTAGGAGCTACAGATTGTGGGAAGCTACAGAATTTTTGGGTTTGAATAATAAAGATGTCCCAATTTTTGCTTATCCTGTGTTTCTTCATAGTCTTCTTTTATGTGTTCAGAACTTCAGATGATGGTATGGATTCTGTTCAATATCTTTGTTTTAGATTAGAAGTTTAACTGATTTTTCTCATTTTAGCAGCAGGGTGTGCTATGGGGAATTCATCCAGGAGCTGAGCAGCATTATTTTTGGATACTTGCTTGCAGAGGACATAGGTCTGATCTGAATTAAATTTAAATAGCAATAAAAGGAAAAATAACGGCCGGTTGCTTTAAAGACAACTGCTTAAAAGGTAGTGACATAAAAAAAAGGTTTAATCAATCCAAAAGATAAGGTTAAAATCGGATGAATAGCTGAATATTATGATTGCCTTGTAACAGTTGGAATAGCTGGTTCAAACAAGTGGTTTTTAAAATAAGTGGTTTCAATTTAGTCTCAATGTGAGGTCGAATGCGGATGAATGATTGAATATTTTTAATTAAATACGAGGCAACGAGGACTTATGGAGCATTACATGTTCAAAAACCTTTTGCTCACAGGAAATAGACTAAAGGTTGACAAGCCCTATTCACTTCTCGCCAACTAACCAACTATTTAAAATTAAATTGGACTTACGTATTTAAGTGAGGTCCTTATAAGGATTGTCAAGGTGAATAGGAAAAAATATAAATGGTATAATAACTATCCACAATTCATAGAGGTCATCCTGATATACTAAAAATAAACCTAAAATCCTGACAAAAAAAAAATCCAATCCTCATAGCTGCTGGCAACTTTAAGTTGTTTGACAATACAAACCATACACTAACTTTCGTCTACTAAGTTCATGGTTAATTACTAATATGAAACCGGCAAATGGAATGAAGCCCACAGGAGTATTGTGGTAGATATAAAAATTACAAGGCAAGCAAATAAGCCAGATTAGAAACGAAAGCTATAAAACAAGTAAATAAAGAGAAGCCCACAGTAGCATTGTGGGTAGAAATGGAAATTACGCGACAAGCAATTAAGGAAAATCCTGAAATAGCATTGTGGTAAATATGAAAATTATGAAAATAGCAAATAGGGAGAATCCACAATACCACTGTAGTTAGAAAAAATTATGAAACAGGTAAACAAGGAGAAGTACCCCTTAATATTGTTTGCAGAAATGAGATTTATTAAACAGGCAAATAGAGAGATGCTAGAAAGAGAATGTAACGATTGAATCGAGATGGAAGCAAGATGACATTCTACGATCTGAGAAACAGCTTTTAAATAAATCGTCAAAGTTGTGGACAACATATTTCCAGTTTAATGTCTTGTGGACACACCTCTTCAACATGCTGGGCATCCCCAAGCATGCAGAGCTTCATTTTGGGGCGGGGGATGTGCGGGAGTTTGACGGAACCACTGAAGCGCTTGTCCTTCTGGGGATCATAGTTCTTCAGCCCTATCTGGAGCTCTATCGTCTCCACAAACTTCTTCTTCTTCTCTTTACTGTCTGCCACCAGTCCTGCAATCGCCTCCCTTAACACATCACTCTGAAGCTTACTGCATGCACACACATAGAAATATCACATTAGATTACCGTTACGTATAGCATCCTTCAGCTAAACCCTTGAAACAAGTTTCAGAGTACACATACCTCATGCTTGTTACCGCCGCACCGAAACCTCTGTTGTCTTGCCCTAACAGGTGGGGTGAGCAGTTGAAAACCTAAGAAGGCTAAAATGGGTTTTAGTTGAACCCTCTCTCGATTCAATCGAATCGTTTTTTATTTATTTTTTTAACTTTGGTTATAGGATATCAAAAGAAGATGGATTTAGCTTAGGGATGTGGTCTGTGGTTCTTTAGACTGTTTGGTTTCGTGGGCGTTAGTAAAACTCTTCATTCATTCAAAAACTAAGACTTTTCCTTAACATAGATGTCAATTCTCTTATTGAGTGAGTTCTTGTATTGAGTAGTTGTATTGTTGTTAATCTAGTATAGTGGTATTTAGGAGGAGGGATCAATAGGTGATAGGGTACCAATACAATTTATTGGATGTCTTTGAAGCGATATACGAATACATGTTGTGGTAGGTGGATAAAATAGATTCTATAGTGGTGTACTAAAAATGTAATGTTAATGCTTATCCCAAAAAATATTTATGTAAATTTTAAAAAACAATCACTCATGCGATGCCACATCTACGCATCATTAAACATGATGTAGTGCACGCTATTGTTCTTATAAGCTTTTGAGATAATTTTGGACACCTTCGCAAGAATGCATTTTGATGTGGCATCATATTTGATCATGTGGACATGAAAACTAATTTTAAGTAGGGGACTTGACTACTAAATTATTGTACAATTTGAAAATAATTTGAAATATCCACATAAGATTTTGGGAAATGCAAAGTTAGGGTTGCACATGTATTGGAACCTCTCCCCTAGATAGTCATAAGTACGAATTGTATGGAGAATAGTTGGATTTTTTATAGTCTAAGATATCAAATGATCTATTTTTGGGTCTACGAGTTGCTTATAGTATATGGGACTACCCTATTATCCATGGAGGAGGCACTTGATTGTACCACAAGCAAGGCATACATAGCCTACCCCCTCCAAGATTTGAACCTGTACTCCACTTTCAAGAGTACAAGTTATTTCCTTCATGTTTCTCTTCTCTTTATCTTCATAATGATTAAGTTGCCTTTATGTATTGACTAATGTATTTGATGTGAATTTTTGCATGGAAGTTGGCAAATAATATTAGCTTAATCATATTTCATCTCTATATATCCCATGGGTCCAAAGTCACTTGCTAAATCTATTGTTTGGCAACTTGGTTTTGTGAGTACGAATTTGACCTAGATCATTTTTATACACATGGAGCTAAACCTCAAATTTGTTAATTCAAACTTTAAATATTAAATTGTCACCCTTTTTCCTATTAGATATACTTATTAGTGTAAATAATGTGTTTGCATAACATGTTACGACATCACCTTTCTACGATTGACCTGTTCACACATAGAATGAGTTTACTTAGGCTTTTTCATATATTTTTACCACTTTGTAGCATCAAAACATGTGTCCTTGTCACGTGAGACACCTATTGTGTATATACTCGTGGCTTGCTCACACACTTCTCATGTGAGCTCACAAGTGTTGCACATCGGAGGGGTAGTCAAAATTTCACTCTTACCTTTGCACCTCCTCATCCTTGCCTCTATGTAATGCCTCCTATTGGGACTTAGCTCTAATTTGCCCTAGAATACTAAATAAGGTATAGATTATATTCGAGAATGTATATTGCTAACTTTATGACTTGAATTACCTACAACCAAGTTAGTTATCATTGTGAAAGATGAATAAACATATAATTTTATAATGTTGGTTTTTGAATTTTAATCATCATTATAATTAACATAATGTACATGCAAGATTCCCTTAAGGCCTTCCCTAGTAACTCATCCACATTATTAAGTACTATGGGAGACCATAAAAGGCATCTTGAGCCTATCCATCAACCTCATGAGCACAGAATGACACCCGTCATTCAGCCTCCCAACCCCACTCAAGGTTACTCTGCTTGAATGGACCCTTATGCTACTTGCATTCGTTATATGTACCATACCCCCTCCATAATGGGATGACATATTGGTTGTGTTGCCCCATTTTTCTTCCCCAAGTAAAAAATGGTAAGATTTAAATCATTTTTCCTCTAATTGCAAGTCTTTAGCATGTTCTTTTAAGTTAATCAGAACCCAAAAACAGTTTTGAAACAACCAAGAGAATCTGATATAGCAATTGGAACCTTGTCTTTTTTCCCTCTTCTCTCCCCACATTTATCCTTTCATTTGTCTTGTCATACAAATGTCCAACTGTTCTTTTGAAATGTTGTCAAGTCGGTATCCTTTTATGTTTCAAAGTTAAGCTGTGGAACTTGCGTTTGGTGCTGGAAGAATGGTTGGGACTCGACAAGAAAAATGGAACAAGTGAGCAATGGAAGAAAAGTCACTTATACAAAGCTCCAAAGTCATGCAACTTCCAATTGGGTGGAAGTGAAGCTTAATTTCGGAACACCCCTCGAAATCTGACAAGTGAAATGGAACTCTCAAAAACAAAGGAAAGGAATAAGTATTGGATCCCACAATGTTTACAAAGAAGGAAATGACTTGAGTTTAGTTTTGGGGTTGTCATCGAAATCTAGACGAGATGAAGGAACAAGTCAGTATAAAGTAGAGAAGGCATGCCTAAGTTTTGTAAGAGGTAAAGTGAAGAAAGCAGAGATAGATTTTAGTTCCTAAACCCTCATCGGAACCCGATAAGGAATAAGGAACAAATGAAGTATTCTCAAGAAGAAGATTATTCAAATGTGAGAATGAGGGGAATAAGGCGGAAATGAAAATTAGTGGTGGAAGAGCTATCAAATGTTGAAACTCATAGTGGAAAATTTAAGTTGAGATAAATGGTCATTATTCAAAAGTCTGAAGAGTGTGATGCTTTCAAGAAAGACAAGGCAGAGGTAAGTTGCAACTCAAGAACTACCATTGGGACCCGATGCTATAATTGGAACTTTTAAAGTAAAAAGAAGAGAAATAAATGTGTTGTTTTACAGTTAAGTGGAAGTTCCATTTTCGATGTTTGAGTCTGACACTATGGAAAAGAATGCTCATCTTCAAATTTGAAAGTTCCATTTTCGATGTTTGAGTCTGACACTATGGAAAAGAATGCTCATCTTCAAATTTGAAAAAGTTGACATATCCCCATGACTGTAAAGTGTTTGAACATTTAATGCATGAAATGACCTACATCAATGGTTCCACTGAATGCGTTCAAAGAGATTTAATAAAGATTTGAGAGGCATATTTTAATCATTCTTCAATGATTGAGCCAAAGGAAGCAGAGATAAGCTACGACATCCAACAAATTCAACCTGTAAGAAATGACAGTTAATACCAGTGAGTTATGTTCTAATTCTTGTCATTACATGTTTTCAATTTGATTATTGTCTAAGGCGAATAGATATTATATTAGTCAATTTTTAAGAAAAATAGAGAGGGAAATATGAGGTTCAAACACTTGGGTTATGATCACTTAAATGGGTTAGAATGTGCTTTGTTCGAAGTGGGTGACACTAAATTGGGGCATGTCAATTTAAGGGAATTTTGGGGTAGAGTTATATAGCCTAATAGACATTCGATCATAAAAAAGTTCGTAGAAAGTGGTTTGTTAGAAGTTTTTGGATTCTCTGTTGTTGTGCAGAGTGTCAATCTAATTATGGAATACATAAATACATATAATTCGAACATGAGGGAAATCAAAACCCAGGATGAAAGAGTCATCGTTACTCTTGATAGGGAAACAATACAAAATTTATTTTGATTGTAGATAAGGGAAGAATACGCACAATGGGATTTTATTTCTTCCCAAATTAAATTTAGCATGAAAAGGGGTGTATATAAAACAAAAATTGCTAAAACTTAGTTTTTCCAGTGAGACAGGGTCAATCAAAGCTAGCTAGAATAATTCTTCAAAACATCTGTTAAGGGTGAAATTGTGAACATTATAGTACTCCTACACAGACTTAGAGGATATAAGGATACCATTTTCTTAGATGTATGGATGTTTTTCTTTGTTCAAATAATATGCGCCAGATTGGGATCCTTGGATTGGGCAGGAATAATTAGTGATTGGATACATCAATTGATTAATGCATTTTCGTTGAATATTTTCTACATGTATTCATATTTGGTGTATGCCCTAGTTTACACTTGGTATTGGCATGGGCTGGAACATATGCAAAAAACTTAGGATAACATTCATATTATGATTTTTACCCCAGCCTCCAATTACATAATAGTTACACAAATTTTCTCAAGGTTGAAACCTTTACTATGAAGTTGGTCTGTGAATTGCAAGGATGTCTAGAGAGAAGGATCTCTCCCAAAGCCACAACATTAGTCAAGTATTATGATATCTATTTCGTTCAATTTCCCACTTTCACCCATATAAGGATTGGTGCCTTCGATAATTTTCCATGGAGGTCACCCCGTTATGCCAATGATGAGATTATTATGGTTGAGTTGTGTAGGCAAAATTGTGAGGTGAATAAGAGGTGTGTTGAAAGACACAAAGCAAGTACTCCTACTCCCTTCCCTTTCTAGTTAGGAGTTTATAGATGTCAATCCTCCTCTAATGTCATTAATATTACTAAAATGGCTAGCAAATACTCGACCGAAACCTACAATGTTATAAGGGTTCAATTTGATCCAAGTGATTTCGTAAGAGATAATTTACATCTGGGATAAACTTATTGCCATGTTCCTATGATTGAGGAATTCTAGGCTAATTTCATTGATGAGTTTGAGGTTCAAAAGAGATCATGTTCCAGATTGACCATTGAGAAAATAAGAAGATATCGCCTCCCCTTTGATGTTGTTGGACTCATAGCTGATGTCTTAGATGAAGTGGATCATAATGACCTTGTAGAGATACAAAGTACTCCAGTGGAGCCAATTGATTGGGATGCTCCTGAGTTAGATGACCTGGATGTGAGGTGAACCCCTATTCTTAAGAGAACCAAAGAATGGTTGATAAGGAGGAGGAAAGGGGGAAAGGATGGCACCTCCTCGAGTGACCTTGCACCCTCAAGCCAAAATCCAACACCCCCACTAGTTCAAACCCCTCCAATTTCAAGGAAATGAATGGTAATTCCATCAGGTATTGTTGGAGGAGGAGACAGACAACCACCAAAGAAAGGAATAAGAATTACCCCTACCTATGGAGTGAGTCCCTTACCTGATGGTTATCTTACTATGGATAATGAGGTCCCTAACAAAGGAATCCAGGGAGATCAGGAGAAGTAAGAGAAAGCACCCCAAACGAACAAAGAAAAAGGGAAGAACCTGACCTAAGACTCTTAACATTCTATTTCAAGCTCAAGTGAGGCAACAAAAACATTTCCTTTTTCCACACAAGTTTTAGATACTACCACCCCGCCAATTAAAAAACTCTATTCTTATCACCTGACGCCTTAAAGGCAACATATCAAGTACTATCAACCCCCTCATGGCTTCAGACTACATTAGATAATAAAAGGAAGAGAGAAGTGAATAGGTGCCCTCCAAAGGATGTCATGGCTCAAGTGTTGCAAGCTTCCCCTACTCCTGCGACTAAGAAGTTAAAGACCGCCTCTTGACTTGTAGAGGATTATAGTATCGGTCATGTATTCATGGACATTTCTCAACCAAAGGTCTAAAAGGAGTCCAGAACATCTTCCCCTACATATTTAAATGTTACCATAATAGATATGAGTGACCCGTATTTAGATGCAGGTTTATCTATATGGCACTTTTGAAATGACAGGGTGAAGAAGAGGATTGAAAAAACAAAGTTAGACAAGGATCAAGTGAAGGCCATGGTGGAATTGCTTTCAAAAATCCTGAGGCCATTAATGACACCCTTGTCTACCCAAGTGTCAAGCTCTTCTGATACCATCTTAGACCCCACTTGGGATAAGAACAAATAATTAATTTCTCAATAGAAAAATGATAGCCAATTTGGGAGAATTACTAGAGAGTGGATTGGAGATTTGAAGAATCAGGGTCTACCTTTCAATGACAGGTTGAGTGAGTTATACGATGCATTAGTGTTGGCCATAAATGTTGTTTTCTCAAATATTAGAGTACCAAATTGGAAGGAGTTACACACAAGCAGAACATGAAGCAAATAAAGGAGGTGATGGATATGGGAACCACAACAGCCCTAAATCTAGACCTCATACAATCACAAGGTGAACCACTTCAAAAGTACATGTTCAATTTAGGCTACAAATGTGAATGTATATAGAAAAGTGTAGAAAAATTGAACAGACTCCTGAAGTAAGCTAAAGAAATGATCAATCAAATAATGTAGTACTTTAAGGATATTCGATGCGAGCTGCAAAAGAATGACAATTCCATAATTGTCAATGTTGATGATTTAAAGAAGGAATATCGACATAATATTAATGCTATTACTAACCCCCACATTTTCTATAGATAAAAGTATAAGAAAATAGCAAGAATTGATGAAATCATAATATGGTGTGGTAGTCATCACCCAACCTTTATTGCTAGAGCTAAGGAGGTTAAAGAACAAATGACATACTGGGAAATCGGGAATACAAATGTGGTTATCACGAAGCATGACAAAATTATGGTAGTTGTAACTGCTCTATAGGCATACAAAGAGAAATAGGTAGCTCAAACACCACTAGCTAAGGAGGGTGAAGGCGAAGCACCTTGACAGTTCTCATAAGTTATTTTCTTAGTCTTTCTTGTCATTAGGTGCTCTGAATTTTTGTTTTAAAGACTTCAATTTAAAATGTATTTAAGAGACACCAGTTATAATTAGTTGAAAGGTTTTTCTTGATGGAAGTTTTAAAGACTATTTGTATTAGGATGAATGGAAAAATAAAAGATCAAAAATTTGGTTTCAGAATTTCCCCTATTACTTTGATCACTGAGTGTGACTCAAATTTTGGGATTTTTGTTGTTCATTATAGGAAATCTCTTTCTTTTTACTCAATGGTGATGAATGGATGTTACCGAGTGAATGATGTTATTAAGAAAAAACTTTGTTTTTTCTTAAAAATTCAAGGTGTTCTTTGACGCAAGGAGGACATGGGGATGGGGCCTGAGGCTCACCCAACTACCAAACCTGCTTACAGACACAATGCGGAAGCCAAACAACACAGTGAGAGAAGAAAACACAGAGATCTTTTATATTAACTTGAATAAAATCATTACATGTCAGGTTGTAAGACCTTCTCGGTTTCAACCATATATTCAATGAATTACAATAAGATCTTCATACAACATAGATCACAAAATTTTGATCTCAATATCTAAACATTTGCTTTCTTGCTCTAAGAATGATATCTAAACTAAGAACATACAAAAGAATATATACAAGAGTCCACCAAAGAATTTAGTGCTCAAATCCATAAGTGAGACCTAGATTTAGGTCCACACAGATCCCAATGAGAGATCCCAAATCAATTAAGCCATCAAAATTAACTGAAGAAGTCGGCCAAAGATCCAACTTCCAAAATAAGCATCTCAGGCAAAGCATGACTGAAAATCAACAACCATCGGCAAGGCATACCCAAGCATTAGAAAACTCGCCAGTAAGGACATCACCAAAACCCATCGGTAAAGCATGACCAAATTCCATCGGTAAAGCATGACCGAGCAACAAAGACAAGCATGCCCGAGCAACAGAACCCGAGCGACAGAGAACAAACTAAAGAACTAAAGCAAACATCTTTTTGGTTGTGCAGGATTGCCAACTACCCAAGATGCTCCTGCATCAGACACATGGGGTTACAAGAAATGATTCTTTAAATCATTTATTAGGTCCAACCTAAAATGAATCCAACTTAGATTGAGAAATCCAAGATGAGTCCTCAATCAGTCTATTCTTCCACTTCACCAAATACTCCATGTATTCCTTTCCTCTTGTACTTTTGCCAATTCTTTGTTTCGAGATCTTTTCAACTTCTTCTATCTGCTTCTTAGGATAATCACATGGTACTGTCACTTCTTCATCAGGTTCATGATATTCATACAAGTCTGAAATATTGAATATAGGTGATATATCCATGTCATACGGTAATTCCACTTCATAAGCATTTCCACTGTCAAATCTTCTCAGTATTTTGCAAGGACCAAATTTTTTCATCTTCGGTTTACCATACGTTCCAATAGGAAATCTTTCTTTCTTTAGATGAACCATCACTGCATCACCAACTTCAAATGTTTTGTCTTCTAGATCTGTCTGCATTGTCTTTGTATTTCTGATTACTTTTCTCCAGCTTCTGTTTCACATCTTCATGCAATATTTTCATAAATTATGTGAATACTTCTGCTTCTACACTTATTTTCTCTTCACCAACAATATTTCTCAAATATGATATACCTCTTAGTTGTGTTCCATGGACAATCTCAAAAGGTATCTTTCCAGTACTTCTATTCATTGAACTGTTGTATGCAAATTCTGCTTGTGCCAACATCAAATCCCAATTGCCTAGTGTGTCTCCAACTAAGCATCTCAACAAATTACCCAAACTTCAGTTTACAACCTCTGTTTGTCCATCAGTCTGTGGATGAAATGTAGAACTAAACTTCAACTCAGTATCCAACTTCTTCCAAAGTGTTCTCCAAAAATACCTAACAAACTTATTGTCTTAGTCAGAAATGATACTCTTCGGTAATCCATTCAATCTAACAATTTCCTTAAAGAAAAGATCTGCTATATGTACTGCATCTGATGTTTTCTTACATGGTATGAAATGTGTCTTCTTAGAGAATCTATCCACAACAAGAAATATAGAATCTTTACCTCTTGTTTTCCTAGGTAAGCCAAGAACAAAATCCATACTGATATCACTCCAAGGTTTCTTAGGAACAGTAGTAGGTGTATACAAACCGATATTGTGACTTACTCCTTTTGCAACTTGACAAATTCCACAGTTTTTAACAAATTTCTGAACATCCTTATACAACTGAGGCTAAAAATACCTCTCCTTAAGCAAACTCAATGTTTTATTAATACCAAAGTGTCCAGCCAATCCACTACTATGTTTCTCCTTAATCAAATTAGTTCTCATTGATCCTCTTGGTATACACAACTGAATACCTTTGAAAAAGATATCTTCGTGAATGAATTAATCTTCATACTTACTTGATAGATTTGAATTAGGTGCTCTGCACACTCTCCACTGCTCTGAAAATTCAGGATCACTTTCATACAATTTCTTCATGTCGTCAAAACCAAGAACTTCAATTCTCATTTCGGTCAATAAAGATATTCTTCTACTCAATGCATCAACAACTCTATTAGAAACTCCACTCTTATGTTTAATCACAATTGTAAAGCTCTGTAAATACTCTACACATTTCATATGTCTCTGATTCAACTTATTCTGACTACCCAAATAATGTAAAGCCTTATGATCAGTATACAACACAAATTCATTTGGCATCAAATAATGTCTCCACTTCTTCATAGCTTGCAAAATACCATAGAACTCTTGATCATATACATAATATTTCCTTTTTGCATCATTCAACTTTTCACTAAAGAATGCAACAAGTTAACCTTCTTGAGTTAACACAACTCCTTTTGCACTTCCACTTGCATCACATTCAACTTGAAATACCTTATTGAAATCAGGTAAGGCCAACACAAGTAACCCAGCAACCTTTAGCTTCAAAGCTTCAAAACTCTTATCAGATGCATATGTCCATTTGAATTCTCTTTTGTCTCCTCTCATTGTTTCAGTCATAACATTACAAATAGAACTGGAATTTTTGATAAACTTCCTGTAAAAACTTGTCAATCTATGAAATGATCTTACCTCAGTGACATTTTCAGGTTTAGGCCAATTCAGTATAGCTTCAACTTTCTCTGGATCCAGCTTCAAACCATCAGCTAAAATCACAAAACCTAAATACACAAGCTCTTCTTTCAAGAAGGAACATTTCTTCAAATTTATCAGCAACTTTTCCTCTTTTAATCTCTGCAACACTTGTCTTATATGCATCAAATGCTCTTCTCTAGTCTTACTGAATATCATAATATCATCCAAATATACAATCACCCACTTATTTCAAAATTTCTTCAAAACTTCATTCATTAGCCTCATAAATGTACTTGGTGCATTAGTTAAACCAAAAGGCATAACCAACCACTCATATAAACCTTCCTTTGTCTTGAAAGAAGTCTTTCATTCATCTCCTTCTCTTATTTTGATCTGATGATATCCACTTTTCAAATCAATTTTGGTAAAATATCTTGCTCCACTCAAACAATCCATTATGTCATCCATTCTCGGTATAGGAAACTTATACTTTACTGTGATCTTATTAATGGCTCTGGAATTAGTGCACATTCTCCATTCTCCATTCTTCTTAGGTGCCAACACAACAGGTACTGCACATGGACTCAAACTTTCTCGAATCAAGCCTTTGTTCAACAATTCATGAACTTGTCGGTTAAGCTCTTCATTTTCGGTAGGTGTTAACCTATGTGGTGCTTTGTTTGGTAAAATAGCTCTAGGAATCAGATCCATACAGTGACTGATATCTCTCATTGGTGGCAAACCATCAAGTACATTATCTAAAATTATCCCCTTGTATTCAGTGAGAAATTTTCCAACTTCTGCAGGAATGTCATCTTTTGTATTCTTACTTGGGTTGTTAGGAATCAAAGCATAACAAATATCATCTATTTTCAAAACCTTAACAAACTATCTACCTTCCATCAGACAAACTTTCACAGATGTACATATCTCACCAACAGATTCTTCAATCAAAGGTAACAATATTTGCTTCTTACTATCAACCCAAATAGAACATCTATTCAATCTCCCATCATGTATAGCATGTCTATCATATTTCCAAGGTTTACCCAACAAAATATGATAACAACCCATAGGCATAATATCACACAGCACCTTAACATAGTATTTTCCAATTTTTTGATTCACAAAACATTGTTCACTCACCATTAATATATGTTCATCCTTGATCCATGAGATCTGATAGCGCTTTGGATGTTTTATCCTATCCAACTGTAAATTTGCAACCATTTCCTCAGATGCCAGATTCTCCAAGCTTCCACTATCAACAATCACCTTCCAAACTTTGTCTGGAACTCTACATCTGGTCTTGAACAAACTTTTCCTGATCGAATCTTTCTTATCCTTCTCACTCCATAGTATTCTTCAGATCATGAAATTTCCTTCCTTTTTAGCTTCATTTGGTGACTCCTCTTGCACCAATGCATTTCTGCTATTACTGCCAATCTTCTTGTTTGCATGTGTACATTCAAAAGATTTATGTCCTTATTCACCGCAGTTGTAACAAGTAACTTTGAATCCCTTTTTGCTATAACCACCTCTGGAGTAATTACCTCTTCCTTGGTATGAATTTCCCCTTTCCATTCAGTCTTTCCTCTGTCTTGAGATGTATCTGAAACTGACTTGTCTGGTTCAAATCTAGTGTTCTCACCATGAGATCTACCTCTTCCTCTAGGGAATCTACCTCCTCTACCTCTTTGTCTTTGTTCATATCTTATGTTCAACTTCTCCTCAACTTTTAGGGTAAATTGATATGCTTCCTCACTTCTTTCCATCTTGACCAAACTGATCTCATATTGTATAGAACTTCTCAAGCCATTCAGGTATCTTGCAACTCTTTCAACCTCATCTTCAACATGTCCAGATCTGATGTCCAATCTGTAGAATTCTTCAGTATAGTCTTTTACTGATTTGTCTTTCTACTTCAGACTTTGCATTCACCGGATTAGGTTAATCTAATAATCACAATGTAGAAACTTGCCTTTCAATTTGTTTACCAGATTGTCCCATACCTTGATTTTTTCTTTACCTTTCTTCTTTTGATCCAATTGCAGATGTTCCCACCATAGGGATGCATGACCTTTCAATTTTGTGCTTGCAATCTTCACCTTCTTATCCTTTGCCACATTCTCATATTCAAAATACATTTCCATCTCTGTTATCCAGTCAATCAATTCATCAAAAAGCAATTTTCCACTATACTTAGGAGGATTGAATTGAGGTGTGGATTTCAAACTTGTCAAAGCTCTCAGGAACTGCTCTTCTTCCCTATTCATCGCAGGTGCAGGTGCAACTTCACCTTAAACCTCTTCAATTTAATCATCACTAACATCATCAAGATGTCTTCCTCTGGGTTGGGTTGTCTCAACAGCTTCCAATCTAGCAGCCATCTGTCTAAGCATATCAGCTAGACTCGGATCTGCATTTCCTCTCCCACGAACCATCTTGAATCCCTCTGCAATTATAGGTCAGATCGCAATTTGCTACCCCGCAACAATACCTACTAGGGTTAGGGTTTCAAGAAGGAACTTAGATCTGACCACACTCTGATACCACCTGATGCAAGGAGGACATGGAGATGGGGCCTGAGGCTCACCCAACTACCAAACTTGCTTGCAAACATAATGCGGAAGCCAAACAACACAGTGAGAGAAGAAAACACAAAGATCCTTTATATTAACTTGAATAAAATCATTACATGTTGGGTTGTAAGGCCTTCCCAGTTTCAGCCATATATTCTATGAATTATAATAAGATCTTCATACAATAGAGATCACAGACTTTCGATCTCAATATCTAAACATTTACTTTCTTGTTCTAAGAATGATATCTAAACTAAGAACATACAAAAGAATATATACAAGAGTCCACCAATGAAGTCGACACTCAAATTCATAAGTGAGACCCAGATTTAGGTCCACACAGATCCCAAATCAATTAAGCCATCAAAATTAATTGAAGAAGTCGGCCAAAGATCCAACTTCTAAAATAAGCATCTCGGGCAAAGCATGACCGAAAATCAGCAACTGTCGGTAAGGCATACCTGAGCATCAGAAAACCCATCGATAAGGACATCACCGAAACCCGTCAATAAAGAATGACCGAATTCTGTCGGTAAAGCATGACCGAGCGACTGAGAAAAGCATGCCCGAGCAACAAAACTCGAGCGACATAGAACAAACTAAAGCAAACATTTTTTGGTTGTGCAGGATTGCCAATGACCCAAGATGCTCCTGCATCATTCTTTGCTATAGATTTCTCTTGTTACTTATTTTATTTATTCCATTGGTGAAAGAAATCTATTTACAGTCTTTTATTTAGCATTGTGTTTTCATCTTTGTGTGGGAATATCAGTGGTGGACATCAATTTTATACATATGGAAGCTTTGATGGAATTGTTTGTTTACTATCTGCAATTATTCCATGGCGATGGACAATTGTTAGTACCTTTCATGCTTTTTGGTTAAAAGCACGACTATTCTTTTTAGTTAATTAAAAAAAATCATTGCATATTCATATAAGGGAGGTGTACCTTTAAAGAAATTCATAGAGGAACTATCACAATTCACTCAATTGTTGATTAATAGATAGGCTCTAGGGGCAAAGAGTCAAAATTTTATCAAAGCCCAATATGTTAGCCAACAAATTTTTGGCAACTCTACTGGGGAGTCAAACAATCATTTCATATACTAGTCGACTAGATACGAGGGATAATGGTACTCCCTCATGAGAACATAATTCTTGTGTTGCAACCCAATCTTGATTTTCTGGATGAACAAGAAGATATAATCGAGTAATTAAATACCCTCGCTTAGAGAAAACATAGAAACCTAGAAGATTACAGGAGGGCTAACCAAGTTTTGGAAAGAGAAGAGGAGTTGGCAGAAAATTTGAGGGTGGTCTTATTAAGACAAAGGAGTAGACAAGCATTGATTGTTACACAAAACCAAGTACCTATTCGAGGTCCTGAGGTCCCACAGATTTGTGAATAACATAGGAATTAGTAAGTGCTAGCACAAATGAGATTTAGCAGGCTGGAGTTTAGAAGATATACACAGATTGAGAAATAAAAAGGGGTTATCAATCTTATTTTCAAAACCCTTCAAGAGTCAGTCTTTTCATATAGTGTACCTTCTCAGAGAAGCAAAAGTAGACCACCTCCACCTGTGAAGAAAACCTCTTTATCTCATACTTTTCAAGCTTTAACTCTTCACAAAATTACTCTACCTTCAAGGGTTAACATTTTCCTTGTACCTTTTTGTTTTCTATAAAATATGGCTCTATCTGTGACATGTGGAGTGGCTACTGGCCCACTAAATTTGGGGGCACTTAATGATTTACCTAAAGGATCAAGAAAGAATCTACCCAAGTTCTACTTTAATGTGGCTTTTAAGGAAGCCGATAACGAAAAAAATTAATAATGTTGTTGATAAAATGAAAAAAAAAAAAAAAATTGAATTCGTCAAATGATACCTCTCGTATTAATGTAAATATTAAGAAATCAGACATAGTTGAACACGACCCTGTTCATGGGAAGAATGGCTTTTCTAGTTTTTTTTTTACTGGTAAAAGGCTAAAGCCCTGAAATTTTATTATTAATATATAATTAATTATTTTTACAAAAAACCCCGCTCACTGCAGGCGCTAGTAGGAAAGAGCGGGGTTGAGAAAACCTCCAGCCTTGCTCGGGACCATAGGTCCTGTCCTTATACAAAATATACGTGGGCATACCCACGACTCGATATCTATTGATATTTGTTTAAGATACATATTTTTTGTGGGCATACCCACGACTCGATCTTTATCGAGGTTTGTTTAAATCGTGATACATTTAGTGTCCAATGATTATGTGATTATACAAATATGAATTAATCTTACAT
>MU226596.1:897803-925140 GCA_018584345.1 Thuja plicata
CTTCCTCTTCTGTTGGCAGTAGGGGAGGTATCGGGCCAAGATTTAGAGTTTGGGCTGCTGTGATAACCTGCCCGAAGGTTGCTCCCAGGAGTGGCCCTTGGAACATGGCGGCTGGGTTTACGGTTATTCCCGAAGGTCCGGTTCTCCCAGCGGATGCCATTTGTTCGCCTAGCTTTAGTTGGTCCACTGCCGGACCTTGCATCTCTTGATCCCCGAAGATAATCTTCGGCTCTGGCTCCTCTTCTACCTGCTGCTCTTATCCTTGTGCAGGTTCTTGTTCCAAGTCTTCTTGGTCCGCAGCCTCTTGTTCTTTTTCTAGGACTTCTGTCCCTACTTGTGTATCGTCCCCTTGCGAATTTCTGAACTCATTGGTTGAAAATACGTCAAACTCCTCTTACGGAGGGGGACTGGCTGGGACCTCTACAGGCTCTGTTTCTTTCTCCGGTTCCGGGGAACTAGAAGAAAGGATCTCTATTTCCTGGGGAAGGGAGGTCTCTGGCACTGGTTCTGCCTTAGGCTGCTTGATGTGCTTTCTCTTCCTCCGGGTAACCAAAGGTGGCCCCACATCTCTTATTGCTGCCGCTTCCATGGGATCCACCCCCATTGCCTTCGCCATTAGGGCTGCCAGCGATGGGAGGAAGGGGGACGAATTGGTCCGGCCATGAGCGGGGGAGTGGCCAGCCTTGTTATTAACTACTCCCTCATCTGCTGGGAGGCTGCCACAGATTTCTTGATCTGTTCTTGTATAGGGACTTTTTGCGTGGAGGGGGTTGTAGCTATCCCTTTTCCCTTGTCTGCGCCTTACGAAGAAGTCCCGGCCCCCGGGGTCAATCTTGGTACCGGCTGTGGTGCTAATTTTGGCGTCGGTCAGGGAGCTTGACGTATACTCCTGGGGCACACGTTCTTAAAATAGGCATGACTTCGCTCGACCACATCCCGAGTGAAGTCCTCAATCGTGGGCCCCTCCTGGGTGGCCCAATCCATTGCCAACAGTGCCATTTTATCGATCCCCTTTTCTTTGTACTGGGGATCTATGGTGGGGGCGGCGTTAGAGAAGCCCAGAGGGAATATCTGGAGCTTCAGTTCCTGCATCATTCCGGCTGTCATTCTGATATAGTGCCTGCTCTGCACATCCACATCATCCTGGCAATCAGCCCAAAAGTCTTCCATGTGTATATGATGGGGCTCTGAAGCCCGGGGCATTGCCGTTGCAATTTTTCCATGCGGATCAAAATTTCTCCGCGCCTCTTGCAAGTTATAACTTTTCAGCTCATTGTCTGCCTCTTTTGCGGCAGCCGGACTGCAAATGTAGTTCCCACAGGTGATTGGGAACAGGACGTTGGGGACCTTCTTAAGTGTAAAGAAGGCATGCAACTCTATTATTTGCGGGCAATATTCCAGCAGCACGATCTTGTCCCCACAATGCTTGGGCAACAAGTAGGGTTTCCTAGAGAAGCCGGCGACCCTAATGTACATATGCTGCTGGAATTGGATATAGTAGTGCCCATAACTACTAACTAACTTCATCGCCTCAGTAGATAGGCGGTATCCAGCATCCCGGGCAGGTGTGAGCAGGTGGTAGTAAACGAATGAATCGTTTACTCGGCAGAAACTGGGGAAGCTGGCCTCCCATTGAGTCTGTGGGAAATGGTCCCATGGTGCTTTTTGTCCTGGGCTAATCTTGAGCACGTCGTCTGTAAGTAGGCCATTGGAGTGGGGCCTCTGCTGGGCCAGGGCCCAGAAAACATAAGAAGACCTGTAGAACCTCTTCTTCTGGTTCAACTGCTGGAACTGGGAGTCCACATGATTGGAGATTATTGTCGCCCAGTCGAAGAATCCTCCCTTGGTGGAGATGCCGAGGAGGAAATAGTACATCCATTTGGCAAACTCCTGGGCAAAGGGCTGCCCAAATACCCGGGCTAATGCTATTATCCCCATCTGGATGCTCTCCTTGAATTCAGAGCGGGGAATTTCTATCTTCATCCTCTTTGGGTCTCTCTTTGGGGCCTTAAGCCAGTTGGTATTCATGTACACCCGGGCAGCATCCTCCAGTTGTGTAAACTGTTTCAAGGCGTCAGTCCTTGTGACCACCGCGGCCTTATCAAATTGCGGGATACCCAGGCCTGCCTGGAATGTGACTGGGTCGAGGGACACCAGTGGAGTGGGGTATCCCATGGGTTACGCAGCTGCGAGCATAACAACCCAGACATAAGAGTTGTAGGTGGCAGCTAGTGTTAATATAAGCTCCGGTGATTGCACAGAGCAGGGGAAGCAAGCTGCCCGGAGGATTCCAGAACCCCCAATGTTGATTGCAAGTTTGTCTCCAGCCTGTCGCTGGATGTGCATTATCTTTACCAGGGCCTGCATTTCTGCCCAAGTTTTGACATTGGCGTCGGTCATTAGTTTTACCTTGGACTCAATCTTTGAGCCCACAATGGCATTATCTTGTACATACTTCATGGTGAGGGGAAGCTTTTCCAGGGCTTTCTCCATCTTTGACTTTGCTGCTGCCCTGGTTTCTGTTGTGGTTGGTAATTTCAGACTTCCGGGAGGAGATGATGCAGACGCTTCAGACATGTTTGGAAGATGACTCCGAGAACCTGCGAGACAAAGCGACCGTCAGAATATTTTTATCAAAATAAAATAGTTACTCCAGAGTTCAGAGATCTTACCATCATGGTGTTTGCCTTTCCTGAAAAGTTAGTTTTATGCAAAGATACCCGAAAAGCAAAACACATCGTAAACTTAATATATCAACACATCCCGGTCGGAGGAATTTTATCACGCTTTGGCGAAGACATAGGATGGATGGTGGTAAGAGGACCGAAGCCCGGAGAAATGACCATTAGCAAGGATGTATGAAAAGGCAAGTTTTCGAGCCCATGTGGACGCCACGTGTGTTGGCATTAAATGGATGCGATGGCGATGACGGCGGAGCCAACTGTCCGAATGCGTCAAAAGGGAAAGCCACTTGGCTGAAATTGATTGCGTGCATGGGACGTAAATGAGGTTCTGACAGACTTCATGGAGGAGAGAGAAAACCACCTATTTGAAACTAGACGAGAGCCGAGTTTCAAACAGGTGGTTTGCTGCCTCAAAGCGAACTCAGAGGCGGAAAACCAGAAGCAGAGGTGACTCAACCAGCTAGTCAAGCCACCAGGAAGGATATACATGAAGTTGAGGGATATATACATGGAAATGAGGAGATATACAGGGGTTTTATACAACTATTATACATATATACACAAGTATACAACACGGGATGACACTCGCGGGAAAACCAGACAAGGCAGAAACAGATATGTACAATATATACACTATTTACAAACAGACCACTATTTACACTATTAACATTATTTACAGACAAACAACTTCTGCACAGAGGGTGGACAATCCTCTGGCAGAGCCGACCCACCAACGGGTGGCAAAGCCAGGAACAGAACGAACCAGACAAGATAGAAACAAAACGAAGCCGGACAAACAAAAACTGAACAAAACCAAAGAAAAGCCAGAGAGCTGAAAAATAGGATCACCAACCTGAGAACGCAGAAGGCGGAGGAAAAGAAGGATTTACCACGTGAGTTCTGCAATAGCTCGAGTTATCACTCAGTCAGAATCACACCACGAAGCACTTGCACCTGCCTGAGAATGACTGAAAATCATTAACGTTGATTACGATAAACCTCCTGCAAATGCTCTGTTAATCGCTTTGAAATCGCTCTTTAATTTGCTCTAACTGCTTGAAAGTTTTAATCATGGTAAATGTGAAAGTGACAGATAGAACCTATTTATACCCGTGGTAAAAAGTAATCCACCCCCTTCCGGCGATCTCCAGACAGGCAAAACCTCCGGACTCCGGGCCTGGGGATTCCTTGTGATAATATTCCTAAGAACATCATGGAGAATAATCCCGGAGTTTGGAGTCTGATTTCCAACAAAAGGCAACCTCCGGGACCGTAGGTTGCCGGAGGAGAAAACCAAACAAACAAGACGCAACGTTGGGGAAGAAAAACCCCGGAGAAAGAAAAATAAAAGGGAAAAAGGACAAGGCAAAGCCGCAAGCAAAAGCAAAAAGGGGGACCCAACATTTTACACACAAAATTTAGGGACGAGGATGTAGGGCATAACAAATGGCGACTATCTGGGACAAATGCCTTAGCGCATTTGATAACTAAAGAATCTCTGGTTAGCAAAGCAAGAACAAGCCGCTCTTCGAAGCGTCTGACAGGAAAAGAGCAACATATCTTAGAGAATCCAACCACACAGGAGTCAGTCCGTAGTCTTTCATCAGTGGTGTCGTGTGTGCTCTAGAAGGAAATCAAGCCGATGACCTTTAGGAAGCATAGAGAAGGGGTACTAATCACATCGAACCAGTCATCAATTCGCCCATTTTCCCCGGGGACCAGAGTTTTATCCCGCTTTTCCTCTTGTTATTTTGTTTGTTTCTGGGTGGGGAAGGCGGTACTTCTTTCACCATTAAGCTTAAGCTTAGCTAATTTTAATGGCGGTACTTCTTTCACCTATCCACCTGCGTTTAGATATTTGAAGAGAGGATAAAACTCTGGACCCAGGGAGAATTCTTTGAAGTTTCAGACCTGGGTCAATCAAAGAGTACAGTCGATCTACCCTCAATATGTCTGATTACTTGTTTCTTGTATTATTCATGTTCACTGATTGCCAGGCTCCCGGAGACAACACCCAATGGAGATTGCTCAAAATGTGCCATAACCCGTGAAATAACCCCGGAGACCAGGTCGATTCCACCGTGCTAAAGATAAATTCTAAAGTTCACCATGCCGTAGACATTGTATCAGAGGCCAACGTTATGTGAAGCATTCCAATTCCTGCAAGACGGAACAAAACACCAGGATCGAAAGAAAACTGACAACGAAAATAAAGACGGGAAAAGAGGGCCGTCCCGGGGGACAGCCGACAAGGCTATTTACAAGGCAGGGCATCTCGCAACGAGACACCCAGAAGAGACATATTTACAAGCGGAAGGCTTTACATATAATACAACTTAGGATGAACTTACCTTACTCAAAATAGTGTTTGAGAAACTGTCCATTAACGAGCAATGCGACAAGTTTCCCAGTCAGGGTGTTGAGGTGGTAAGTGTTTGCCCCGCAGATTTCTGAGATCAAGTATGGTCCGAGCCAGAGCCGCTGGAACTTGGTATACTTTCCTTTCTTTTCCCGGGCCTTGTCCCACAACAGGACCAGATCCAAAATCTGAAAAGCTTTGTATTGGGCTCTTTTATCAAATCATCATTTTACCACCGCTTGATGACGCGTGAAATGTTCAAGGGTTGTGTCTCTTTGTTCTTCCATCTGCACCAGGTTTAAGAGCCGAACCTCTACGATGTTGTCCCTGTTGTTGAATTCCTGCATGAACTGTAAAAATGGGATCTGTAAGTTGACCGGGAATACCGGGTTCTGGCCATAAACCAGATGGAACGGGGATGTTCCTAGGGCGGCCTTGACGCGAATGTGATCCGCCCAGAGGGCAAATTTTAGTTTTTGGTGCCAATCCCAGGGATTCTGTTCTAGCAGGTGTTTGATCACTTCAAGTAGATTTTTGTTTGTTGATTCAGCAACGCCATTTCCCTGGGGATAATAGTTGCTGGAGAACTTCAGTGTGATCTTCGGATTGTAGGTCCATTCAAGTAACGGTGCTGAGGAAAATGCCAGACCATTGTCACATACCAAAGCAAAGGGCATCCCAAACCGTGTGACGGTGCTTTCTTCCAAGAACTTAATAACTACGTCCGCCGTGTTGTTTTTACAAGGTATAGCTTCAGACCACTGAGTGCAGTAATCAGTAGCAATAAGGATGTATCATTGGTTGGGGTTGATCTCCCCGATGAAGTTGAACACCCACTGGGCGAAGGGTCTAGCCTCATAGACTGGTTGCAAAGGCATCGCTGGGTTACGCTCATGATGCGCTGCGATTTGGCAAGTATGGCATTTCCTTACATGAGCGTAAACATCTTTGAATATACAGGGCCAATAGTATCCAGCCGGGAGGATCTGATGGGCAGTGGCATTAGCTGAGCCATGCCCAGTTCCAAACTGTCCATGGAATTCGTCGATTATTCTTACAGCTTGGTCTCTGTCGATGCACCGGAGGTACACCCCCTCATAATTTTTGTGGTAAAGCATGAAGTTTTTTATCATGAAGTGTGCGCTTTTCATCCGCAGAGCGCGGTGTTTGTGGGGAGGTAACCCCTCTGGACATTTGTTGTTTAGTAACAAGTATACCAAATCGGTATACCACGGGTCTTGGGTGATGGACTCCACTGTGTAAGTTTGGCATTCTATGTGGGGAGTCTCTTCTGTCATTGTTCGACTTAGTCCCTGGCCTCGGACTATTTTCATGGGCTGCATTTCTAAGTCATATTCCTGGAGGATGGCCATCCATTTCCCCCGTCTCTCGCCCAATTCACTCTACATCAGCAGAGATTTGACAGCCTGGTCTAGAATAATAGCATGTACTTTGCTCCGGAGAATGTAATGCTGAAATTTCTTCACGGCGTGAACTAGAGCAAAGGCTTGCTTTTCTAGTGATGAATACCAGACTTCGGCATTCTTGAAGGGGGAACTCATGAAAGCTATTGGTTGTTCCTCCCCTTCAACCTTTTGGGTCAACACCGCCGCGGAAGAATGCGGCGAAGCAAACGAGTAAATGTGAAACGGAAGGGAATAGTCCAGACTAGCCAGGACAGGTGCCTCCGTTATTGTCTGTTTGATCTGGGTGAATGCCCATTTTGCTTCAGGACTCCACTCAATCTTGGTATCTTTTTTCATCATCTCATTGAGTGGTTTAACTATTTCTGCGAATCCCATGATGAAGCGTCGTACGAAGTTGATTTTTCCAAAAAAAGATCACATTTCTTTCTTGTTGCCAGGCATCTGTAGATTCAGCAACGCTTCGACTTTATCAGGGTCTATGGATATACCCTTCTCAAAGACAATATGCCTGAGCAACTTCCCCTCGGTGACCCCGAATATGCACTTCTTAGGGTTGAGGGATATTCCATACCGGCGACATCTCTCACAGATCTGAGTGAGGTGGGCAGGATGATCACGCCTGTCCTGGGAAAAGATGGTCAAATCATCCATGTAGATGATTATGCACCGATTTATGAGGCCCTCGAACGCAATGTCCATGGCCTTCTGAAATGTAGCCCCTGCGTTGATCAGACCAAAGGGTATTCTTCTGTACGCAAATGTCCCCCACTTGGTGGTAAACGTTGTTTTCTCTCTGTCCTCATACTTGACCATGACCTAGTTGTACCCCGAAAATCCATCCAAGAAAGACATCATCTGAGATCCATTTACTATCTGTAACACCTCATCCAACGAGGGGAGAGGGTGATTATCTTTTTTAGATGCCTTGTTCAAATTTCAGAAATCCACGCAAAGGCGGATCTCACCATTTTTCTTCCTGACTAGGACCAGGTTGGAAACCCATGTAGTATGTCAGATTGGGAAGATTATCCGGGCTGACAGCAGTTTTTCTACCTCTTAACGAATTAGAGGCTCTATCAGGGGGTTGATCGGTCTTTGCTTTTGCTGAAAGGGCTTAGCGTCTGGTTTCAGGGGAATAGTGTGGGTCATGATGGATGTATCATACATTTTCAAGTCTTCATAACCCCAGGCAATTACATCGATGTATTCTCAGAGAACCACGAGAATCTTCTCCTTTTCCTCAGGGGAACAGGAGGTACCTATGTGGATGATTTTCTCTTCATCGGGCTGGCCAATGTTAACCTTTTCAAACTTTCCTCCCTCAGAGGAGGATGACACCTTCTCACGGGCCAGAGGGTCTGAGTCGAAGATTCATTCCAATGCAACCATCCCCTTTGGGATGGTGTTAGTGGGCAGGTCCATGATCCCATCGTCTTCATCACCCTGCCCAGTATCATCATGGTCTCGTTCCTCCACTATCTGATCCTCAAAGACACCAACGTTTGCCATGAAGGCCAGGATATGTTGATCGTCCTCAAAGACCTGAAAGTGGGTGACATTATCTAGGATGGACGGGGTGGGGACCATCTCAACTGAAAATCTCTGGATTTGTGAGCCAGCCATTGGCTCCAGTGTGTTGGCAGAAATGGCGAGGGCATCCGGGACATAGTTCCGTTGCCGGGGAATGAGGTCAATGCCAAAGGCATCGAAATATTCGATAAGGCTCCAAGCCCGGTTGCGATATGCGGCCAGCCTTTTGTCATGACATGTGTATTGACTCCGGACTTGTTTAACAACTAATTCTGAATCACCTAGAGCTCGAAAGCGGGTGATACCTTTCCTTAGTGTGAATAAGAGTCCAAGGACCAAAGCCTCGTACTCCGTGACATTATTTGTACAGTTAAACTATAGCCTGTAGGATGCGAGGAAGGACTTCCCTCACGGGTTGATTAATTCTACTCTAGCCCCACAGCCTTGTTTGGATCGTGACCCATCAAACTTAAGGGTCCACAAGTCATTGTTTGTAATTTGGGGCTGGGGCGGAGTAGTCTTTGGATTCTTGCTGGGGGATTTAGGGGGTGTCTCCCAGACTACCGACGTGAGTGTAGAATTTTCCTCCAGAGTTTTT
Organism: Thuja plicata; assembly: GCA_018584345.1. Lineage (NCBI taxonomy): Eukaryota > Viridiplantae > Streptophyta > Pinopsida > Cupressales > Cupressaceae > Thuja > Thuja plicata. The sequence continues at coordinate 906,402 of MU226596.1, forward strand.
TGAATTTGGGATTCCTGGGGAGATGACACCAAAGGAGCATCTCCCATAGGGGTACTGGGTCCCAGAGAATCCGCTACATGTTGCTTGTTTTGGAGGGTATCAAGGTGCCGGTTAGTGATCGAGAGACATGGCCCACACTCTAGTTCTGAATATTTCTGGTAGTGTACTCGGCACCGAGTGCCAGATAGGAGTGTGGCAAGAGTTGCTGTGGTACCTTGGGAGTTGACTTCGACTCTCATCTTTTCTTTGAGGTCTTGGGCTCTTTGTAGTACGACGGGATCTTCTCCGGGGATGAAATCAAATGTTAGAATTTCAAAAGGTTTGTACACCCCCAGAGAAGTCTCAGAGAAAAAGACCTTGTTGACCCTCCCAACCTCGGTAAGGGCCTATTTCATCTGGGGCTCACTTTTGACCCGAATCTTATTTGATTCTCCTTCCCATGGAAGCCACAAGTGGGTGAAGTCGGTTGAAAAGTATCCATTCAAGGACTTAGACCAATTCTGACTTAGTAACATCCCGTAAGTCTCTGGGATGTCCACCACTTGGATGTCAATGATGCTGGCTATCCTGGGGTCCTGGATAAGGTGTATCCAGACGTTCTTCAATTCCCCCACCATTTTCACAGCAGTCTTATCCAGCTGGATCACTGCACCATTAGACGGGGTGGGGTGGAATCTGAGCTTCTGACAAATAGACAAGGGCATGATATTACCTGAAGCTCCGTAATCTACTAGGCAATTATGTATGTTCTTACCATGTATATTTAGGCCTAGTAACAAGGGAGGATTCTCATTATTTCCTCGGAAGACAGCCGCATTAGCATCTTTGAATGAGACGGTCTTGGGTGGGCGGCTGATAGCTTATGGGTTCCCTAAGAGCTTCAGAAGAGACTTCTTCTGCTCGGGACAGTTCAACAAAACCTCCATCAGGGTCATGGAGGTGGTGGTCTGTTCTAACACCTTCGTAATGTCAAATCTTCCTCCCGGGAACTGGTGATTTTCCTCTGTGAGATCTTTTGCTTGGTTAGAGCTAGGATCTTTTGGAGGCGCGGGTCGGTCAGTCGTGTTGTTCTGGGGAGGAGGAATATCCTTGGTAGGAGGTGCAGGCGTGTAAACTGGTCCTTTACCAACCTGACTCTGAGTATTGTATGGAGTCCGCGGGTTAGTAAAAGCGTTGGCCTCGAAGGGCGGAATGGATTCGTCAAAGAATCCCTGTAGTTCAGATTCTTCTTTGTCTTCCCCGAAAGTTCCGAAGAAGATGGTGTCGCAGGTGAAGGCGCTATGGGTTGTTTCCTGGACAAAAGGCTCTGGAGGGGTAGTATCATGTGACTGCTGCCTGTCCAACTGGGAGATCATGATGACCTTCTCCAAGGTGGCGCAATTCACCTCATTGTGTGAACTAGTATCGTGTAATCTACACCAGTTAGTCATGGGCTGGAAGTCTGCGACTGGTGTAAAATGTGATTGTCCAGCACCATTTTGGTTGGTGTTTTGGTTCGGAGGCGGGCCTTCGGTGTTTGCGTTGTTATTCCATTGTTGTTGATTGGGCCGAGACCCGTTGTTGAAGTTTATCCCTCCGGCATTATTGTTTCGTTGGCCGGAGAAAATATTCCCTCTCTGGGAACTTGAATTCTGGGGTGCGTAGGATCCTGCCTTTAGTTGGCCCATGTCCATAGTCAAAGTGGACAACATTCGCCGGAGGGATTCAACCTCGGCGGTCAACTGAGTGTTAGTGTCACAATGCGACGGTTGTGGTTTTTGCTGGCTTCCCAGGAAGATAGCAGGATTAGCTGGAGTCGAGGGCGGCAATCCTCCAACCGTGGACGACTGGAAGAAGGGCACTCCCAATGGTTGTGTCTGAGTCTATTGTGTCTGCTGCTACTGATTCCAAGGGAAGACTTCCAGACCTGGTGTCATCTGGGTTTGGGAGGGGTAAACATACCGCGCCTGTTGGTCTATCAAGGGTGGCAGGGGATTCATTGCTATCGAAGGGGCGCCTATTGCCAGATTTGGGTTGTAACCCCCGGCGTATGCAGTTTCACCGGGGATCATGTTGAAAGGCCTGTCCTGTCCAATCCCGCCCGAGGACTTATTGAGACCTCGGGACAACTCTAAGGCTAGGTTGTAGACTTTTGCTAAGGTGTCCCGGTCGCCCGCGGTAGTTGTTCTCCAAAGGAGAGTGGCAACGAAAGGGTCCATCGCGTTGAGGTAGGTCTGTATGGTTACCTCCGGGGATGGAATGAAAGGGCCTGTGCACCGCTTCAAGGTGCGTTGGAACCTATGATTGAATGCTGCAAGAGGTTCATTGGGTTCCTTTCTAATGGAGATGAACTGGCTGTGGGACTAGGCAGGGTCCACATGCACGCGAAAGGCAGCCAGGAAGGCGTCCTCCATATCCTGCCAAGTGTTGATGGAGTTGGCAGGCAAGTTAAGGTACCAGTTCAACTCACTTTGTCCTAAGGACAGGGGGAACATGCGGGTCACAACATCTTCATGCTAGATCCGGTGTCGATTCATGGCATCTTTGTATGTCTGTAAGTGTTCTTTTGCGGTCCATGAGCCTAAGTACTCATATCGCGGGCAGATCTTCTCCGGGTGAGAGGGTAAATCATTGGTTGCACCCGGAAAAGTGCCCATTGGGGACCCAGTGTTTCTGAAATATGCAGCCATTGGGGGAACTATATGTTGAGCAGCTTGGGTACTGGTTCCCGGGATTGTCTGAGAAGTTTGAGTATTCAGAGGTATGGTAGATCCCCAAACAATAGTGGCTGGTGTGATTTTCGAGGTCCGTTTCTTTCGAGCAGGGGGCTCAAGTTTGACAAATCTTTTGGGATTCGGCGCAGACCTAAGGACTCTTTCAAATTTTTTTGGGGAGAAAGATCCAATCCCATTGAAGGCTTGTCTCCCAAAACTACAACTCAGGGAACCCTCAGGAGGTGTAAAATCGGAATCTTGGGAGGGGGACGAGCTCATGCCCTCCTTCTAGCGCCAGTTTCTGTTGACGGGGTTTTGCTGACCGGGTCCGCCAATAGTCATAAGTTGTCACCGTGTTCCTGGGAAATCGGCCAACTCCGCCTACAAAGGTTGTCTGGAGGAAATAAATCCTACAGGCCTTCAAGCACCTGGGTGTCGGGTCACGACAGTGCGGGGGCTCAATCGGGAGAGGTGACTATTTTCGAGGGGGATAGCTAGTTTCTTCAACTCATCTTCTCCGGAGATTCGATCAAAGTAAAGGTTTTCCGAGTGTTCTATACTTAGAAAGTAAAATGAAAAAGATCCTGCAGGGTTAGGAGTATTTCATCTAACTATAGTCATGTTGAAATGTCCGGAATATCAATAATACCCTGGTAAACTACACTAAATACCGAAGAAACACATAACCATCAGCTAGCATTTTATCAGTAGCAGGAATAAAGAGGTCGTTAATCTACTTTAACATACCAGAGTAAAATACATAAAGAACATTAAAACACAAAATACCATTAACTCAGAAGAAGGAATGCCAACAACATCATTGCCAAGAATTCTTCCTTCTTCATTAATATTCAGTCCAGCAAGCACTGGTGCGCGATACAATGGCGGCTCCAAGGGGGCATCTAACTATCAAGAACAGGATCATGGAGCATTGAGCTCTGCAACTTAAAAAGATAAATCACTTTTCTATTACTATGGACAATAAAATCATCAATTTCGCCGACCCCTGGAAATGAGTCAATTTGCCTATTTATACAACTCTCTTCTAATCCTAACCCTATTTACATTATGTTTCAATAAAATACAATACCCAAGGGCCAGTACTACCTGCGCCACCCTACAAAAGACCTGGAGACGGAATAGGTCTGTCATGTCAGATGAATAAGATAAGAATATACATCAGAAGAATCAGTCTCGAGAAGAGAACCAGAAAGGAGAAAGGAAGGAAGTAGGTCCCTCGAGGACCGAGGCTACATGCCTCATAAATGCAAAATGCGGCACCCTATCTCCAATGTGCCAGATGTACCTCTGAATGGCACCTCGAGAAGACCACCCTGTTAGAAGATCAACTACCAAGCCGACGCCCCTTGATGTGGCCAACTACCTTCTGACAACCTTTATTAACCGCTTCTGAAAGTGACCGGTCGGCCTCGGGGACCGGGACACGGATCACTTTAAAGAATACAAAATTGTTGGATCCAGGACTCTGGGATCCAGGAACTTACGTCCCAAAAGAATAAAGAATACTCAAAATAAAGAATGCTCAACACTTGAGTTCTCCCTGGCCCCCGGAGAAAGCTCAAGGTTGCTTATTATCGTTGAAGGCCTGGAGGAGGCGAGAAATGCCATCCTCATCTACATTCTTTAGGCTGGCCCTTCTGTGCCTTGCCACTTCAACCTGTTCCCCCAGGTCCGGAACATTTCCTTTGAATTCATCTGTCATCCTTGCAGCGTCGTGACCCTTAAGTATCATCTTGGTTAGTTTCGCCATCTGGGCCCCATCTATTCCCTCCGAAGATAGATACCGGGATTTCATTATTTCATCAAAACTCCCCAAAACTGAATCTTCGGGGGTATAAGTATATGTGCTAAGGGGATCAGCCCTGGAAACCTTTATTACATAAGACTTGTATAAATTAGAAGAATACTTTACAGTGTTTACCTTTTCCTGCAAGGACTCTACCGGTTGCTTGGTTACCTCCAATGTGAGGTCAAGTCTAGAGTGCTGAGTTCTTACAAAATCAAATGATTCCTCACCCAGAATTCTAGATTCAGAAATTATATCTTCTCCCAAGGTGAGGAGCTCTTCGAGATCCACCTTCCACGCTTGGTAATTTTCAGCGTCACTCTCCCACTGCTCAATAAGCACTTCCACTTGATGAATAACTTGCCGGGCCATGTATAAGTCTGGGAGAGTGGACACCAGGAAACATCGGGTGTTTCCTATCTAGAGGGCGACCCATTTGTCTACTGTTTGGGCCTTCTTTTTCATTACTCACAGGGAGTCTATGTCACTCTGTGGTAATTCCTCTGATGTGGAGGTCTCTGGAGGGGCGACATTGATGTGTTTGGCCAGCTTAGTAAGCAATCCCATAAGATTTGCATTTTTCTCTTTCTCAGCTTTGAGCCTCTGGGCCTCTTTCTCATATCGGGCCTCCACTGCCCGTGTTGCCTCCTTAAGCAAGTCTACCTTGCCTTGCTTTCCTCTTTTGCCTAGGGACACCTCTGTAATATTGTAGTCTGCAGGATCTGCAGTTGCTTCATCGGCGTCTGGGGGAGGTGTTGCCACAACGACAATGGTTTCTCCGCCCGGCCCAGTTCGCAGAGTGTGAACTGTCCAGGCTTTCTTTGCCTTTGGCGGGGCCTGAACTTGGGCCATCATTTCAGCCAAGGAGAGAGGAATCACCGGAGCAGACTGAGCTTTTCTCTTTCTGCTTTCTACCAGCCATTAAGGTGGGGAAGGTGGCCTTCCTGCCAGAGTTTGTTCTCCTGATTCTTTCCCTGTATCCGGTGGCTGCTGCTCCTTAGTGATGTGGACTTCATCCATCCTCCCTACCTCAACTTCTTTTGCAGCAACATCCTTTTCAACCTCCATCTCCTCAGCCTGGTCCTGTATGTCGATTGCTGGGTCTGGACCTTGGTAGGCTTCCTCGGGGATTTCTTCTTCAAGCTGCTCTTCTTCTTCTTGTTCTTCATCTGCCAGGACTTCCTCTTCTGTTGGCAGTAGGGGAGGTATCGGGCGAAGATTTAGAGTTTGGGCCGCTGTGATAACCTGTCCGAAGGTTGCTCCCGGGAGTGGCCCTTGGAACATGGCGGCTGGGTTTACGGTTATTCCTGGAGGTCTGGTTCTCCCAGTGAATGCCATTTGTTCGCCTAGCTTTAGTTGGTCCACTCCCGGATCTTGCATCTCTTGAGCCCCGGAGATAATATCCGGCTCTGGCTCCTCTTCTACCTACTGCTCCTGTTGTTGTGCAGGTTCTTGTTCCAAGTCTTCTTGGTCCGCAGCCTCTTATTCTTTTTTCAGGACTTCTGTCCCTGCTTATGTATCGTCCCCTTGCAAATTCCTGAACTCATCAGTTGCAAATACGTCAAACTCCTCTTTCAGAGGGGGACTGGCTGGGACCTCTGCAGGCTCTGTTTCTTTCTCTGGTTCCGGGGAACTGGAAGAAAGGATCTCTATTTCCCAGGGAAGGGAGGTCTCCGGCGCTGGTTCTGCCTTAAGCTTCTTGATGTGCTTTCTCTTCCTCCGGGTAACCAAAGGTGGCCCCGCATCTCTTATTGCTACCACTTCCATGGGATCCACCCCCGTTGCCTTCACCATTAGGGCTGCCAGCGACGGGGAGGAAGGGGGACGAATTGGTCCGGCCATGAGCGGGGGAGTGGCCAGCCTTGTTATTAACTGCTCCCTCATCTGCTGGGAGGCTGCCACAGATTGCTTGATCTATTCTTGTATAGGGACTTCTTGCGCGGAGGGGGTTGTAGCTATCCCTTTTCCCTTGTCTGCGCCATGCGAAGAAGTCCTGGCCCCCGGGGTCAATCTTGGTACTGACTGTGGTGCTAATTTTGGCGCCGGTCGGGGAGCTTGATGCATACTCCCGAGGCACACCTTCTTAAAATAGGCATGACTTCACTCGACCACATCCTGAGTGAAGTCCTCAATCGTGGACCCCTCCTGGGTGGCCCAATCCATTGCCGGCAGTGCCATTTTATCGATCCCCTTTTCTTTGTACTGGGGATCTATGATGGGGGCGGCGTTAGAGAAGCCCAGAGGGAATCTCTGGAGCTTCATTTCCTGTATCATTCTGGCTATCATTCTGATATAGTGCCTGCTTCGCACATCCACATCATCCTGGCAATCATCCCAAAAGTCTTCCATGTGTATATGATGGGGCTCTGAAGCCCGGGACATTGCCGTTGCAATTTTGCCATGTGGATCAAAATTTCTTCGCGCCAGATAAAATTCTTGCAAGTTATAACTTTTCAGCTCATTGTCTGCCTCTTTTAGCGGCCAGACTGCAAGTGTAGTTCCCACAGGTGATTGGGAACGGAACGTTGGGGACCTTCTTAAGTGTAAAGAAGACATGCAACTCCATTATTTGCCGACAATATTCCAACAACACGATCTTGTCCCCACAATGCTTGGGCAACAAGTAGGGTTTCCCGGAGAAGCCGGCGACCCTAATGTACGTATGCTACTGGAATTAGATATAGTAGTGCCCATAACTACTAACTAACTTTATCACCTCAGTAGATAGGCGGTATCCAACATCCCAGGCACGTCTGAGCAGGTGGTAGTAAATGAACGAATCGTTTACTCGACAGAAACTGGGGAAGCTGGCCTCTCATTGAATCTGTGGGAAATGGTCCCACGGTGCTTTTTGTCCTGGGCCAATCCGAAGCACGCCGTCTGTAAGTAGGCCGTTGGAGTGGGGCCTCTCCTGGGCCAGGGCCCAGAAAACATAAGAAGACATGTAGAACCTCTTCTTCTGGTTCAACTGCTGGAACTGGGAGTCGACATGATTAAAGATTATTGTCACCCAGTCGAAGAATCCTACCTTGGTGGAGATGTCGAGGAGGAAATAGTACATCCATTTGGAAAACTCCTGGGCAGAGGGCTTCCCAAATACCCGGGCTAATGCTATTATCCCCATCTGGATGCTCTCCTTGAATTCAGAGCGGGGAATTTCTATCTTCATCCTCTTTGGGTCTCTCTTTGGGGCCTTAAGCCAGTTGGTATTCATGTACACCCGGGAAACATCCTCTTGTTGTGGAAGATATTTCAAGGCGTCATTCCTTGTGACCACCGCGGCCTTATCAAATTGCGGGATACCCAGGCCTGCCTGGAATGTGACTGGGTCGAGGGACACCAGTGGAGTGGGGTATCCCGTGGGTTCCGCAGCTGTGAGCATAATGGCCCGGACAGAAGAGTTGTAGTTGGTAGCCAGTGTTAAGATAAGCTCCGAAGATTGCACGGAGCAGGGGAAGCAAGCCGCCCGTAGGATTCCAGAACCCCCGACGTTGATTGCGAGTTTGTCTCCAGCCTGTCGCTAGATGTGCATTATCTTTACCAGGGCCTGCATTTCTGCCCAAGTTTTGACATTGGCGTCGGTCATTAGTTTTACCTTGGACTCAATCTTTGAGCCCACAATGGTATTATCCTGTACATACTTCATGGTGAGGGGAAGCTTTTCCAGGGCTTTCTCCATCTTTGACTTTGCTGCTGCCCTGGTTTCTGTTGTGGTTGGTAATTTCAGACTTCCGAGAGGAGATGATGCGGACGCTTCAGACATGTTTGGAAGATGACTCCGGTAACCTGCGAGACAAAGCGACCGTCAGAATATTTTTATCAAAATAAATTAGTTACTCTGGGGTCCGGAGATCTTACCACCGTGGTGTTTGCCTTTCCTAAAAAGTTAGTTTTATGCAAAGATACCTGAAAAGCAAAACACATCGTAAACTTAATATATCAACACATCCGGGTCGGAGGAATTTTATCACGCTTTGGCGAAGACATAGGATGGATGGTGGTAAGAGGCCCGAAGCCTGGAGAAATGACCATTAGCAAGGATGTATGAAAAGGCAAGTTGTCGAGCCCACGTGGACGCCACGTGTGTTGGCATTAAATGGATGCGATGGCGATGACGGCGGAGCCAATTGTCTGAACGTGTGAAAAGGGAAAGCCACTTGGCTGGAATTGATTACGCGCATGGGACGTAAATGAGGTTCTAACAGAATTCATGGAGGAGAGAGAAAACTGCCTGTTTGAAACTAGCCGAGAGTCGAGTTTCAAACAGGTGGTTTTCTGCCTCAAAGTGAACTCGGAGGCGGAAAACCAGAAGCAGAGGTGACTCGACCAGCTAGCCAAGCCACCAAGAAGGATATACATGAAGCTAAGGGATATATACATGGAAATGAGGAGATATATAGGGGTTTTATACAACTATTATACATATATACACAAGTATACAACACGGGATGACACCCGCGGGAAAACCAGACAAGGCAGAAACAGATATGTACAATATATACACTATTTGCACTATTAAAATTATTTACAGACAAACAACTTCTGCACAGAGGGTGGACAACCCTCTGGCAGAGCCGACCCACCAACGGGCGGCAAAGCCAGGAACAAAACTAACCAGACGAGACAGAAACAAAATGAAGCCAGACAAACAAAAACTGAACAAAACCAAAGAAAGCCAGAGAGCTGAAAAATAGGATCACCAACCTGAGAACACAGAAGGCAGAGGAAAGGAAGGATTTACCGCGCGAGTTCTGCAACAGCTCGAGTTATCACTCGGTCAGAATCACACCACAAAGCACTTGCACCTGCCTGAGAATGACTGAAAATCATTAACGTTGATTACCATAAACCTCCTACAAATGCTCTGTTAATTGCTTTGAAATCGCTCTTTAATTTTCTCTAAGTGCTTGAAATTTTTAATCATGGTAAATGTGAAAGTGACAGATAAAACCTATTTATACCTGTGGTAAAAAGTAATCCACCCCCTTCCAGCGATCTTCGGACAGGCAAAACCTCTAGACTCTGTGCCCGGGGATTCCTCGTGATAATATTCCTAAGAACATCATGGCGAATAATCCCGGAGTCTAGAGTCTGGTTTCCAACAAAAGGCAGCCTCCGGGACCAGAGGTTGCCGGAGGAGAAAACCAAACAAACAAGACGCAACACCGGGGAAGAAAAACCCCGGAGAAAGAAAAAGAAAAGGGAAAAAGGACAAGGCAAAGCTGCAAGCAAAAGCAAAAATGGGGACCCAACATTTTGCACACAAAATGTAGGGACGGGGATGCAGGGCATAACAAAATCTTCCTTTCTAAAATGAAATTAACAATTACCTATAAATCCCCCTCCAAGTTAACCTATCTTGCCTCAAAATTTCAAGCTAACTCCACTACCATTAAAGCCATCATTGCTTATGCATCATTGTTAGTACCATATTCTAGCTTAGATGTAACCAAAGCTACAATGTTACCCTCTCCATCCTGATCCACACACCCTTCTCTAGAGGATCCTCAATTCCCTTTAGACGCCCCATTGGAATTGATTTTTATCCATCCTTGGTCAGGCTTTAACCACTAGATGTGCCCCCTCTCCTCACTGGTAAGATTAACCCTAGAAAGCCCATAAACAAGAGAGACCTAAAGAAGAGGACAAATTTTCCTCAAATTTGCATCAATAAGGCTAAAGTGATTCTTGTGTACATTTTTATTTTTTGATATATTATTAATTAATTCAAACATTATTAATTAATTCAAACATATAGTTCTTGATATGTAAACAAATTCTCTCCACCCATTCCATTTTCCCTTAGAATATGTATTTATTACACTCCTGTAGATCCCAAATTATGATGGTTGGTTATATTCACCAAATAGAGGAAAACATGGACTTAGTAAACCCAACTTTCTACCCTTGAAACAGTTGCAACAAAGATCGTGGGAATGGAATAGGTCATTCCAACTTCTGTAGAACAAAAAGCCAACATTGGTCAACAATTTTACAATGCAATAATAGATGATCTAATGTTCCTTAGATTCATTGCATAGAACAAATGAAAGGGACCATGAAAACCTAATTTTAGCAATCTATCTTCTGATAAAATTATCCTTTTAAATGCCAACCACACAAATGAGCCAGCTTTCGATAAGCAATATTTGTTCTAGAATAAAAGGCGTGGTCATCCTTCTTATTGAGCATCCTCTAGTAGTTTGTACCCAATTTTAACTTAGTATTCACCTTTTTTGGATTTACACCAAATGATTTCATCCATATCTCCTAATAAAATAAAATATTTGCTCTCCCAAATCAACCTAAAAGCATTTAAATCCTCATTACACAAATTTAGTTCCTCACAATTTTTCCATTATCAACTATTTGATAATCATCCTAACTTTTGATATGAAATCCACAACCTTCCTCTCCCAAACTTTGTCTATATCTCTTCTAATATTCTTAAATGTTTATTTTGTAGAACTAGCAAACCTTCCCAAGAATCCAACAAAAAAATTACTTTCAAACCATTTCTTAATTTCCAGGTGACATGATATGTGATCACATGCCTGCACCCCATCATAAAATTCCATACTGCTAAACCATTTTGTGGATTCTTTATTAACAAAATTCTCTCCCAATCATGATTATCCAAGTACTTATGACTTAAAATTTTTGCCCATTTCTAATCTAACTTATTGTACATTTGTCATACCAACTTGGACGTTAGTACATGATTAAAAAATATTCCATTTTTTAGTACCAGCACCACCCACCTCTTATGGATTCCATATTTTATCTAAAGCATGGAGAGGAATCTTCCCCTTATCTTAACTTCCATTCCAAAAGAACTTTCACATTTTTTTCTCATTCAAATGTAGTGTGCTACTAAGAATATTAAGGCAAAACATGGAATAAATAGGGATGGAAGAAATCACTGCCCTGAACATTAAAATTATACTAGCAAATGAAAGTCATCAACCTCTCCATCCATCAAGTCAATTCACACAACTTTAAACAAGTTTGTTCCATAATTGTGTTCTATTCTCCCTGCAAAAAAGGGGAATGCCCAAAAAATTACCAAGGAGTACACTAGACCTAATATTAAAAATCCCACATATCTCTCTTTGTTTGTCCAACCTAGTGTTGGAGAAGAAAGGCTTTGATTTGTGCTAATTAATCTTATGACCCAACACTAATCAATATCTATCCAAATTTTCCTTCATACACCTAGCTTCTCTTAGAGTATCTTTGCCCAACAACAACGTATCATCAACAAATTATTGATGTGAAACAACCTCCACTCCTAGAGAAATTTTAACACATTTCCATAACCCATCTCTACACTTTCTAGAGATAAATCTCCCTTAAAATGCTTCCATAATAATGAACAGGAACAATGAGAGGATGACACCTTTTCTAATTCCCCTAGAGGATTCAAAGAATCCTTCCAGATTCCCATTGACTATCAGTGAAAACAAAGAAGTGGAAATAGAAATCCTAACCCAACCAATCCATTCACTATAAAAACCAAAAGCATGAAGTATTTGAAGGAGGAATTCCCTATTTACCTGGTCATAAGCCTTTGCGATTTCCAATTTTACCAACATTCTATTTGTCTTAGCCTTCTGTATTGAATGTATGGCCTCATGAGCAATAATAACACCTTCAAAGATGGAATGATCCAGAATAAGCACACTTTTCTCCTAATAAAAGGGTCAAAAATCACTAAAAGATTGGGTAGTCACTTTCTTTGGAATTAGAGAAACGAAGGCATTGTTCTATTTTCTACACATGTATGTTTTTTCCCTGGACTCTTCTACCACTACTAATAAATCACACTTTATAATGTCCTAGAATTTTAGGAAAAAAATTATGGGAAAGCCATCTAGGGCTAGGGGTGCGATCCTCACCAAGATAAAAAAACAACCTTCTTTACTTCTTATAGAGTAACAACTTTGAACAAAAATGAAATATGCTCATGCATTATGATGGATGGAATAATCTTGGAGATTTCATGGTTTTAAATCATTAAATCATTGTTCGGATACCCCAACAACTTAGAAACAAAATAAATTGTTTCTTGGTCAATGTTTTATTTCTTTGTTAGTAAAACACCTTCATAATTATGAATCTCCAAAATTATATTCTTTGATCATCTAATCTTAACCGATGCATGAAAGAACTTCATATTTCTATCACCCACTTTGAGCCAAACTTATTTGTACTTATGCTTCCAAAAAACTTCCTCCTTAAATTGGATCCTCTCCAATTCTTGCAATAAACCTTTTTCTAAAACAAAATAAACCTCATCCATGTCATTCTCAACAAATCTATGGTTAAAAATCTCTAGATCACCTTCATACTTTGCTTTCTCAACTGAAATATTCTTAAAGCGTAACTTATTCCATGACTTCAGATTTTCCTTAAAAAATTATAGATTTTTAAAGAAAATTAAACCTTTTTTACCAGTAGGTACATGGGCATTCTTCTACCAAAATTCAGTCAAATCTAGTATATTATTTTATCTCAACCACATAATATCAAAATTGAAAGGTGAGCAAATAGGTGTAGCATCGTCGTGGCAATGAAGGGAGATAGAAAAATGATCTGAGCCCAAGTATGGCAGGATATGAATCTAAAAAATGAACTGATATGATTCCCAATCCCTGAAAATGAAAAACTTTCCACCTTCTCTTCTATATTGGAAAAATATAGTTGTTTGTTTGTCCATGTGAATCAAACATTCTTAGGAGAAACTTCAACCAAACTATTCATTGTGACAAAGGCCTCAACATCCCATTGAAAAACTCCAATCTTGTTGCTTACCCCATTTTTCTCAGAGGGCACCAGTGTTGCATTGAATTCTCCACCCAAAATGATAAGAGGAGAGTTGATCTCATCCAAACACTTCCCCAAAAAATCTCATAAGGCTTTCTTATGACTAGTGTTAATCGGTCGATAAACATTAAAAAAGAAAAACTCCCTTTGATTCTTGAATCTAAACAATTTCACAATTTGCCAATTTGGGCCCTTATTGATCTCAAAATCCTTGCACAAATCAAGGTTCCATAGAGAGCCCAATCCTCTTGAGGCTGCATCAGCTTCAACAAAAAACTCATCCCACTTTTTCCACTTTGAAACAACCTTCTCAAAATCTAATATATTTATCCTAGTCTCCTGCAACATTATAACATAATTTTTTATCAAGCACCTTTTTTCAGAGGCATTATAGCCTTTGGAATTCCACGTTATGAACTTCATGGCTCCTCAGGAAGGAAAAATCCCTTCCTAGATATAATTTTAATTTGTTCCTTGGCATTACCGATAACTTACAAATGGACACAAACCGAGTTATGGTCCCTTCTCCTCTTATCACCCACCTTGGCCTTCATTTGATATGATAAAGTCTAACAAATAGTCATTTTCTCAATGATTTCCTCCTCGTCCTCAAAACCATAGCTAAAATTGTTATCTGAGGCCTCCTCCTCCACATCCCCACTAGTGGATTGAATTTGAGCCACCTGGTATGGCTCAAAATTCTTCTCCACATTAGTTTTATCCAAATCTAGACCAGATTTGAATTCAAGTCCCCAACATTAGAGGGGAGAAATTTAGAAACATTTTCCTACAAAAATATAATTTATTGCACCACATAATCCCCTTCTTCCTTGTCCATAAAGACTAGTCCCTTAACCAAGTTAGGCTCTATACCTTAATGCAGTGGGGCTTGAACATTACTCATATTTGAAACCTCCATAACTATTTATTATCCCTTGTCATGCTTACACCCTTTTCTCGCTGGAGAAGAAGGAATAGTAGTTACCACCTTTTAGGCAACCTCATCAAATTCTAAACTCAAATTCCTGCAGATCCTATGATCATCCCCCCAGGGAAAGGTACATCAACTGGGATATGATCATTAATAGTCTTCCACCTTGAACCCATTGACTTATGAAGTTTCCCGTCAATCTTCCCATTGTCTTTCACTTGGTTGTCTACACGTGTCATCAATTTTAACAAGAGATCGTCATCCTCTACAAGCATCGATGTAATGAGCTTATACCTTTGATCATCAATATCCCCTACTTCCATAGGCTTACTAGTGTGGTCTCCTACCAAATAAATATTCTCTCCAGTTACCTCTAGGATCTCTTGTGCATAAATCATGGTCTCCATATTATTATTCTAGAGTTTATAACTAGTATTTAAATCAACCCTTGGTAGGCCATTAACACTACCTATATTTGGGAGATCCCCACAAGCACACCCTTGATTTGACTTTACTAACTTGTGGTTCCAAAATGGGCGAACCTGCTTGCTCTCCATACCTTTCCTCAACTCCTATCACTTTCTCCCCTCCCTTTTTAGAAATATGAATAACTTTCCACATAAATTCTTTGTTTGTTTCTATTTTCCCTTAAGAACTTTGGAGAAGTCACATTTCACGTGTCCAAGTGCTTACAAGTTTGCACCTGTTTGCAGGTTCTTCCACGTCAATGGTTTTCTTCCAAACACTAGAATTAGTAACTAATTCTACCTCTGTTGGAAGTGGTTGGACCAAGCTCCACCTGATACACATTCTACCACACACACTGAAGTCTTTAATTTATACTCCTTCTCCCACCATAATAAATCAATCTAGTTTGTTGCCTATCATCCTTAAGGAATCCAAATCCCAATATTCAAAGGGAAGGTTGTATAAACGGATCCATATTAGTACATCCTCTATAGCTATCTTCAGAGGGTTAAATTTGGTACCTAATCCTTAATGAAAACAACTATACCCCCATTATATGTGGCCCGTTATTCAGAATTCGTTGCTTTACTTGAGTTGTCTCACAAATAACTAAATAAAAGGAATTTGGAAGGTTTTTGAGTTCTACCTTGAAGGGACAAGACTCATTAAACCATTTCTTGATTCGAGATAGAGTCAGCCAACTACCAACCCACTTCATAAAAAAACCCTTCTCCCTCAACCATGAGACAACATCATTCTAGTCTACATTATCTAAAAGAATTGACACACTAGGGTTTTTTATATGAGATAAAACATAACTTTGATGTACCAACCTTTGTTGAAGCCTCCTTTGGATCCTCCTTTGGCTTTACTTCCTTCAACTTCCAAAAATTTTCCTCCACCATATTCCAGTATATCCTATGATTTTCTAAACATCGTTCATATCCATTCTTCGGTAGCACCCTCTAAAATCCTTTCTCATTCTGGCCATAATTCCTATTTATTTGCTTCTAAAAATACTTTTTGTTTTCCCCCTTAAAGGAATTTTGGTCGCATCTCTTACACGCCTCGGTGGCCACCATGCAGAAACACCATTGTTGACTCAGTTTCTTCATGGGTCTTGATCCACCGATGTCCTAAGATTTTTTGGCTAGCCATTAAAATTATTCCATCACCCGGGTCCTCTTCCTTGCAGTCGCTCCATCTTCTTAAATAAAATACTATATTATTCTGTTGACAAATCTAACATTCAAATATTTCTCTTTGAGTTACAAAATATTTCTTATATACAATATATTGAAGACAAATTGACAATTGTCTTTTTTTTGCAAGACTTTCATATAAAAAGATTATTCAATCTTGATCTAAATAATGCTATAATTATTACATGTTGTATTGCACAGTGATCAACAGATTGTATTGCTAAATGTATATTCTTTCTTGCAGGCAACTTTCTTATACTATAGAATATAAAAACTACCCATTATTACTTATAAAATTTGAAATCATTTGAATGAGGGGATGTAATTTTCCCACAAAATTTCTTAGTGATAGGAAATGATATTTATATTTTTTAACTCACTCTAACCCTTTTTATTTATTAAATAATGATTTTTAATAATATTTCATTTTCAATTTGGAAAGGAGGGTTATTTACATCTAAATATGTAATAGATGCTAACTCTTAACTTGTCCATTCTATTTGATCCAACAATAATAACATCAATCTCTTCACAACTATCTCCTTATAAATTCTATAAGAACAAGGAATTATACATATCGCATTAGAAAAAAAAACTTGAAAAGTAATGGATCTTTCTTATTTGGGACCATCCTTGAATTTTAATTTGGGATTGTCACCTCTACTAAAGATAATCAACTCAATAATGGCTTATATATAGAACATGGCACAAATAAACATGATGGTGTTGAGAATAAGGAACATTAATACTGTTTTGTGACAATTGATACAAATTTATAACAAGGGTTGCATGCATCTAGAGTCCTTGCCTTAGGTAGGGGAGTAGGAGAAAGTGTTTGTTTGGCTGAGCATTGCCCGGTAGGTTTCTCATTGTTGAGAAATATGTTGTTGTTGAATTTAAAAGCCAAATTCTTTTTATTTTTTTGGGTCGGTAATAGAAGCTTTTGACTAGAGCGATAACCAATGAGGCCACAGATCTATGGGGCCTCATCCCCATGAAACCATCATATCAGACCCGCGATCCAGCGAGCCCAACCGGGACACTGGCCCGGGTCATTCGGTCCGCAAGCACACCACGACCAACGAGGGTCTGACAACTGGAACATGAACACCACTATCTTCAAACTCCTCCATTGCAAGTACAGTGCACTCCCTCATCAACGATCCTTTCTGACTCCCGTGATTGCTATGCAGCGCGTACGCTGAGTGCTGCCTGTGAAATTCAAACCATGAATTATGTTGACCAACAATTCCTTCTGACTCCTGTGTCCAACATAGACTGTCTCGCTTGATTGCACTTCCCATGGTTTGAACATTGAACCTCCCAATTACTGGGGCTCACAGCCATCGTTGCGTTATGAGCTCATGCTCAATTTAAAAGCCAAATTAAGATAGTTTGATAGTCTAGTATTAGATACCTATAACCACTTTAAGGAGATGAAAAAAATTACGTTGTGAAACAAAATACAAGCAAAATCCATTTAAAAGGATCTTTAAAAACCATAAAGAAAAGCTCCAGGTCTCATTCATCTCCAATAAAAAATAAAAGTGAAATTATACTACATTAAGTTGAAGATTGCACACAAATAGTTTAATTTTTTTACAACACTAATATTACAAAAATAAATGATTGCAACCATTTGCATGTGAGATTTTTCCATTAATTTATATTTATAATTTTGGATATCAGTCACCTGGATATTGCCAAACACCTTCTCATGTCTATTAAACAGTTACACAAAAACACAATACATTTAGTTAAATTGTTGTTAAATGGATTTTAAAAATTGACCAAATGACTGGCCCCTAGAAAAATAGCTGGAAATTTTAAGTTTTACCTATGATCTGCAAAGAGTAATTTAAATTATAAAACTTGGGGAAATATCCACAAAATTCTCGCATTTCATTTGATTCAGTGTGTTTCAAAAGATTAAAAATGCAATATTAGTCAAAATTACATACCAGATATTAACCCCCCAAAACTAATGAGAACATAATGCATGCTCTTGTAAATAAAAGAGATCAAAACAAATTGTAACAAGGCTAGATTGATATTAAATTTGGATATGTAAATCCTCCTGGGCGAAGATTCAAATCAACAAAACCATCCAACCAGAGAATAATACAATTAACAAAACCCAAAACATTTTAACTGCTTGTGATTTTCCATCCCTAATACCACTTTCTTAGATATTAATCCACCAAGAAATGGAATCAATTTTGAGAATTTCAAAATTATTATTTGTTGTGCTTATTCAGAATGATAGATACACTTTCCAAATTACCTAATTGTGGAATGATGCATTACATAATCTAAGCTAGAAAGTGCAGTTTGGCTCGTTACAGTTCAATGTTGAGTGTCTAACTTGGCAGTTAGTTGTTGGTTGAGCATTTAATTTCATTCACAGTAAAATTCTCCAATAAGCCTTGATTATTAGAGGAGAGCTAGCATATGTCCATTATACGAAAATTGATTTCAGTACCTGTAAGAGGATGCACTATATATTAGCCATCAACCACTCCTTACAAAATCAAGCTAATTTAAACTAAACATGTAGACTAGGATAAAATCTACAATGGCAACATAGATAGCAATCACCTAAATGTAAGACACCAACATGCTAAGTGTACAAAGGCTATTAATTGCCACCTCTGAATATTTCATACTTTATGAATTTTAAGTTTTACACATACACATACACATACACATACACATACACATACACATACACATACACATACACATACACATACACATACACATACACATACACATACACATACACATACACATACACATACACATACACATA
>MU226596.1:929404-951098 GCA_018584345.1 Thuja plicata
TGAGCCGCATCCATGCAGGACCATAAACCTCGTGACATGAGGATTCTGGTCATGTGTGGCTTCCATGTGTGGTAGTTATGAGGTGTCAGTCGGGCCACAGAGGGGTCCGACATTGGAAGAAGAATAAGACGAAAGTAGAAGGGTCTTTCTGAAATAAATTGTAGAAAGTAAAATGCAACCCCCCACAATGTATAATCCTATCCCCTGTACACCACAAATTACTATGAAAGCACAAGAAACGAGAAAAAAACCTGAGTTCCAGAAGCAGAACAGGAGCACAAATAAAGGTATGCCTTTGACTGTAAAAAATGGCAAGCAAATAGAAAAATCAGGAAATGAGACCTGCACCAATGCAACGGGATCAGAAACACCTTTTCGGCGATATTTTGTTTTCCAAAAAAGGACACCGTATGCCCAAGATATGATCAAAAAACTGACAGGTACCCTGAAAAGAGAGCTCGCTGGAAAAATACAGTTATGGCGCTAAATTTGACGCTTGTATGGACGTCACCAGACTGTCCGAGCGGCACCGCTGGTGGTGGTGGTGGTCGGGCGGCTACCGGGTGGCGTTACGGCCGGGCGGCGCAGAGGCAGCCGGGCGGGGAGGCGGCGGCGGGCGGGCCAGGCGCAGGTGGCGGCCGAGCGGCCGGCTGGCGGCGCATGGGCGGCACGCCCAAAAACCTTAAGAGAATGCGATTTTTTAAAAAAATTTCAAGTTTTTGCCTCGATTTTTTAGCCCGTACGACCCTAGAAGGCAAAATTTTTTTGCCTGTGGTCACTGTGACCAAAATAGTCTAACTTTATATGTTTTTTGACTCTCCCAGGCCTTTTGAACGCAATGGTGGAGTCCATTTCAGCTCAAATAGATCCAAAAAATAGCGCCTCCTTATAAATGATAAAAAACCCTAGAGAGGCTATGACTGATGTCTTCGAATTGCGGCTTCAAAAAACCTTCAAACCAGGTAGCGACAGGGTGGCTCTGATACCATGTAAGATTTGATACATGCAAATCCACAGAACCTGAATACACCTACATGAAAATAACCTGATACAAAGAAGAAGCACAAGAATGAAAAAGCAGAGCTCAAAGATACTCAAAAAAGAGTCACAATATTATTCTCTAAGTTCTGAAAAAAAACATTACAAAGTTCAGCCTATAAAGGTGAACAAACCCTAAAACAGAAATACTAGGTTGCGCAATATAATTAATATAAAGTATTAATTATATGCACCTAAGAGACAACTTAAGTGAAAAAAGAGTAAGTAAACTAACTAATTACTCTAACAAAGAGGACACTTCAAACCCTATGAAAAATTGTTTTTTGTGGTATATAAAATGATCTAGTGCTCTCTTTTGGTTTTATTTGAATTCGACTAGGTTCTTTTTCTCATAGTGCCCATGGTTGTTTGTAATCAATAACAAAGTTATTGGAAGGCAAATTATTCAATGAAAAGTTCCCGTACAGAGGTCAACATACCACAAATTTTGTTGTGTTTGAACAAAAAAAAGAATGTGAAAACCAATCCAAATGTCATCATAGGCAAATTTTCAACCAGATAAATGACATTTAAGTTTGCACCAATTCACATTGAAAGAAAACTTCACAAGACAAAGCAGATGAAAATTACATAGAAACAAACAGCAAAAACATACAATACGCATTAGCTTTGACTTCATCATATTCAAGCTTGGAGAAAGAGGTTCGATAAATAAAACAACAACCAAGGATTCAAACGTGTGTGGGCGGATGACAAAATTGACGAGTTGTTCCATGAATTGTGTACATGCAGAAATTCATGTCAACTAACCCAAATTTGTGATCCTTCCTAATTTTGTGCCATCTATTCAATGCAAGGTTGAAAAACCAGTGCCTAAAGCCCCTTATCTTTCATACACTGCTCGGTCAGTCATGAAGTATCGAATTCATGGTATTGTAAAGGCAGCCATTGCCATCCTTTGCAAACTACTTGTGCCTTAGTATGCATGTATGCAAAATGTGGCATCACACATAACACAAACTATTTACAAAATGTCAATTGTGCAAGCTTGACTAGACACATGAAATGAATGTAGGATGCGTTGTTTTCAACAACTCTATTTTTTGCTAATATTTCTCACGGTAAATGGAAAATATTGTTAGGGAAAAAAAATACAGCTAATAAAAAATGAAAATAAACTAGCACTTGCATCAAAAGAGGGTGCAAGGGATACACCGGTAGGTATTTGCATTGGAAGCATAGTGAAACCTAACATAACAAAAATAAAGTATAATCAAGTGTCATTCAACAAAATTGCTTAATTGTACAGAGAAATCTAGTATATTACATAATTCATTGGGGTTGATTTGAATGTAAAATATTGATGTGTTGTAGTATTTGCAAGACGGCCAAAATAAAACCATAGTTTTGAAATGCAGTTGAACTAATAAGGGAATGGTGTATTAGTATCAGTGAACATCATTGTGGTGTCTTTGTGAGAAAGTACTATGAACCTGTAGAAGAGAAAAAAGTTTCAATTGTTAGGAATCGAATAAGTGGTTTGAATGAGAAAAGATTAGAATGTAAGTTGAATCATATAAAAAGAGAGCAGGAAAGTAGCGGAACATACCCAAACTTAAGTTGACATCAGTACAAATTGAGCTGCTTCTTTCTTTTTAGTTGGCTATTTTTGCTTAGATATGGTGATTTTGTAGAAAGAGGAAAATTCAATTTTGTTAGCTAGAAAAATACTGGCAAAAATGAGCGAAGTTAAATACATAATTGAAGCATTAAAGAATAGGGCGTGAAAGAAACATAACATACCCAAACTTATTTTTAGATCGATAAGAGTTAGCTTCTTCTTCTCTTTTTATGATGGTGTTCAAATTCTTTTTTATTTTGCAATACCGCTCCAAAGAGAAGGCGAGCTCTATATGAAGGCCTTGCAGGGCTTTGACTCTGGAGAATGTTGTAAAGGTGAGGCCTTGTCTTTTAGTTGTACCTATATTAATTGTAGCCCTATCTAGTATCAGGACTTATGATTTGTTTATAGTTATAGCCCATGTTGTGGTTAGTGGTATTTGTGTACGCGGGTAATCAGCTATATGGGGATAGTTTTTGGTTTTTGAGCATCCCAAGGTGGACCGTTGTAGTTATCAAATTTAATTGTAACATATGTTGGAAACTCTGAAGGCTTAGAGCCCCATGGATATACAATATATTTGACCTCTCCAAGAGATCCATTGACAATACCAAATTATATCCATAGATTTGTTGTAAGCATGACACGTTGAAATCGACATAATAGGATTTATTGGGACAGTTGGTCATCGCAATCAGCTTCAACAGATTTACGTTGTGTGTTGAGTTCAACACAGAGTGCAATTGGAAAATTTAGTTGTTTCAACATTTTTTTGTTGTGGAATGCCATAGTTCATTTGTATAAAATAAATGAATTACTTTGTCGAACTCTGTTTGTTTAACTGTTGTTGGTTGCTTGTTTGTGTGAGTCATTAACAACTTCCAGCCATGCTCTGTTGGTTTTGCATTTGGCATGTTTTGTAATGTATGACAGAATTTTATTTGAATTGGATTATCACCATCTTGTCTAAAAATTGACTGCAACATTACAACAATATTAAATTTGTGTCACATAGTTCTTGCAAGTGTGTGTGATGCATATATGGGTTTGTCCATGACAGGTTGAGGCTGAGCGAGTTCTCTAATTAGAATTAAATTTTATCTCTATAATATATATTTTATTGTCATTAGTTTATGTCAAAGTCATAGAGTCGAGAAGAACCAGTCGGTGAATGGAGCTAGTCATATATTTGACTAGCTGACAATTTACACCGAGCCAGTCAGTGAAGTCATACATAAGAGAGAAGTCAGTATAAGTGCAAAAGAGTTAAAACCTGAGTACCGAGAGTTTACAATTACCTAGTGTTACAGGACATCGAGTACTGAAGCTCTTATAACCGAGTTGAAGGAAATACTCAACCGAGTTAGACAGCGAATCATAAATTGGATCAGATCACATTTAATGCTTTGTCACAACATTAATTACCTTACTACGAGCATTTATAACAGTTTCTTACATGATCAATGTTTCAAATAAATCAGAGTGAAGATATAATGCATAGATCAAGTGGCAAAAGAAATTTTGCTAGTACCAAGAAAAACAACAAGTACCGAGGTAAAAGTGACATTGTCAGCGAGCAAAAAAGAAGATCTAATGGTTAAGAACAATTCACAATAACCTAACACATAAGATTAAGAGGCATAAACTCTTATATATATTGGATGATTTATAGAGAAAAAACATGATACGGAGGAGGTTGATATTGTTGAAGAAAGTTAAGAGTTATTGCTGAGAAAGTTAAAGGAGTTATTTGAAGAACAAAGAACATAATAGAGAGTGTTGGAATAATGGAATGGTGTGTACTGAGAGGGGAGGGGTGAATCAGTACCCTTAAAACTTTTATCACTTTAACCTTTATTAATCTTTACTTGCATTACCGACCATATTGCTTTTCTACCTTATGCATGTAATATCAAAAAATAAATGTAATTGCATGTAAACATTCATAAAGACATTCATGAAATTCATGTACACATGACACAAGAGTTGGTAACGTAGAAAACCCCTGTTAGAAGGTAAAAACTGCGGTGGGGATGAAACCCACAAAGCTTTACTATCTGCAGAATGGAAGGTGTCAGTTAAGGCTACAAGTATGATCACTTCTGATGATCTTACCCTGTTAGGAGTAACATTTTAGACTTGTAAGGTCTACTTTGTTAATATATTTTAACAACATTGTTAAGTGTGCAATCGGTTAAGAGATTTACAATAAGAGTGTTAAGTCCACCTTCTTAAACGATTTCTTCTATTTGTTACAATTTTTAGAGAGTAGTCAAAAATACTTGTTTACCTGATAGTATGCAATCTTGAATTGCTGAATACATGTCCTTTAAGTTCACAAGATATATGTATCACCTATTCTAATTGATTAATACCTCTGTTATTCTTGGTAGGCTTGAATCTAGCTCTTCATAACTGAATTCTTCCTTTTGTGTCCTTCTGCATGAAACTCTCTTTTAGATCCATAGATGTCTATTATGGCTATAATCATCATGTTCTGATTAATTATACATCTATATATACAAAGATTCTGACCTATTTAGGTTTCATGCTTTACAATAAAAACTCTATGATCAAAGGTTTACAACTTGACCTTGATCTCCTAGTTTGCATGTTTAAAATCAGTTAAATTGATTAAAACAATTACATATGCTTTACTTGATCCTCAAGAAATAGTTTTACAGCTAAGAAAAAGCTATATTTAAAACTTCAGTGCTAAATTTGACGTGTATCTCAGATCCTATTTTCTTGAGAATAAAACTTTCTCTTGGTAGACTGGTGCTCGGTGATGTCTTTGTAGACATACTGCTCTCGGTTTACTCTGTAGATTGTCTATTGGGTTACTTTGTGAACTGTCTATCAGTGATAGTGCTATCAGTGTTTACTAATTTCGGTAATCATTGTACTTGTTTGTTTCAGTGGCCTTTGTGCTTATCTATTTTGGTGACCCTGTTTGCTATCACTTGGTGATCATGTTACCTATGGTTCAACAACTATTTCCTTATATACTAATGAAAAATCATGATCATCAATCTCCCCTTTGTGGCATTAGTATCAAAAACTTATATGTGCAAATTTATATGTTTAGTATATACACCAAGTGTTTACTTTGTTAATGACTCCCCCTATGTACATGCCTTGGTACAGTGTATGTACATGTTTCATCCTTTGTATATGTTCCTCTTTGTCTTTTGACATGTTATCCTTCTTTGTAAGGTATATCTATTTTCCCCCTTATACATATATATCCCTCTTTTTTTGAAAATAATGACAAAGGTGTAATACCTACAACTTGTCAAATATGTGTGCATGGGATTTTTGAATATCTGTCATCTACTTCTCCCATTTCTCCTTGAGGTGCTTGAGGGTCATGTGGTCCAAAGTGATTCTAGCGTGCATGTCATATATACTCTTGGTACCTGACATTTCTGTGGTGACAATCAATGATTTTGCCAAAGTCATGTGTTGCAACAACAATGTGAGATTCGGGAGTAACATATCTTGAAGCTCGGTTACCTCATCTTTGATTTTGCTTTTAGTCTTTTTTAACTCTAGTCTCAATCATTTTGATTCTACAATCTTCTCATAATGCAATTTGAATGCATTTTTCTCAGTTGTGAGACCTTGTGCACTAGCCTTAAGATCTTCATCTATCTTTGCTATCTTTTCACTATGCTCTTTAGTGAAATTATCAAATGTGCACAACTTTTGAACTATGTTGAATACTTCTAATAGTATTGGTTCTAATGTAGTAACTAGCTCAAAAAATTTTACCTTATTTTCTGCCACTTCTTGGTTGATCGTCTCTGTGAGCTTGTATTGACACTTTTCTTCTGCACATTCTTCAATCACCTTGTCAGCTTCTACAATCTGTGATGTAATGGCCTCGGTGAGAACTGCTAACTGATCAAGTATTGGTGCATTTTAATCAATTTTATTGTCAGGTACTATTTGCAATAATATATCCTTCGTATTATTCAAGACTTGTAAATTTTTGTGCTCCTTCTTGAGCTTGTTCTGCATTGCCTTTATGTTTCAAAGTTCACCATACTTGGTCAGTGACTCGGGATCTAGTGTTCTAAGATCACAGTTGGGTATGTCAATGATTTAGTCAAGTGTGACCGGTGCTTTTATTTTCTTCTTCTTCTTTGAAATAGTACTGGAAGTAGGGGTATGTAGAAATATAACAAGTTCCTTCTTTGGTTCTTTTGCTTTCGATGATTGTGTGGGAGGTGTTGTGCCTTTGGTAAGCTTCTCAGTATTGACATGTTGGTCAGTAGTAGACGTCTCTACATCAACCTTTTTTGTATCTGTAGCTTTGTCTTCTTCGGTGTTCTTGTCAGTGGAATCAATCGGTTTATCCTCTCCACTTGCATCTTTGATCTCCTCATTTGTATCCTTTTTCTCCCCATGGTCTTCACCTTTCTCCATTGGTATGTTTGTTTGCATCAGACTCATATGTCTTTTCCTTTTCTTCAGACATGATATTGATAGCTTGTATCAATAATGGTATGTGACCTGATACATTTACTTGTGCAAAATCCGTTGTATCCTTTTCCTTTGCTTTCTCAGTGGCATCATTTACCTCTTCATCATTCTTGGGATCATCATCAGAATCAATATTAGTTATATCTTTTATGGTGATCTCTTTTGTATCCCCTAATGATTGTAAGATTTGAGGTACATCATCCATGGCCTTACTTTCCTCTATTGTCAAATCAAATGGATTGATGTCCTCGGTGTCATTGATGAAGATACGTTCTGGGCTCGTTGTGGCCTCCTTCTCTTCATAGTGAGGTGCCTCAGTAAGAGCCAGTACCTACTTGGGGTAATTAAAGATTTCATTTCAAATCTCATTGCTTTCTTTGTCAAGGTATTCTAATCTTCCCTCTAGTACTTTGTATGGTCTCATCTTTGCTGAGAATTTCTTTGCATGCTCCTTTATTGTTTCATCAATTTCTTCAACTATTGACTCAGGTGGCAAGAGTGTAACTAGGGATCTTTCCCTTATTTATTTTTTTGTGTGCAAGACATATGTCCATCTTACTGATATTTTATCATTAAGCTCTTATGGCATTTGCTTGTTGAATTGTATTGGTACATACTTATATGCAACCATTGCCTTAATTATGGCTTCTTTAATCTTATTCTGATCTTTGGGAGACAAGGTTAGCCATTGTCTAATCTTGCGATGTGATATGCTCCATGTGTTGATGATTGATGTTGCAACTTCATCAACTATTTTAGGAATTTTGTTCTTTTAAGGTTGGAGTCCTTGTTTACTCTCATCATGTTCAGTGTCATCCTTTTCCTCTTCGCCTCTTATATATTTTCTTCTTTGCCTTGGTGCTTATTACCCAGTTGGAGGCTTTCTTTTCTAATAGGTTCTCACAACACATTTCTTTAACGGTGGTGAGTCTACTTCTTTTGTTGTCTTACTCCTTGTTCTTGACACAACTGTTACATTTGTAACATTTACCTTCTTGGCTAGTGGTGCATTTGATTCAATGGACTCAGAGTCACTCAAATCTTTGCCTTCCCTGATGGGTGACTGTCCCTCGATGTCATCTTGTTGTTTTGATTCTTCATTGTTTACCGACAGTTTCTTCTCAGGCATTTTTACCATTTTTGTCTTCTTTCTGTCAATTTTCTTCACTACTAAGCCAGTCTTGATTCTAGACTTGGCTTCCTCATATGTGCCAAATTTGTTCAGTGGTTTGTCCACTGGTTCATTCAATAAGGCTTCAATAGAATTTGTGTCTTGATCAATGTTGATCTCATATTCTAGAGGTGGAAACCATGTTGTTCTTGGTACAACTAGTTTGATTAGAGTGGTGTTGGTATCCACTATGAAACATATGTCATCCTTGTATTGTTCTAAAAGTTGTGCAGGGATTCTCATTCTCTTCTGCATTCTTTCCTTGAAAGTAGTGAAGTATGCATCCATTATAGATGTGAAGTTATCCCCTAGTGACTTAACGAGTTCACTAATATGTGCAGTTATTGGTTGGGTTGTGTCCCAATTGACATTGCCAACAGATGGGAAGAAATTCTAAAAGTAGAAGAATGTGCACATAAGGAGTGAACTGAACTTACATGAATTAGATCTGGTTGATCTAATAGTTCTCATATTCTCCTCTAGTTGCTTCAGTAGCAGCTTAGATAAGTCCAGTTGTAGTCCCTTATTCACAATCTTATAAGCAGTCTCAACAACTCCACATGCTATGTTCTTCAATTTGCTAGCTTGGAATACCTTGTACCCAATCACACATGCATTGAACTTCATCTCTAGGTTAGTGATTCAATTAACTTTCAAACCTTTGTCATCCCATACTGTACCAGTAATTTTTTCAATATCAAGGCGAGAAGGATGCTTTAGGGATTTTGCCTTGTCAATTACTAGATAACCTGTTACAGCATGAATCACATCCTTTGTGATCAATTTTGGTTCATCCAACCACATTTTCCTATCATGTACCTGGCTAAGTAAAATGTGTATCCACTCGGTCTTAAACTCTTTTGGGAACATTAGGGCATTGGTTAACCCTTTCACCTCAATGTGCTTGTGTTTATCTTTAAGGTTTCCATCCTAGCAAAGCTTCTGGTAAGCTTCTTCAACCTCGAGATCTTCTATCTTTGCAACCTTGCAGTGTTGTATGCACAAATATATTCAACTCAAAAAACCCTAGGAGGGATGCTTGAGAACGCTCCCTTGTCGTCGGGTTGTGAAGCAACTTCAGGGTAAAATATATAATTAGGTTCTTCACAGGTTGTGTTCTTGATCAGGTTGATCTTCTTTTCCTTTGTGTTCTTGATCATTACGACTCGTGAGGTAGTTTTCATTGTTCGTGAAATATTTAGGGCTTCTTTTCTAATATAAACGGTTAGCTCGGTGAGTCCAGATACTCACTTGATCTTCA
Organism: Thuja plicata; assembly: GCA_018584345.1. Taxonomy (NCBI): domain Eukaryota; kingdom Viridiplantae; phylum Streptophyta; class Pinopsida; order Cupressales; family Cupressaceae; genus Thuja; species Thuja plicata. Next base: position 938,945 of record MU226596.1, read on the forward strand.
TTGTGGATGCTAGGAATCTATCGGAGTAGCCTTTGAATCTGTTGTGAATCGATCTACAAACTTGTTGCTCTTCTTCACTCTATTGTTTTCTCATTTTTGCTTGGTGAATGAATGATATCTTTGGTTCCCTATTTATAGCAAATAGCCTAAGTGGTGTATTTAATGCTTCAACTACCACTCGGTCAATGAACCAAAGACGCCCGGGTATCATACCAAAGACTTCATCCTTGTTGATTATACATCGTTCGGGGTAAGTGACAACTTAGTTGTACTTTTCACATGTTCATCGATGGTACTCAGTATGTAGTGAAGACTTGATTGTCTTTTACATGTTTACCGATGATGCTCGGCTTATATTGACAACTTGGTTGTTTATCATGTGTACACCGACGATGCTTGGTATGTATTGACCGACGAGATTGGATTCACAAAATCATAACAAGTAATACCATAATGCATCTTCATTCATGCTATTTTGGCATATTATCAATAAATATTGGAACTGATGTAAAATATAGCTTTGTAGAGTGCAGTTCCATACTTACTTATTTTTCTTAGGTGGGGGTGGTGATATCACCAAATCCATTGGACGAGGTGTCACCTACTATGGTGCTTGGTCCAGCATCATCTTTTCTTGAAGCTTTCTTCCACATTTTATTTCTCATTCTCCTGATATCTTAAATAGTGTTCCCATTAGCAAAAGTGCTTGACTCTGTCACTTGGTCTCTGCAGTCCTTGCTTAGGTGATCGACATTATGACAATGTAAGCATGCCATTCCAGAGTTAGTCCAATTCCTAGACCTTCGTATCCATTTCCTCATGTAGATTGCTGCTATGTGTCCATATCTACCACATGCTATGTAATTTACCCATGTGTTGTAATATCAAACATATGAGTTACTGACTCTTCTTGGTTTATAAGCATTTTCTTGTTCTTTTGGTTTTCATGCTTGCTTTTTTTTTGTATTCATGAGAAGTGTGGTCATGCATTTTGCAAGTAGAACAATATTTTTCCATGTAGGATTCCTTTTTTGGTTTGTTCACCTTAGATTTGCATTCATGTGCTTTGTGTGCATGCTTGTTACAGTTATAGAAATTACCTATGAATGTAGAAGTAGATTTAGGAATACCTTTAGCTTTGCTCCTGCAAGCATTTGATTTGTGGCCTGGTTTTCCACAATGATTGCATGGCTGCTTCTTTGGTCTTGGAATTGCATAGACATCTCTTTGATTAGATTGATTTGATGATTCACCATGATCGGTATACCCTAAACTGGTATTGTTGTTGAGTCTTCTTTGTCCATTCAGAAAATCATCCATTCTTTTTGTGCTTTCTTTAGCTTTCTTGATCATATCATTATCTTGTTGCTGAATCCTTGCATCATGCTTTATTTTATCATTTTCTTCTCTTATTTCACCAATAGCTTCCAATTTCCCATTAAGTTCTATGTTCACTTGGTTGGCCTCGTGACTCATAAGAACTATTTGATTGGTGGTCTCAATGTGATGTTCAGTTAGTCTTTGTATTTCTGATTCTTTCTCTTGCAACTTTTCAGTGATCTTCCTCATGTCATCAATAACTAATGTTCTTTCTTGTTCAACCTATCTAGCATTATTCATAGCATCAATCATTCTTAACATCTGTGTCTCTTGACTGATTTGCAGTACCTTTACTTGTTAAGTCAGATGTTGATTGATTTCATTAAGACATGTAATGCTTCCTTCAGATGTATTGCTAGATGTAGATCCTGATGACTCAAACAAATCAGGTATCTATTCTTCATGATAGTCACTTTCATTGTAACGAGATGCCATGGTTTTTCTTTCAACCAATAATTCTTTCATCTTGTTTCTTTCTTCTTTGTATTGCTCAAAGAAAATCTGTATCTCCAACTTCTGATTCTCAATATTCTTATCAAGCTTATACCTTTCCATTGTATGATCTTTTCTCTCAAGTGATTAAACTTTTCCAAATAAGAGATCTAGCTCTGATACCAATTATTGGAATAATGGAATGGTGTGTACTAAGAGGGGAGGGGTGAATCAATACCATTAAAACTTTTATCACTTTAACCTTTAGTAATCTTTACTTGCATTACCGACTGTATTGATTTTCTACCTTATGCATGTAATATCAAAACATAAATGTAATTGCACGTAAAAATTCATAGAAACATTCATGAAATTCATGTACACATGACACAAGAGTTGGTAATGTATAAAACCCCTGTTAGAAGGTAAAAAATGCGGTGGGGATGAAACCCACAAAGCTTCACTATCTACAGAATGGAAGGTGTCGGTTAAGGCTACAAGTGTGATCACTTCTGATGATATTACCCTATTAGGAGTAACATTTTAGAATTGTCAGGTCTACTCTGTTAAGAGATTTTAACAACACTGTTAAGTATGAACTTGGTTAAGAGATTTACAATAAGAGTGTTAAGTCCACCTTCTTAAAGGATTTCTTTTATTTGCTACAATTGTTAGAGAGTACTAAAAAATACTTGTTGACCTGATAGTATGCAATCTTGAATTGCTGAATACAGATCCTTTAAGTTCACAAGATATATGTATCACCTATTGTGATTGATTAATACCTGTGTTTAGCTTGGTAGCCTTGAATCTAGTTCTTCATAACTGAATTCTTCCTTTTGTGTCCTTCTGCATGAAACTCTTTGTCTGATCCATAGATGTATGTTGCGGCTACAATCATCATGTTCTGATTGATTACACATCTATATATACAAAGATTTTGACCTATTTAGGTTTCATGCTTTACAATAAAAACTCTATGATCAAAGGTTTACAACTTGACCTTGATCTCCTAGTTTGCATGTTTACAATCAGTTAAACTTATTAAAACAATTACATATGCTTTACTCGATCCTCAAGAAATAGTTTTATACCTAATCATAAAGCTATATTTAAAACTTCAGTGCTTTATCTGACGACTATCTCAGTTCCACTTTTCTTGGGAATAAAACTCTCTTAGTAGACTGGTGCTCGATGATGTCTTTGTAGACATACTGCTCTTGGGTTACTCTGTAGACTATCTGTCGGGTTACTCTGTGAACTATTTATCGGTGATAGTGCTATTAGTGTTTATTGATTTCGGTAATCATTGTACTTGTTTGTTTCGGTGACCTCTATACTTGTCTGTTTCGGTGACCTTGTTTGTTGTCACTCGGTGATCATGTTACCGATGGTTCAACAATTGTTTCCTTGTATACTAATGACAAAATATGTTCATCAGAGAGCACCGAGTAGAAATTCAGCTATAGCAGAGTAGAATTGAGTAGTGTTACCGTTTGAGATTGAGGTAACACATATCAAAGCACATAGAGTTTGAAAAATATTTTCATTTGATGCATTTTTACAGACATTGTTGAGTAATTGATACTATTATATTGAAAACTTTAAATCCCAATATTGGGTAGATCTTAACTGATCTTGTATTTGTAAAACCTTTAACATGGTACATCTCTAAGTGTAGAGTTTGTAAAAATCCTCTAACCATGTAGACCTAACAAGTCTTTTGTACTCTTGACTGGGTAAGCTATCAAAATGGCTAAACATTGTAAGCACTAACTGAGCACCCTTTATACTCCAATTAGTGAAGGTTGTGGGTGTCATCCCCACCATAGTTTTTTACTCTAACCAAGGATTTCTGCATAAACAAAATCATGGAGTTATGAGTTCTATTGTTTATTGTGTTGATGTGATGTTCTATAAGCTTTATATTACTTTTATTTCAAAGTTATGAACTCGAAAAATATCAAGCGATGATATATGGTTTTTAGGCAGTTTCAGTTATAAAGTTTTTAGTGGTACCGATTCACCCCTCCCCTCTCAGTCCCAAATTTCCATAATCATTCCAACAATTGGTATCAGAGCTACTAATCTTGAGTTAAAAGGTTTGACCACCTAAGAGTTAAAGATCTTAGTAAAGGAAAGATTTAGAAAATTCAAAAGGATTAATGGTCTTGAATCTGAGTTGGAAAGTTCAAGAGATTTAATCATTGATCTAAAAAAGAAACTTGAGAAATCTCTAAGGATTAGAAGGAAACTATATGATGAACTGAAGGTTACACAAGAACAAGTTGATACACTTGAGACAACATCTGAAGGAAGTGTTATTGATGAGTCAGAATCAGCTATAAGAGAATTACTAGAAAAGAATAATTCACTTACTGAGCAGTTGGACCTAATGAAGATAAATCTTGAAACCATGATGATAAGAATGATAGAATTGATTGAAGGAAAAAGTAGTGCTGAAGATGAAAAGAAAATGGAAAAAGATGATAAAAGACAAGTTGAAATCAGGTTAATAGAGAAAGATAATGAGATTATGAGAATGACCCAAGTTCACTATGATATAACTGACCAACTTTTGAATGTAAATCAAGATAACACAAGAAAGGAATTTGAGAACCAAGCACTGCAAGTTGAAATTGAAAGAATGGATCAAAGACTGAAAGCTGAGAATGATGCAAATGAAATACTAAAAAGAAATGAAGAAGCACTGAAATCTTTGGACCAAAAATTCAAGAATCAGAAGCAAAGGAATGACAAAATATGAATTAGATCCAAAGAGAACAACACTACCAAGAAAGGAGAATCATCTAATGCACAGAAAGATGAAAGTACTGCACCCCCACTGAAATAAAAGAAGCCAAGTTGCAATTATTGTGGGAAGCCTGGACACACAACTAATGTTTGCCAAAGTAGGAAAGGAAAGCACCAAGTGCACCTAAATTTGATGGTTATTGCTTTAGATGCAATAGGTATCGACATCAAGATTTTGAATGCAGAAATAATCTTGCTAACAACACAAGGAAACCTAATTTTGATGGCTACTACAAAAACTGCAATAAGTATGGACACAAAGTTGAAGAGTGTAGAACAAAGAAAAGAAATGAAAAGTGGAAGCCTAACCGAGAGAATTCTAATACAAATTGAGTAGGCACATCTATACCTTGGGACTACAATACAAGAATTTCATGTTTATCCTATGCTTGGTATGGACACATTGTTGTAAATTGCATGTTAATGCATGAAAGAAATAACTATAGAGAGAGGAGGAACCCCGACATGGCATGTTTTCATTGTCATAAGGTAGGGCACCTAGAAAGGACTTGTAGGTACCGAGGTGATGCACTGACCGAAGATGAATCTATAGTGAAAGCTCCAACTACTGTTGATAAAATCAGAGAACAAATGAACAAAACCTAGAGGAGAAAAACTCAGGATGTGGGAACATCATTCAGAACTATAGACATCACCATCTCTATCAAGTTGGTTGCACCGAGCTCCACCTAATTGGTGTGAGTTATGTAGGAACTACAGGCTTATTATAAATCTTACTTCAGATCCTAGGCATTAGAGTTACTTGATCCATATTAGCATATTAAGGTGTATTTGGATAATTTGTGAAAGTTTTGGATGAACATTATTATAAATGATTATTTTGTTTTACTCGGTAAAGCAGAGTAACTATGCAATTGGTATAAAGGTAAAAAGGGACTCGGCAAGTGCATTTATTGCAAATTCATTGAGCCGTCGAAAACCCTAATGGTGGGAAACCTATAAAGAGGTCAGCTTATTATTTATTTTGAACATAATATTTTCAAAAGATTACTGAGCAAATTGCTGAGTGATTATTCCATTGAGAATTTAAGCGATTTCAAGGTAATTCTAAATTTTTGTAAGAACATTTATGATACATTTCCGAGATAAATGTTGTACACCGAGTTGTGTTTGTGAAGTTGAGTTATTATCAAATGTGCCCTAGTTTGTTCAAGCATACATTTCAAAGTGATCATGGCACCTAAGATGCAAACACTAATTCTAGTGAAGAATGTCGAACCGTTGAACCCTAAATACAAGTTTCCACCAGCTATAGCTGCAGAAAGTGACATGATGGGACCATTGTCTTCAATACTACCATGAGTAATTTTGATTGAAGATGTCCACACATTCATTCATTATAAAATTGAATATTTGTGTGAAACCGAGACTGATGCTTCATTCAGCAAGCTATGTGTGGATGGAAAAGTTAAGGATGAGCACACCCATTTGGAAACTAAAGGATTGGTTCATGCTATACATCTACTGAGGGTATTCAATCCCAAGTGGGTTAGGATGGTACTCAACTGAGTACACAACTAGTTCATGTGATTGGATGAAGCGATTAAAATAACTAAGGATGTGTTGCACATCATCACTGGACCTATCAGAGACAGGCCTAAGGTGATTAAGCAAATTGATAAGGGTAAGCTCATCGAGCTAACCAATGCACAATGGGATGGCAGAAGAATGAGGATATTTTTTGTGACAGATTCAGAGTTAAGGTATGCATGCAACATCATATCTTACCAAGTATTTTAATCATCCCGAGTGGACAGTGTACCATGTAGAGCAGTTGATCTAGCATAAAAGATAGTGAAGAAAGGACTCCAGAAAGATCTATGTGAAGTTTTGTTGAAGAAGATAAAAGACAACATGAACACAATGAGAAAGGCAAAGACCAACACTTTGAAATTTGGTTCATTTTTGGTATGTATTTTCTTCTACTACTAGAATTCATTTCCCTCCATTGGAGATGCAGTTTTGAAGACTGATAAACTAGTCATATATCAGATACATGAGTTTATAGAAATTCTACGAGATAATTTTTATGCAATCATGTCTGATTACTTTATGAAATTCCAAGCTAGAATGCACAAAAGATATAGAGTTCCACCTCAACTAGTTCCAAAATATCAAGATAACATATGTTTTGAAGTATATACAGATGTATGTATAGTTAAAGCTATTGAATTGAGAGTTGAATGGATTCAACCAATGGGTTATGAAATGGATATTGATATTGGTTCAAAACATATTGAAGCGTTATTAGAAAAACCAACTGACCCCAATAAAAATAGATATGACACTTATGAGGAAGTCAAAGACAAAATCAAGAAAGGTATTTTGGTACCTAGGTCAATTAAGAAAGCTAGTAAATTGATGAATGTTTTATCAAAGACTCTTGGATTTGATAATACTTTGGACACTGAAAATGCACAAGCCCTTGTAGTGGTTGAGAAGCAAAATATATAATTGCCTTCACTGAGTAAGAGAGGTACTACAAGGAACACCATATCATTGGTACAACCTATAGAGAAGCAATTTGCAGAGGTAATTCAACTGAAAGGAAAGATATGAGAGGACCAAAGGCAATAAATAGCCTGCAAGAACAAGGAGAAGATTATTACTTGGAAAGTAGAGTGATACAGAATATGATGAGCCTAACAAATATGTACATGTTGCCAAGCTCTCACGAGTTCCACTAAGTATTGATGATTTTCTGGATAGATTAAGGGATTCAGGAGGATTTTGGAGGTTTTAGGCAAGTAAAGTATATGAAGAGGAATGAAGAAGACAAGAAAAATATTAAAGATGCAGTTGTTGCAACTTTAATGAGATATAAAGTGACACCTATAGAGCTTGCAGATAAGCTACCAAAGGAAATTTACAACAAAATTGATGCATAGTGGAAGTATGCAATTAACGCAATTGTTAGCTACAGAGAAGCAGTGCACTCCTTTCTCAGCAACCCACCGCTTATAAGAGATACCGTTGTCTATAGAACAAACATGCATCCCAGAGTAGTGTTCCTTACATACATGACATGTGTGTAACTTTGATAGTGCATCTAGTCTAGCTCTAAATGTTGTAGCCACCTCATAGAACGTAGAGGGCATATTCATATTCAGGTCGAGAAGAGAAAGTGGATGTTGACGCATTTGTTCACAAAGATTTGTGTCAATGAGGGTATAGGGTTGGGTAACCTGTGAGCTTATAGAATCTTGCAAGTGGGAATGGAATGACTGACCTAGTATTTGATGGGATTGTTGCATGTGATTGGTGGTGTGATGCACACTTATTTCTTCTCTATGGCAAGCATAATACACGTGGCTTCTCTTACAGGCTTGTAGTTCAACAGGGCTACGTTGGCTTAGTGGTGTTTTAGATTATTGTATGTTTGAAAGTGGATTGTGAGGGATTTGCTCAGGGAGGTGTGTTTCAATGGGATTAGAGCGCATTTGATGTGGGGAACATTGTAGAATGTTGGAAGTGGACATGGAGCATGTGAACTAATGTTTGGTGGGAATGACTCATGTATTGGATGGAACGACACACACTTATTTCTTCTCTATGGTGAGCATAATACAAGCGACTTATTTCACAAGATTGTATATGAATTGACTAATTTTGGTTTAGTTGTCCTTCATAACCTTGTACATTCGATCTCATTGTCTGGATTTCTACAAAAGAAGTATAATGTATGGTCATTATCTTCCCACATAGAAACATTGTACAAGTCTAAGTCTACCTAAGTTAGCTTTAAAAAAAAAGGTAGATTTCTGGAGTTGTTTAACTAGAACTAGTAAATTATGGGGCACAAACTATTTAATAATAGAGTTGTCCTCTTCAGTTTTGTATTTGGTAGTCTGTAGTAGAAATCTAAGGTGTAGACAATGAAATAAAGTGTGGACGATAATATACATGTCAAAATCCTGGAGCAAGAACCAAAATTTAAATATCACTCAAGTGATAACATAAGGATAAACTCATAGTATGTGCCACAGAAAAAATAGACATCCAAAAATAAGGTTGTTCATATCACAATTGACAAATTGAGGCTTGTAAGTATTAGATTTCATATTGCAACTATAAATACAAGTAATAATTATAGCAAGGGCAAAAAACAAGTTTTGAAGGGGTCTTGGAACAATGTAAATAGGAAAATGGTACACAGGTAGTATGTGAAACGAAGTACAAAAGAATGAATAATTACAAAGGATCCAACAAAAACAAGTACTTTTATGGGGGCTACTATGTATTAGCAAGACAAAGCATAGGAATTTCTTGTAACAAAAAGGTGCTTTCATCTATGAAATCAAACCTGTCAACTTCTTCAATTGTTTATTCCAACCATGCTATATTGTTATATGTTTCCATTCTATTTGAGAGGGTGATGAGAAATTGATTATATTGTAGATGTTTAATAACCTTCTCAGAACTTGACTTATCTTCTTGATTGAATTGTAGCAGATAGAGTTCTTTTGTAGGCATGCCAATAAGTTTAGTCACGACTTCATCAAAGGCAGTCACCCAAAGAGCATATGTGTGATCTTAAAGTTTGACTTGAAGGACATATCTATAACTACAACATGGAAAGGTAGCTACACACTTTTAAAAAATCCATTTTCCTTCATCATTTTGTTAAACTATTTTTTAACATTGTTCCCCTATTATCAATGGGGCAAGGTGGGTAAATTTTGCTTGTCTTGACAAAAACCATGATTTCTTTAACAATGCATTGAAGGGGTTTGGTTATATTTGATGGATCCTCTGTGATATTGGAGATAGTCTTTCATTGCAAAATTAGAGGTGTATCTAGAAGGTCTGTTGTAGGCATTAGAAGATCATTTCTATTTTGTGTAAACCAAGATTGTAGTTGTTTTGTTTCTTTGATATTAGGGTTGATAAACAATTGAGAAGTGGATAGATTTCTCACCACCTTTCCATTATATTTAGACACGACCATTTCTGGTCGCAAGCACAATCACCTTTTGTGAATGGTACATCTCCTGCAATTTTGTGCCTTCTTTTTTAGCTGCTTGTCCCCACAAAGTAACATTTATAGTGGAGGTAGACATATCTATCATTTTGAGACTCCTACGAAGGACCCCAGTTGAATCCATATTTCTTTTCATGGTAGAGGAAGGGCTGACACATAAAATTTCCAACAACAACAACAGAAGAATTATTATGTTGACTTAGGATCTCAGTAATTGGTGTGAAAGAGAGTTGATGTGTTGGGATTAAGAGGTCATCATCAGAAAGGGTGAGCCTTGAATCATCCGTTAAGTGATTTCTATATCACTATTAAGCTTATTGTAAAACTTGTTTACTGATTTGATGGTCCCACAAGATAAGGTATACACACTCCCAACGTCAACATATTGAAAATGGAGGTCTACAATTGCATTGAAGCAAGTGACCTGAAGTTCAGTTCTCTCACTATCAATCATATCAAAACTAGACATGTGGCCATCTCCATTTTTTTGTTGAGGTGGTGGATTTATTTATTCATAGTCACATGACCTCGTATCATCCACTGTGTTTGAAATGGATTCAGACTTCTGATAGGAATGACAGTTGTAATGAGAGATTTTTGCGCAAAGAGGCATGCAAGCAAAACATAAATTTTGTAGGACTCGATTATGTAGGTGTAACAATATCTACAATATTTGTACATGTGTGTGATGAACTTCCCACATGTTGTTGTACAAGGTGCTCTGGTTCTTTAAAAACAAAGGTGGGGTCACCAATGATATCATGAGCCGTGCATAAAATATCCAATTTGGAGACTACAATCCACCTATAGAATTCAATATAATTGTACAATTAGTATGGTCATGTGATTGCACAAGAAAATGAAAATGGATTATTATAATAAAGACCTAGCAGTTATTGGCTCACCGTAAGTTGCAAATGGTAGGATTAGTAAATCCTTTGAGTTGCACTATAGAGCCTTTTTGGATTTTCTCCATTGTTACAAGGTCAATATAGTTGCTTGGAAAGGCAACTTTTTGTAAGTGAAGTCCATCAAAGAGCTCTAACTTGTATCTAATTGTCAACCCAGTTCCTTGACCAAATGGTGCAACTGAAAAAACTTGAAGAAGTGGATGCATATCTAAGTTTTCATTATTGATAAGCTTTAATACATTGTCCGTCAAAGAGTGATACATAGCTTAAAGGTAAGGCAAATAACCTATAAATTTGAATAGGTGGAAAGCAATATGTGTATTATAAGTAGAAATGAACTATTTAAATTAATGCAAGAAATGCGCACATCTAAAGATAGTAAACAAATAGCACACATTTTTTATAAACATTTTAATGGCTGGATGAAACATGAAAAAATGTAACTTCACATACCCAAAAATATGTTGGAAAAGTAACCATTGACCATGGCATGATTTTCATACAAGGTGTATAAGAAATGTTTGAAACAAAATCCATTTTTTTGACATTTATGCGTAGCAAACTGAGTGGGGTAAAGGGAAGTTGCAATGGAAAAAAAATGTAAAGATAAGAAGATGTATCGTAACCCAATAACTTGAGATGGTTTATTTGCTGAACTTGTTAGCTTGAGACAAGTGTGTTCCTATAGATGGGTAAAAAGTTAAAAATATAGTGAGAGAAGAGAACAACTAAATATATAGAGTAATGAAAGTTGGTTATGATATTTATGTGATCACCATTTCTTAGTAAAGCTAAAACTCTCCATCAAATATATTGCCATTTAATTACTTAAGAGAGATAATTCAATTAAAAAATATATGGATAATTTTAGTGATACCTAATGTAGAAATGATTTAATTGTCGAGTAGCAACCAACATAAAGTAGGTTGGAAGCGGTTACAAGTACGATTCACGAAACAAGTGTTACGACTATACAAATTTGGTGAAGCATGTGTTTCAAGTGAGTTGCAACAAAGAAATTTGGTTTAATTTAAACCATCCCCACTTTGTAAAACCTCAAATTTATATTTCTATTCCACGTAGGAAAGGTCTAAAGTGAGAATGCAAATGTGGCAATGCGACAAAGATAGAGATAGAAACATTTATAATTATCACAAAAACTATAGAAACATGTGGCCTAAATAAAATTGAATAAAGGTTGGTTATGCAATTTAGACAATGCTAGTGTAGAAACAAATGTAATGTCTTTAGAACACAAAAAAAGAGAGGCTTGAGTCAAGCATATAAATACAAAAGTGTTGCAAGTATATATCGCACATTTGTATTGTTATTGGAATAAAATTTGTAGAAATTCCACTTATATCATTAGTTGGGGGAACATAAGAGCAAGAAGTAGAAGATGATGTTGTTTACAAGTGCCCAAAAACTCCAAAATCTCTCTTTCTATAATAGGTGTAGTGTAAGTTCAAACATAGGAAAACTATGAAGGGAGTGTTAGAGTAATTTAGCAATTGCTCTTTAGTGCTTAAGTTTCACTTAGGCAGTTTTAGGAAAGTTTCCATTTCCTTGCAGTTGCCCGTTTAGGGTTTCGACATCCTTTATAAGGATTGTCTTC
>MU226596.1:959189-996090 GCA_018584345.1 Thuja plicata
TTGTGGCTGTGAAAGATGATTCAGATGAAGATGAAAGGTATGTAGAAACTGCACTCATATCTAAGGTTAGCAAGAATGACATCTGGATTATAGATAGTGGCTGCACTCACCACATGACCGGTGACAAGGAAAAGTTTAACACTTTTGAGTATTATAATGGTGGTACAGTAAGAATGGGTAATGATACACCTTGTCTAGTTGAAGGTAATGGAATTATAATGTTGAATAACCTGATTAAATGCAAAAATTCTTATTGGGTAAAAGGATTGAATTATAATATGTTTAGTGTTTCTCAACTGAATAATTCAGGTCATGGAGTAGCATTTGAAAATAAGAAGGCAAAGACCTTTAATGAATCAGGAAGGTTGATTGGTACCGACGAATAGACAAAAGGTAACTTATTCTATCTGAATGATACTAATACCACTTGCTTAATGACTAGAAATGAATACATATGGTTGTGGCACAAAAGATTGTATCATGTGAATTTTGACAACATGATGAAAATAAGCAAAAGGAGAAATGTAAGAGGCTTACCGACGATGTCAAATCCCAACAACATCATGTGCAAGAATTGTCAAAAAGGTAAGATGACAAAGTCTAGTTTCAAAAGTAAAACCCATACATCTGATGATATTGTAGAATTAGTCCATACTGATCTATGTGGACCAATGAGGACAAAGATTTATTATGGAGATAGATATTTTATTCTCTTTGTTGATGATTACTCTAGAATGATGACAGTTATGTTTCTAAAAGATAAATCTGAAGCATTCAAGATTTTTAAATGGTATAAGGCTATGGTAGAAAATAAAACTGGTAAGGATTTGAAATGCTTGAGATCAGATAGAGGAGGATATTTTATATTAGATGAATTCACTAATTTCTAAAATGAGCATGGTATAAAAAGATAGGTTTATGCACCAAGAACACCACAACAAAATGGGATTGCTGAGAGAAGGAACAGATCCATAGTTGATTGTGCTAGATAACTGATGATAGAGAAATGCATCACCCAAATCTTCTAGAGGGAAGTTGTCAGTACTGTTGTCTACACATTAAACAAAGTATAGTTGAAGAAGGACACAAAGAAGACACCCTAGTAGCTATGGTATGGTAAAATACCCAATGTAAGTTACTTCAAAATCTTTGGTAGTCAATGTTATGTCTTAAAGGATGATAGAAATGGAAAGCTTGATGCTAAGAGTGATGAAGGTATCTTTCTAGGGTATTCTACCAAAAGCAAGGCTTATAAGTGTCTTATTAAGGCCTCTAACAAAATTGTTGAAAGTGCAAATGTGAAGATAGATGAATTTGCAGAAAAGAATGAGCTGGAAAACACAAAAGAACCAGATGACTACAACAAGTTTCTATACTGTGAAGAACCTAACACTCTGCTCGAGCAACAGTGCTTAATTCCAGAGCAACAGAATGTTGTAACCGACGGTCAAGCTGCAAATATTGATGGTCAGGATGATGATCAAAAGAATGTGCAAGGTGATGAAGAACATAATGAAGAACAAAATGATGATCAAACTAATAGACAAAGAGTTGTACCTATACTTTCCAGATATGTAAGAAGGAACCATCCAGAGATCCAAATCATAGGAGATAAGAAAGCTAGTACAACAACAATAAGTAAGTCTCTAAACACAAGTTGTTTAATTTGTGAATTTGAGCCAAAATTTGTGAATGTTGCACTTGATAATGAAGAATGGATAAGTGCTATGAATGATGAGATTGAGCAGATTAAGAAGAACAAGACATGGTCACTTGTGCCAAGACCAAATGACAAGAATGTCATCGGTACTAAATGGATATTCAGGAACAAGCTGAATGAGAATGGAGAAGTCACAAGAAACAAAGCAAGACTAGTATGCAAGGGGTATACACAAGAGGAAGGTATTGAAAATGGAGAGACCTTTGCACTCATTTATAGGCTAGAAGATGTAAGAATACTACTTGCTCGTGCTACATTCAAAAGATTCAAGGTATACCAGATGGAAGTCAAGTCAACATTCCTAAATGGAATACTTGAAGAAGAGGTATACATTGAGCAACCAAAAGGGTTTGTAGATCCACACAAGAGAAACATGGTATGTAGACTTCATAAAGCCTTGTATGGATTGAAAAAATATCCTAGAGCCTGGTATGAATGACTTCATTCCTATCTTATAAGTATTGGATTTGTAAGGACTAGTGAAAACAGTAATCTTTATTTGAAGGAAGATACTGATGCTAACACTTTGATTGCTAAAATATTTGTTGATGACATCATATTTGGAGGCAATGATATGCTATGAAAATCATTTGCTAATGAGATGAGCAAAGAGTTTGAGATGTCTATGTTTGGAGAGATCAAGTTTTTTCTTGGTCTATAGATCATGCAACAATGTGAAGGTATTTTCACTACACAATCCAAATACATTAAAGAGGTCCTGAAAATATTCAAGATGGAAGATTCCAAACAAGTTGGAACACCGATGGATACTAGATGTAAGTTGACAAAGGAGGACAAGACATCAGAGGTAAATCAAACTTTGTACATATCAATGATTGGAAAACTCATGTATATTGTACACACTAGACTAGATATTGCACATGCAGTAGGAATAGTTGCAAGATGTTTTGCTAATCCCAGATAATCATATATGATTGTTGTGAAAAGAATTTTAAGATATCTAAAGAATACCAAGGAATATGGCTTATGGTATATAAGAGAAGGCAAATTTGAACTTAAGGTGTTTATCGATGCTGATTGGGCTAGAAATCTTGATGACCGGAAGAGCACAACTAGAGGAGCATTCTTTATGGGTGACAAAATTGTCACATGGATTAGGAAAAAGCAAGGATGCATCTCTCAGTCTGCTGCAGAAGCAGAGTATGTTGCTGCTGCTGCAAATTGCTCAAATATTGCATGGATAAAATAGTTACTAGAAGGTATGCATATGAAGATCCTAGAACCAGTAATTATCTATTGTGATAATACCAGTGCAATAAACATTTCCAAGAATCCATTCATGCATGCTAAGACTAAAAACATTGCAATCAAGTATCATTATTTAAGAGAACAAGTTCAAGCAAAGGAGGCAAAACTTGAGTACGTCCAATCCAAAGAACAATTAGTTGATATCTTCACCAAGCCACTGCCCAAGGATACATTTGAATATTTTAGAAAGAGACTAGGGGCAAACCCTTGTCTACCAGTCAGTAAAATGACTAGAAGGCTGCATCAGCCTACATATTATCAGAATATCATTAATGTTGATGCAAGCAAAGAGATGAACTTCAAGGCTACATCTATATACAAATAGGTATATATCAGCATCGAGCACCAGAGCATATTGTTGTATTACTGATGGATAAGGGAAATTCAAGGAATATATTATGAATGGAAAGAAATGATTGTTTGACATTAATGTCAGATATTTGTTTGGCATTGCTGTCAAAGGGAGAGAGATTATCCATATTATCATATCCTTCTGTAAAAGGAGAGAGATTATCCATTACCACATTACTCCAACAGGGAGAGATTATATCCTTAGGGAGAGAAATTGTATGGAAATATTAAATAAAGGGAGAATTGATGACAAAAGAAAAGACATCAAAAGAGAAGAACAGTCAAGGGAGAGAAATTGACACAAGGAGAGAACACAACACATTAGAATACAGAGTTGCAAGAATCAAATCTAAGCTAAAATAGAGCTTACTGATGGTCAGACATTTATTGGTTAACAGAACAAAAGATTGGTAGTTTAATGAATCTCAAATATTGTATTTCATATTGTATTAAAAATAGTATAGTGTGATAATATAGTATGTTGCTATCAATGCCAAAGGGAGAGATTGATGACATGTAACTGATTGAATGTTTGATAATGTTAAGTTGAAAGATAATGCAGGTCATTAAATCAGTTAATGGACTATATTGTCATTGATGTCAACTTGATATCATCTATATGGTCATGTACATAATGCCAAAGACTTCAAAGAACCAAAGTTATGCTTTCAACAATGCATAAAAGTCAAGTATTCACTAAGTGACAAACAACATCGACGGAGTGCACATCAACACCCAAAGCAAAGAAGAACAGTCACAGTAATACCCGACGATTAGAAGCATAGAGTTACCTGACGAAGCAAACTACAAAATGCCCGACGAACAAAGTTAGAAGGTTGCCCGATGACCAAAGATACAGAGTTGCCCAACGAGTAAAATTCCAATGATGCTCGACAGACAGAGATCACAAAACTAACTGGAGTCTCACCGACAGATCAATCAGTTATCACCAATGACTAACTGCAGTGGTGACCGACAGATAGAGATCATGAAACTAACTGTAGTCTCACCGACAGATCAATCAGTTATCACCGGCGACTAACTATAGTGGTGACTGAAAGAACTGAGAGTTCATAAAATGACAAAATATCTAGCTGGTAGAGCTAAAAATAGACTTAACTGGTTGTCTACTTTGTTTTATTCAACCAGAGATAAGTGATTAATTTAAAGCTAATTTGTACATTTGTCAAGAAGATATTTATGAGTCAAATCAGGAATTATGCTTTAAATCTAATTGGCTGGATTTTTTATCATGCCAAGAATCAAGAATCAAGAAATAATGAATATTATGTCTATATAAGAGAAAATATTAATTCATTTACGAATGAGATTAAGGGGAGTGAATAAAAAGAGGATGCTAAAGAGAAACTGATGAAGAACAACTTCATTCAGTACTGATCAAACAAGCTAAAGGAAGAGATAAGGAATTCTATAGACATCGAAGAACAGTGAGTACAGCATCACAAAGCAGAAAGTATGGAGCACAAGGATTGAATTGATACATTGGTTAGAGAGGTAATGTACTTAAATAGATCTCAAATATGCAATTCAAGTTGCAATATGAACAGGTCATAGTGTTTCACATTAAAGCATCAAGTCTCTTAACTGAACAGGACTTAATAGTCTTTAATATAGTGAGGTACATCTCAAGGAGTGCCAAAAAGGTTGATTCATGAAAGTAGCATTGGACTTGGCCGATACCTATTGACAGTCTAAGAAGGAGGTTGATTCAAGGATGGTAGCAATAGATGCCCGATACTAAGTGACAACCTCTATGTATAAAATCCTCTAACAAGTTTGCACTTAGTAATGTGTTTGTAACCTTTAACAGGGTTGGCTCCTAACAAGGCTCACTTCAGAAGAGTGAAAATTTGGAGTATCGGTCCTAGTGGGTTGTCCCTTAACAAGGTTTCCATGTTAAAATTCATGTGTTATGTGTGTATGATTCATTTCTTTACTATCTTGCATCTTACATAGCTAACTCTGGATTGATCGGTATACTCTGCTTATTTACTGAGTTTCGGTAAATAGTTATACTACTTATCAGTAATAAAAAAGAATAAGGATTGACAAAGAGAACTGACAGACAGTTAATCATTATTAGTATTTTAGGGCATGCATCTTGTAGGGACATAATAATATGAGATTTATTGATTGGTGGTTAAGTTTGAAGGATAAATTATTGAGGCCACTGATTCAACCCCCCCCCCCTCTCAGTTATTACTAACAAAAGACATGGAAAAGAAAGACTATGAATGATGGAACATCATTTGGGACAATTGAGGGCATCACATCCTCCAGATCAGGTGCAACTGACTCTGCCTAATCAATAAATATGTAATTATAGGAACTGCAAAGCAAATCTTTAAATCTTAAATCAGTTCCTTGTATATGTGCATATCCATATTAGCATACTATGATGCATTCAGATACATATTGTTGAATTCATGTTTTACATCATTCGGTAAGAGTAATAGTAAAGGAAATTGGTAAAAGGGGTTAGTAAAGTATTTATTATTACTTTATGATTGTTGGAAACCCTAAAACCTAGAGAAAGCTATAAATAGACCCTATCGTCTGTTAGGTTTGTTAAATTTTTGCTTCAATGGAGTTCCTATGACGTCTTTCTGCAAGTTTTTTAGGCCTAGTACTTAAAACCCTACAAGCCATCCTTAAACCCTTGGTTCATTTTAGTCAAAAAACCCTACATCTCATGCATTTATTATAAAATGGCATTACTTTTTTATCACTTAAGTCATTTTTATCCCATGGGTTTTAAGTCATTGGCGGGGCCATCTCATCTCCTAAGTTGTATTTCCTAGCGGGGCCCTTTTAAATATTTCCTAAAGTCTTAGGTCTCGCGGTGATTTTCATTCCTTTAACACATATGTCGAGCAGGTCCCTTTTCATCCAACGATTGGTGCGATCCCTTGATCACAAGATGTAGCTACTTTATCCTTCAAGGCATGGTGTTGTGTTGTTGCGTGTCCTCAAATGATAGAAAACCCTTTTCCTTATGGGTCTACAACAATGATCGAGATCTGTCAGATTTCATTTGATCCAACAACGAGCATTATTGTGCAATCAACAGATGCACGTCAGTTAAACCATTGCAGAAATACGATCGAGCGCCACGTGGAAAGTGGTCATCGCTAAAGGGCATAAGCATTAAGCAATTTAGATTTGATCGTGTGGATGGTGCTATCTCGTGAAGAGGAGATGATCGTTGAATATCCATTGAGGCATCATGCCTGAGTGCCATTTGTCCTTTCCGAGACTATGAGGTCAATATGTTCTAAAGTCATCGACAAGATTTTTCATCGTTGGATTTATTTTCATTGTACGGTGCACATATTTCCAACATCAAGACCTACGGGGAGGATAACCTTCAAGGGTTCACAACAAGAGTACATGTGGACATGGACTACATGTTCACAAAACATAAAGCATGATCATATCTATTTGGTTTGATGGTTGTCATTATGCCTTGATGCAAAGATGCACGAAGACTAGTCTTCAAGGCTTCACAATTTTATGCCACGTAGCAGTTGTCGGGATTGGGTTATGACTGTGGTTAAGTTAATGTTTTGATAGATTAATGAAGATCTAAGGGTATGCATAAAGCCTCAAAGGGAAGATGATTGATTTAAATTCATCAAGGCATCGTGCGTGCATGCCACATTGTGTCTCAGATCTTGGTCAACGTTGAAAGGTAATGTTAATAAGTGATCAGATATTTTTGATTGTGTGGCTTGCGCTATCCCGTAAGGCTCAAATATGTAGGATGTTATACATCAAGGGTTCACGACAGACAAACACGTAGAAAGGTGGTCGAGCTAAAGTATGTTAATCTGCAGTTAGGTTTGTCTTGATCGTGCGATGGGTGTTAAGCCTTGAAGTAAAGGTGATCAAAGGATACTGATTGAGGCATCACACCATGGTGCCATCTGTCATGATCAAACCATGGGTCTGAGATTTCAACGAATATTAAGGTATTGCAGGTTTGACTTCATCAAACGACCAATGCTTTCCCTCAAACAAAAGATGTACGATGGATATTCTCTGCGGGTTTACGAATAGGTGATGCATGTCAAAATCAGATCTTAGCTTGCGGGTATATTAAAAGAAGATCAACAGTTGTGTTTTAAAGTGCGAAAAGGTTTGAGTCTGGGCCATCGATGATGGATTTCACGCCACATGTAGCCATTGAAATCATATTTTCAAATATTTAAATTCTTTCTGGGGGTTTCCAAGCCATGGTGTCGCGTTCCAAGTTGCAGAGAAGTAGTCAGATCAATCTGATTTCTTGGATCACATTTATGCAGCTGTGGGATGATATAAAGGATAAAGTCTGATAGCTCAAAATACTTTTCTGTTGCATTTATGTTGTGAAGTGATGCTTAGGGTTCCTGATTAGATTTGAAAATATTAGGTAACCCTTAGATGGCGCCCTGTCTCCTCTCCATTAATTTTGGATTTTCATCCTAGGATCAATGGCAGCTGCAGATCAGATGGTACATAAAGTGGAGTGAAGAAGAAAGGGTTTCACCTTGATGGCATAATAGTTTGGTGATTATATGAGTTATTATTTTGTAACTTAGTTATTGGCTCTAACCCTAAATGATTCAAGGCTTGTTGTAGTCCTTGCTTCTATAAAGGGATTTACAAGATGATTTAGTCGGGGCTAGAAAATTGGGGAAGTATAGGAAAGCATTAGGTTGCATACTTGTTTCCAGTCTAGAATATAATAAATTTGTTTTTTTAGACTGTATCAAGATATAACACAAATTTTTATGATCTTTTGCATATTTTTGAAGGGTATATTTCCTCATTCATATTGATACAGAAACTTGATTCATCATACTTAATATAAGCTTTCTCAGATTTTAGTATCTCCTTTGTGTTTATCTTTTAGTTGTGAGTTTTCTAACTCACTGCATAGAGTTTGTTTATGCATATGTTGTTAGTATATATCCTTGATCTAGGATCAAATTAAAATTCTTTGGATATGACATAGGCTCATTTGGTTTATATACATAAGGATATTGTAAGAAGTGTATGGTGTGGGCTACTTTTGTTTATGGCTATGATTCTTTGCTAGTAGGTTGGTTTTAGTTTTTAGCATTTGCATTGAGATATTGCCCAATGGATAAGGCACTGATCAAGAACTAGTACATTCTATTATGATACATATCTGATTGAATTTGGCTATATTCGATAAAGTTTAAATCAAAACCATTTCCAAGTTCTTTTGTGTTTTGTGGTTATTGGTTGTTATCCTTCATGGTAATGTAGAGTCAATGAATGTGTGGTTAACATTTAGTACTTTCTTACCATCATTTATTGTTTAAAGTCCAGAGTTATAAAGAGTTGTGAAGAGTTGAATATCTATTTAGATTAGGTGTACCCACCTTGGTTTTGCAGAGCCATAAATCTAGAGGGAAGTCTTGTCCCTATAGTTGGTCCATTTACCTTAAAGATCCTCCTATATTTGGAGCTAACCACTCTTAAAATTAATCTTAAGGTATATTGGTGGCTTTCAAAACATAAATGTTTTTAAGCACCAACAAAATGGTGACTCTACTAGGGATGATGCAGTATATTATCATAAATGACCAGTAAGTTGATCATTGGAAGCATATAGTTACCCTATTGTTGTCCTTTATCTTGTGATTTTCCTTATTGCAGTATTCATATAGGTTAGAGTTGTATTTTCCCAACTTGTTTTGGGTGGTGACTCTGAGAAATCTCTGTAGCAATGTCGAGTAACAAATATTATTTTTATACACACTTTCTCAATATGAGTAATAGAGATACCATATCCTAGATGAAAAGACACCTTGAAGATAAATTGTAAGATGGACTTTTAACTACCTCCAGAGTTGGTTAGACAAGGAAGGAGAAGAATAACAAAGATATTTCTCAACTTGGGAGACAAAGGAGGGATACAAGGATACAAGAGCCAGTCCAACACAACCATGAAGGAAATGCATCAGAATATGAAGAGGATGCAGACTTAGGATTAGGTACATATGGAGATTATAGTTCTCCTGATGAAAGAGGGGAAGAGGGATCTGACGCCACCCTTCCAGATTCAGAAAGTCTTCGAGAAGAAGCTACTGAAATGGAAAAAAGATTCCAAGAGAAACTGACCATCACACAATAGAGAAACAAAGAAAAAGAGGATAAGATAAGACAAAAGAATATCAGAAATGATCAATTAAGAAGGCAATTTCTTAGACAAGTGACAATAAATAATGTTGATGAACTTGAGAGGGTTGAAGAGGAATCTATCATCCGTCAAATAGTTGATATTCAAAGCCCTAAGGATAAGGGAAAACAAAGAATGACAGTGGTTGAAATAAATGTTCCTGAAGTCATGAGTTTCTAGTTGATCAAATGTCTAAATTGGACATTGATCTTGAAAGGGATAGAATGGAGAAAGAAATTATAGATAAAGAGCTTGAGAAAGCAAAATTGGAAGCTAGTGCTTTAGAGATGAAGAAGAAGGTTGGTTCTCAGGAAATCTAATAGACCTTCTCATGATGGTGTTGAGGTAGCTGCAACATCAAATGCCAGGGAATCTACTTCTTAGACTAATAATCCATGTCAAAGAAGACTGACCCATGCAGAAAGGTACAAACAATTTTCTTTCCTTGGTATCTGTGGTTATCCTAATGCAGTTCCAAATGAAATTAGAGATAGACTTCCCAATTTTACTGGAAATAATGTTATTACTTGTGAGGAGCATTTAAAGAATTTTATTGATATGATGGATGACTACGAGATTGAACATGAGGATGTATTGATGAAAATTTTTGTTCAATCTCTAGTTGAAGATGCTAGGGATTGGTTTAGAGGATTACCTTATGATTTTGTGGGGTCTATGGATTAACTAAAGGATTGTTTTAAAGAGCAATATGGTGACAAGACAAATAAGGGATTCACGTTGAATGAGTTCAATAATATCAAGAAGAATTCAAATGAGGATGTTGTTGAATTCAACATAAGATTTCAAATGGCCGTGCATAAACTTTTCCAAGCTATGAGGCTTGATGATAAGGTATGTCTTGCCACCTATATAAATGCTTTTGATTCAAAAATGGTATATCTTCTTAGAGACAAGAATCCTAGAATTATTAGAGAAGCTTATAAGATAGTTGTTAACATTGAAACTAATAGAAGAGTATCAAGAAAATTGGGTAGAAAGGAATAATGGAAGCCTGCTAGGAAAGAATCAGACAGGCCTTCTAATGTGAAACCTAAACATGAGGTTAATATGAAGTAGATTTTGAATGCCATAACATATTTAAATCCTAGAGAAAATATAAATAATAGGGCTCCCAATAATGATAAGTCATTCTTTAGTAATTTTAATAGGCAACCAAGGATGCAAAATTACCCATATACCACCTAGTGGAAAGATGGGAAACCTATTCTCCCACAAAGGAAAGACAAGCCTAATGATAAGACTCCTAATCCTCTGCAAAGAAACTCTATTAACATGTGTCATGATGTTTCATGGTGTACAACTTGTCAATCCCCACACAATCCCAACTATTGTGTTGCTGCCTTGAATATATTTGCAAATTAAGCACAACAAGAAGGGGAAGAGGAAGATGAATTGTATGATGACAATGGTTGTGAAATGACCTTTTCAAACCCAAGGGGTGAAGAAGAATCTGATGATGATACTGAAAACTAATAGATGGTTCCATCTGATGATGAAGAAGAAGAGATTGATGATATAAGGTGTAATGCTCAAAGGAGTAAAGAACCCATTGTGTTAAGAAGACCTTCTGATGAAGAGATTACACAAATCACTGGAGACATGGTTACTCAAGCAAGGAGTAATTATAATTTGAGAAATAGGTTAGTTGGTAGTTCCGATGGAAAACCAACTAGTATTTTTATTAAGGAAAACAAACTGGACACTAAGCAGACGCAAGAAAAGGAAAAACTTACTAGGGGTGTCAAAATAATAAAGGTTAGGAAAGAGGATAAGTCAAATGGTCCAAGTGTTGTCTATAAGGTAAAAACAAAGATGCCAAAGATGAATATTTCTCCTCTTCAAAAGGATAATAAAAGAATTGAGCCAAGCTTGGCTACTCAAGTTGAATATGGAAATGTTGTTACTATGAAACAAGACATCTCTGCTATAAAGTACATCACTGTTGATATGGGGAAATTAAATATCACTGTCAATGTTCCACTATTGGAAATGATGAGGATTGAGGAACATAAAGGAAAAACTTTGACATAGGTAAACAACATTTCTTCTATGAGGATCCAGAAGCCAGAAAAGAATGAGAAAATGGGAAATATAAAAGATAAATATGATAATAAGGGGAAAGAATCATAAGAAATTGTTTCAAAAATCCCTCATATTTATTTTAATACAACTCATGTTGTAGATCCTTTTTTCTTAACTCTAGTTATCAATAGTAAGATGCTAAAAAATTGCATGATAGATTCAAGAGCATCTAACACTGTTATACCTACAGAGATAATGAAATCGATGGGATTGCAAGTTGGTACTCCCCATGGAAGATGTTAGGAAATGGATTCTAGGGAGGTACCTGTCATAGGTACTATTAAAGATCTGCCTTATAGACTAGATTCATACCCATAAAAGGTGCTAACAATGAGTGTCTTGGTGGTTGATATCCCTCCCCAATATAGAATGATACTATCAAGAAAGTGGAGTGCTTCAATAGGAGGAAGTATTCAATATGACTTGTATTTTGCAACTTTCGATATTGCTGATAAAAATGTCAAGGTATCCAGGGAAACTAGAACTCCTCAAATGATTGAGAAAAATGAGGATGAAAATATGAATTGTTTCTTGGACACTGATATTGAGTCTTTCTAAGTGAAAGATGGGAAGGTTGAAGGGGGAGTCTAGCATGTGCTCTTATCTGAGGAAAAGGATAATCTTGTAGACCAACATGACTTATGGACTATGTATTTTGATGGTGCAAGCTCTAAAGAGGGATCTAGTGTAGGAGTTTTGTTGATAGCTCCTAGTGGTAAAACTTTCAAATTATCTTTCACTTTGTTGTTCACATGTACCAATAATATTGTTGAGTACGAGGATTTGTTTATTGGATTAAGGTTGGCCTCAAGACATAAAATAAGAAATCTCATAGTAATTGGAGACTCTAAATTAGTAATTTCTCAAATAAGATCCAAGTATGCTTAAAAAAAACATAGACTAATCCAATAAAAAATGTTGTTTGGGGTGAAGTGGAAAATTTTGATGCATTTGGTATTGACCGGATGGATAGAAGTCATAATAGAATGGCAGACTTGCTGGCCAACATTTCTTTGAGGCTAGAAGATATCACATTTGTAGGAATCTCCAAAATAGAGGTTCAATCCAGGCCTTCCATACCAAACAATATTGAAAGTTGGCAGGTCTTTGAAGATGAGTTGGATATTATGAGATTTTTATACTATGAATCAAACTTTGGAAATAAAGAGATGGATTTCAGTGGATATGTGGAGACCTTGGATGGTAAAGATACTATTTTTGGTAAGAATGTCTTGCAGCTGAAATCAAATAAGGTTCCAAAGGGATTGATTGTTCTTGAGAAATTTTTTGATAATAAGGACTAGCCCTTTTCTAAAAAGACTATGAACAAGCTAGGGGATTTGGAAGAAGTGAATTTAGGGACAATTGAAGCTCCTAAAAAGATATACATTGGTAAAATTTTGTCTCCTAAACTTAAAAATTTGTTAGTTGGTCTTCTCAAGAAATATAAGCATGTTTTTGCATGGTCTTTTGATGACTTAAAGTCATATAGAGAAGATATTTTTCAACATGAGATTCCTTTGAAGGAAGGCACAAAGCCTTTTAGACAGAAGCTAAGACCTGTTAATCCCACCCTGGCACCAAAAATGCAAGAAGAATATAAAAAATGAGGGATGCTAGAATTATAAAACCTATCAAACATTCAACATGGGTATCAAACTTGGTACCAGTGACAAAGAAGAATGGAGACATCAGACTCTGTGTAGACTTTATAAATTTGAATATCAATTCATTAAAAGACAACTATTGTTTGCCCAATATGGAAGCCATTCTATAAAGAGTCATTGGATCTGAATTGATGTCAATGTTGGATGGATTTTCATGATATAATCCGGTCATGGTCAAGGAATCAGAATAATTCAAGACTGCATTCACCACACCTTGGGGAACTTATGTATATGTCAGAATGCCTTTTGGCTTGACAAATGTTGGGGAAATGTTTTAGAGAGCCATAGATGTGGCATTTGTAGATTTCATAAATGAGTGTCTAGCAACCTACCAAGATGATCTTACAAGCTATTCAGCAAAGGAAGATCAACATTATGGTCATCTTGAGATTTTTTTTGTGAGGGCATTGGAGTATGGGGTTTCTTTTAAAGAAGTGTGTTTTTTGAGTCATAGAGGGAAATTTTATAGGATAAATTGTGTCTATAGATGGAGTAAGCATTGACCCTGAAAGGGTTGCTACTATTGATAAATTCCCTCAGCCAAAGAATGTCAAAGGCATTCAATCTTTCTTTGGACAGGTAAATTTCTTGAGAAGATTTGTTAGAAACTTTGCAGAAACCAGTATTCTAATTTCAAAAATGATGAAGAAAGGATCTAAGGTGGAATGGAATGAAGACACATATAAGGCCTTCTCAAGTATTAAACAATCTATCAAAGATGTACCTATTTTGAGAACACCTGATTATAGTAAGCCTTTTCAGATCTTCTCCTTTGCTTCATACAATACTGTTGCTCCATTATTGTTACAAAAGAATTCAGAGGGCTTTGAACAACCCATTTCCTTTTTCAACATGTCTTTAAAAGCATTAGAATTAAAGTATGATATCATGGAAAAATAGGCATATGCTCAGGTTAAAGTTGTCAAAGATTTTAGATGTTATTTGGTAGGAGAAACTATAATTGCTTATGTGCCTAGTGTTGTTGTGAAGGACATTCTGGTACAACATGAAGTTTTAGGAAGGAGGTGTAGATGGATAAACAGGATCCAAGAATTCAATATTGATATTCATATCACAAAGTTGGTCAGAGGCCTAGGACTTGCAAAATGTATGGGTCACAACAATTTAGATGCTAATCATATAGACATGGTAGAAGAAGAGCAAAGGTCCTATATCTGTGATATGGACTGTTGTGAATGGTACAATGATGTTATTGGATACCTGAAAAAAATGATATTACCTCCTAAAATGGATGAAAATAGGAGGAGAACAATTAAGTTTCATGTTGTTAAGTATGCAATAATGCAGGGTCAACTGTGGTGGAGGAGTAATGAAGGATTATTGCTCAAATGTGTAGACTATGACATATCCAAGAACTTGTTGGAACATATGCATAGTGGTGCATGTGGGGGCCATTATATGGATAAGACTACTACACGTAAGATTATGAGATTTGGTTTTTGGTGGCCTACTATCTTCAAGGATACCCATAATTATGTTAAAAGATGTGATGCTTGCCAAAGATTTGCAGGTAAGCTTAAGTTTGGTGGGAGTTTTCCCTTGAAGCCTGTTACAGTTGAGGAACCTTTTTAGAAATGGAGAACAGATTTCATTAGGGGGATTCCTAACAAATCTAGTGGGGTTCATTCATGGATCCTGGTGGCAACTAATTATTTTACCAAGTGGGTTGAATCAATTCCCACCAAAAGAGTCACTAGTAAAGTTGTGATTGATTTCATGTTACATAATATCCTCACTAGGTTTGGTTGTCCAGAGACTATTGTGGTAGACAATGCAATGTGTTTTAGGTCTAAGGAATTTATTGTTTTCTGCCAACAGTATGGGACCCAAGTTTCTTACTCTTCCCCATATCACCCACAGGGGAATAGTCAAGCTGAATCTAATAATAGGAGCCTGATAAATATTTTGAAGAGAGTGATGGATAAGAACAAGAGGGATTGGGATTCAAAGTTGCAACAAGCATTGTGGGCTGATAGAGTGACAATGAAAAAGGCCATTGGTTGTGCACCTTTTGATTTGGCATATGGTATTCATGCTAGGTTGCCACAAAATAACTTGTTGTAGATGTATAAATTTGTCCAAGAATATGATGAGGAATTGAATGATGACATGAGGATCAGAATGGATGATTTGATATAATTGGATGAATAAAGAAGGGAATCACATTAAAGAAATGTTATGTTGTATCTTCAATGTAAGGATTTGTATGACAGAAGAACCACTATTAGAAAATTTGAAACTAATGACTTGGTCTTTATGTGGAACACCAAACTGGAAGATAAAGGAAAACATAATGAATTTGATCCTATTTTGTTGGGACCATATATCATTAATAGTAAGTGGGGTTCTGATTCTTACATTTTAAAAGATTTAACTGGAAATATTCTAGAATTGTCAGTTCATGGACAGTTCCTAAAGTTCTACTTCTCTTGAAGTTCTCAAATCCATGAAGAGTAGGTTTATACATATTCCTTGTTTTTGTTGTCTTTTGTAGGTTAGTTTCTTTTTCGTAGGTGGTCTACTTAACCCTGAGATTCTGGAATCTTTCTATGCCTACAAGATACATACATCCCTAGTCAAAGCCACTCTTAGGTCTATTAAAATTTCTACTTCAATGGAGTTTCTCTGGCGTCTTTCTGGAAGTTTTTAGGTCTGGTTCTTAAAACCCTACAAGCCATCCTTAAACCCTTGGTACAATTTTGTTAAAAAACCCCAAGTCTCGTGCATTTCTTATAAAATGGTGTTACTTTTTGTTCACTTAAGTATTTTTTATCCCATGGGTTTCAAGTCATCGGCATGGCCATCTCATCTCCAAAGTTGTATTTCCTAGTGGGGCCCTTTTAAAAATTTCCTAATGTTCTAGGTCCCACGGTGATTCTTATTCCTTTAACACATCTGTCAAGCAGGTCCCTTTTCATCCGACGGTTGGCCTGATCCCTTGATTGCAAGATGCAACTACTTTATCCTTCAAGGCATGGCGTTGTGTTGTCGCGTGTCCTTCTGAGATGATGACAAGCCCTTTTCCTTACGGGTCTACAGTGATGATCATGATCTATAATATTTCATTTGATCCAACGGCAGGTGTTATTTTGCAATCAACAAATGCGCGTTAGTTAAACCATCATTTAAACGCGATTGAGTGCCACATGGAAAGTGGTCGGCGCTAAAGGGCATTAAGCATTGATTGATTTAGATTTGATTGTGTGGCTGGAGCTATCCCATGAAGAGGAGATGATCATTAAATATCCATTAAGGCATCATGCCTGAGTGACATGGAAAAGAAAGACTATGAATGATGGAACATCATTTGGGATAGTTAAGGAACCGCATCCTCCAGATTGCGTGCAACCGACTTTGCCTAATCAGTAAAGAGGTATGTATAGGAATTGCAAAGCAAATATTTAAATATTAAATTAGTTCCTAGTATATGTGCATATCCATATTATCATACTATGATGCATTCAGATACATATTGTTGAATTCATGTTTTACATCATTCGGTAAGAGTAATAGTAAAGGCAATCAGTAAAAGGGGTCGATAAAGCATTTATTGTTACTTTATGACCATTAGAAACCCTAAAACCTAGAGAAAAATATAAATAGACCCCATCGTCTGTTAGGTATGTTAAATTTTTTGCTTCAATAGAGTTCCTCTGACGTCTTTTTACAAGGTTTTTAGGCTTGGTTCTTAAAACCCTACAAGCCATCCTTAAACCTTTGGTTCATTTTAGTCAAAAAACCCTAAGTCTCATGCATTTCTTATAAAATGGTGTTACTTTTTTATCACTTAAGTCATTTTTATCCTATGGGTTTTAAGTCATTGGCGGGGCCATCTCATCTCCTAAGTTTTATTTCCTAGTGGGGCCCTTTTAAATATTTCCTAAACTCCTAGGTCTCGCAGTGATTTTTATTCCTTTAACACATATGTCGAGTAGGTCCCTTTTCATCCTACGGTTGGCGCGATCCTTTGATTGCAAGATGCAACTAATTTATCCTTCAAGGCATGGTGTTGTGTTGTCGTGTGTCCTTCTCAGATGATGGAGAACCCTTTTCCTTTTGGGTCTACGGTGATGGTCAGGATCCGTCAGATTTTATTTGATCCAATGATGGGCGTTATTCCATAATCAACAAATCCACATCAGTTAATTCATCATGGAAATATGACTGAGTGCCACGTGGAAAGTGGTAAGCGCTAAAGGGAATAAGCATTGAGAGATTTAGATTTGATCGTGTTGTTGGTGCTATCCCGTGAAGAGGATATGATCGTTGAATGTCCATTGAGGCATCGTGCCATAAGTCCTTTATGATTATGAGGTCAACATGTTCTCAAGTCATTGACGAGATTTTGCACCTTTGGATTTATTTTCATCGCACGGTGCGTGTGTTTTCGGCATCAAGATCTACGAGGAGGATAACCTTCAAGGGTTCATGAGAGGATGAGATGTGGACATGGACAACTTGTTCACATAGCATAAAGCACGATCATATTTGTTTGATTTGATGACTGTCATTATGCCTTGATGCGAAGATGCACAAAGATTAGTCTTCAAGGCTTCACACTTTTGCGCCACATAGCAGTCGGCGGGATTGGGTTATGACTACGGTTAAGTTAATGTTCTGACAAATCAAAGAAGATCTAACAGTGTGTGTAAAGCCTCAAAGGGAAGATGATAAATTTTTATTCATCAAGGCATCGTTCCTGCATGCAATATTACATCTCAGACCTTGGTCAGCATTGAAAGGTAATGTTAATAAGTGATCAAATCTTTTTGATCGTGTGTCTGGCGCTATCCCATAAGGCTCAAAGATGTAGGATGTTATCCATCGCATGTTCAGGACAGGTGGACACATGGAAAGGTGGCTGAGCTAAAGGAGGTTAATCTACGATTAGGTTTGTCTTGATCATGCGATGGGCATTAAGCCTCGAAGTAAAGGTGATCGAAGGATATTGACTGAGGCATCACATCGTGGTGTCATCTGTCATGATCCGACCATGGGTCTAAGTTTTCAATGGAGATTAAGGTATGGATGGTTTGACTTCATTAGACAGCCAACGCTTTCCCTCAAATAGAAGATGCACAATAGATATTCTTTGTGGGTTTACAACTTGGTGACACGTGCCCAAATCAAATCTTGGCTCACGAGTATATTAAAACAAGATTAGCAGTTGTGTTTTAAAGTGTGCAAAGGTTTGAGTTTGGGTTGTTGATGATGGATTTTGTGCCACCTGTAGCCGTTGAAATCATATTTTCAAATATTTAAATTGTTTCTAAGGGTTTCCAAGCCATGGCATCGTGTTCCAAGTTACAGAGAAGTAGTTGGATCAATCTGATTTCTTGGATCGCATTTATGGAGTTATGGGATGATATAAATGATGTAGGAGCATCCTAGGATTCTTGGCAATCCTCCTCAACCAGAAAGATATTTTCTTTTTTTCTTTAGTTTGTTCTCTATTGCTTGGGTTTTGTTTCTCGGGCATGCTTGTTCTTCGTTGCTCAGGTTCTATTTCTCAGGCCTTGTTCTCTATTTCTCGAGTTTTGTTTCTTGGGCATGCTTCTTTGGTCACTTTGATGGTTCTGTGTTCACCAAAGGGTTTCAGTTGTTGTGATGGTTCTGTGTTCATTGACGGGTTTTGGTTGCTATGGTGGTTTTGTGTCCACTAATGGGTTTCCTAATGCTCAGGTATGTTCTTACCAACGGTTGTTGTTTTTCGGTGATCATCTTCCTGAAATGTTTATCCTGATTTGGCCAACTTCTATATTTAATTTCCATTGCTGAATTAATGTGGGGTATCTCATTGGGATCTGTGTGGACCTAAATCTGGGTCTCTCTTATGGTTTTGAGCGTCGACTTCTTTGGTGGACTCTTCTATATATTTGTTTCATTATTCTTAGTTTAGAGGAGAGAGTGTTGTGGAGGAGAAGTGAATAAGATGAAGGATTGAAAGCTATTGCAGATAGTTGTAGGTGGGTAGATAGAGATTGCAGATTGCTTGGTGAATTGTGAGCACAAGTTCAGATCTGGTTTCTTCCACTTAGCTATATGATAGATATTTGGATCCTGTGAGATCTTATTAAATTGTTGATGTAATTGGCCCTAACCAAGAAGGCCTTACAGCTCGACATGTTGTATGTAATTGAATTACTAAGATAATATAAAGTTGATATTGTTATATCTTATGTGTGTTATTCCACTGTGTTATTCTGGTGTTGTTGCAAGTTTGGACAGTCCTTTATTGGATCATCCATCCTTGACTACATCAGGAGGTATTAGAGCCATTGGTTTATTTCTTGTGGAGCTTAAGGTTTTTGAAGATCTGGAGAGATGCCTCTGAGAAGATTGGACCCTAGGGTGATTACAGATCTTTCCGAGGAGGTGGAAGCAAGGATAACAGAAAGATTCAGATCTAAGATGGCGACAATGAAGAATGAAATCATAGAAGGTATCAGGAATGTTGGATTACAGAGAGGCCCTAGAATAGATGATGGTTATGAAGAAGCTGTTGAAGATTTTGAAGCTGCTGGATGTAGTGGAGATGACAAAATTGATCATATGGCAAGATCCGGAGGAGGCAGATATGGTCAGTTACAGAGATCTTAAGCTCGATTGAATACAAGTTATAAAATGGAGGTGTCCAATTTCTTAGGTACATTGAAGATCAAGGATTTGATTGATTGGATCGGTGATTCGGAAGACTACTTTGAGCTGGAAGACATTGAACATCCGCTTAGAGTAAAGTTGGCACAAACTAAGTTGACAGGACATGCTGCTCTATGGTGGAAAGAATTGCAGAGGGACCAAGAAAAAGAAGAAGTTGAGATGAGGATCAATAGGTGGAGGTTGATGGTGGCAAAGCTAAAAGCTAAGTTCATTCCTGCTGATTATGAACTTGAGTTGTTCAAGAAGTTGCAGAATCTGAAACAAAAGGAGATGACTGTGGAAGATTATACCGAGGAGTTCTACAAATTGACTATTCGGTCTGGACATAAAGAACTTTGTAAAGAAAAGGTGGAAAGGTATGTTAATGGTCTGAAATTAAATATCCAGGATGAGATTGGTATGTTGAAGATTGAATCTGTGGAGGATGCTTATCAGTATGCACTAAAAGTAGAAGATAAGTTGAAGAGAAGACATTATGTTAATTCTCGAGGGAAAGAGAAGCAAGAACAGTCAGTAAAGGATAAATTGAAAGTTGAAGATGAATCAAAACCTGTTAAATAGAGGAGAAAGAGAGGTAGATGTGTATTCAGAGGTACTTGTTACAACTATGGAGAAGAAGGACATCGGTCATTTGAATGTCCCCATGCAGATAAGAAGGCTGGTAGTCACTAAAATGCTATGGTGAATGAAATTGCTGAGAATGAACCTGAGGTTGAGGGTATGAATATTTTTCTTAGGAGAACATTAATTTCCTCAAAGCAAGATGATTCTTGTCAAAGGAAGAACTTGTTCAGGGCTGTGTGCAAGTCTAGTGGTAAACGTTGTAAGGTGATTGTTGATGGAGGGAGTACTGACAACCTAGTTGCTAAGGAGATGGTTCAAAAACTTGGTCTAAAAAGATTGAGACATCCTTGTCCTTATAGGATAAGTTGGTTACAAGTTCGTAATGTAGTAGAAGTGAAAGAGCAGTGCATGGTGAGTTTTCACATTGGCACTTATGAAGATGAAGTATTATGTGACATTGTGGAGATGAGTTCTTGTCATGTTTTACTTGGAAGACCTTGGCAGTATGATAGAGATGCTATTCATGAATGTAAAAGAAATCTAATTACTATCCTGAAAGATGGAAAGAAGTCTATTTTGATTCCTTTGAAAGATGAAGGTGAAGGAAGGGGGAACTTAAGCATTAGTAGCATATCTAAAATGGTTGCAGTAGATGGTACAGACATAAGTGTGCATAGATGTGAAGGTAAATCAGCAAGTTCTAGTGGTAAAGGAAAGCATAAGAAGAACCAGGGGAAGAGTGTGTTGCTTGAGGACTCAAAAGATCTGTATATCAAGAACCAGTTTGTTATCTATTTGTTGAATTCCAGTAGATGTTCATCCAGCTACTGAGAACATCTTTTCATACCTGGGGTGTCTGATGAAAGAGCATCCTAGGACTTGGAAATCCTTCTCAACCAAAAAGATGTTTTATTTTGTTCTTTAGTTTGTTATTTGTTGCTTAGGTTTTGTTTCTCGGGCATGCTTGTTCTCTATTGCTCGGGTTCTATTTCTCGGGCATGTTTGTTCTTTGTTGCTTGGAATTTGTTTCTCGGGCATGCTTCTTTGGTCACTGTGATGGTTCTATGTTCACCGAGGGCTTTCGGTTGCTGTGATGGTTCTATGTTCACCGACGGTTTTTGGTTGCTATGGTGGTTCTGTGTTCACCAACGGGTTTCCTGATGCTTGGGTATGTTCTTACCGACGGTTGCTATTTTTCGGTGATCATCTTCCCAAAATGTTTATCCTGATATGGCCGACTTCTACATTTAATTTATGTTGCTAAATTAATGTGGGGTCTCTCATTGGGATATGCGTGGACCTAAATATAGGTCTCTCTTATGGTTTTGAGCACCAACTTCTTTGGTGGACTCTTGTATATATTTGTTTCATTGTTCTTAGTGTTGTGGAGTAGAAGTGAATAAGCTAAAGGATTGTAAGCTATTGCAGATAGTTGTAAGTGGGTAGACAGAGATTGAAGATTGCTTGGTGGCTTGCGAGCACAAGTTCAGATCTGGTTTCTTCCACTTAGCTATAGGATAGATAGTTGGATCCTGTGAGATCTTATTAAATTATTGATGTAATTGGCCCTAATCGGGAAGGCCTTACAACCCAACATGTTGTATGTAATTAAATTACTGAGATAATATAAAGTTGATATTGTTATATCTTGTGTGTGTTATTCTGTTGTGTTATTCTGGTGTTGTTGCAAGTTTGGACAGTCCTTTATTGGATCCTCCATCCTTGACTACATCAATAAAGGATAAAGTCTGATAGCTCAAAATACTTTTATGTTGTGAGTTGATGCTTAGGGTTCCCGATTAGATTTGAAAATATTATGTAACCCTTAAATGGTGCCCTATATTCTCTACATTAATGTTGAATTTTCATCCCAGGGTCAATGGTAGCTGCAGATCAGATGGTACATAGAATGGAGTGAAGAAGAAAGGGTTTTAACTTGATGACAAAACAATTTGGTGGTTGGATGAATTATTGTTTTGTAGCTTAGTTGTTGTCCCCAACCATAAATTATTTGAGGCTTGATACAATCCCTATTTCTATAAAGTGATTTCCAAGATCATTTAGGAGGGGCTGGAAAATTGGGGAAGTATAGGAAAGCATTAGGCGACATACTTGTTTCCAGTTAGGGATATAGTAAATTTGTTTTTTTAGACTATATCAGGATAGAACAAAAAGTTTTATGATCTTTTGCATATTATTGAAGGGTATATTTTCTCAGTCATGTTGATAAATAAACTTGATTCATCATACTTAATATAAGCTCTCTTGGATTTGAGTCTCTCCTTTGTGTTTATATTTTGAGTTGTGAATTTTCTAACTCATTTCATAGAGTTTGTTTATGCATATGTTGTTAGTCTTTAGCCTTGATCTAGGATCAAATTAAAATGCTTTGGCTATGATATAGGCTCATTTGGTTTATCTACATAAGGATATTGTAGGAAGTGTATGGCCTGGGTTACTTATGTTTATGGCTATCAGTATTTTCCAGTAGGTTGGTTTCAGTTTTCAGTATTTGCATTGAGATATTGCCCAATGGATAAGGCACCGATCAAGAACTATTACATTCTATAGTGATACATGTCTGATTGAATTTGGCTATATTCTACAAATTTTAAATCAAAACCATTTCCAAGTTCTTTTGTGTTTAGTGGTTATTGTTTGTTATCCTTCATGGTAATGAAGAGTCAATGAATGTGTGGTTAGCATTTAGTACTTTCTTACCATCATTTGTTGTTTAAAGTCCAGAGTTATAAAGAGTTGTGAAGAGTTGAATATCTATCTGGATTAGGTGTACCTGCCTTGGTTTTGCAGATCTAGAAGTGCAAAGGGAATTCTCGTACCTATAGTTGGTCCATTTACCTTAAAGATCTTTCTATATTTGGAGCTAACCACTCTTAAAATCAATCTTAAGGTATGTTGGTGGATTTTAAAGGATACACATTTTTAAGCACCAACACCGTATATTATTGTTACCTATCATTTTTGAAAGCATCGTGAGAAAAGTTGCAGAACTCAAACTTCAAGCAAATTCAAGCGATTAACAATGTATTCCTAAATTATATCAATCTGTTGAAAGATCAGCTGAACACATTTGGATATCATTTGGTGTTGCCCTAGTTTTTTTTGCGCAATTGAGTTGAGAAAAGATATACCCTAAGTGAATCTAGCAGAGAAATTGAAAAGAATGACACCTAAGATTAAGAATCCATTTGTAGATGAGATCATTGAACCTGTGAACCTAAAGTATAAGTTATCTCCAATGATAGTAGCAGAACCTGACAAGACAAGAGCTCTAACATCGATTCTACCAAGGGTTATATTGATCAAAGATGTGGAAGCGTTCATCAATTGTAAATTTGAAGAGATATGCATAGCTGAGATTGATGTGTCATTTTAGAAATTGTGTGAAGGGAAAGCTGAAGGATGACTATGTTCATTTGGAGACTAAGGGTTTGAATCATGCTTTTCATATTCTGAAAGTATTCAAAACAAAATGGATAAGAATGGTTCTTATCCGAGTCCATGACCAATTCATGTGGCTTGACGAACCAATGAAGATAACAAAAGATTTTACACATTTTAACTGGTTACCCAACTAGAAATAAGACAAAGGCTATAAGGAAAATTGAGAAGAACAAATTGAGTGAATTGAACAAGGAAAAGTGGGATGGGAGAGGTCTCAATATTCTACTATTGAAGACCCTGAACTAAAATTTGCATGTAATGTCATATCCTATCGAGTGTTTTAATCTTCAAGAGTTGATAGCGTACCATGTGGAGATATAGATTTGGCATACAAGATTGTGAAGAAGAACATGCAAATTGACATTTGTGAAATTTTGCTGAAGCAATTGGAAGATAACATGAATACCATAAGGAAAGAAAAGACAAATACTTTGAAGTTTGGATCATTATTGGTATGCATATATTTCTATTTTATGAATTTCTTCCCATCTTTCAGTAATATTACATGGAGCATTGAGAAGCTTGTCATATATCAAATAAATGATTAAATCTTGAGTCTAGGTGAAGATCTTGATATGATAATGAATGATTACTTCCTTAAGTTTCAAGCTAACATGCATAATAAGTACAAGATAACACCCCAATTGATTGAAAAATATCATGACACCATATGTTTTGAAGTGGACACCGACACATGTATCATAAAGTCAGTTGAGCCAAGAAGTGTCTAGATACAACCTATGGGATATGAGATGGACACATACATTAAAATACAATAAATTGAGGCTATGTTAGCAAAGCCTACTGACAAAAGAGCCAAAAGATATGGCACTTGTGAAGAGGTGAAAGAAAAGAGAAAACAAGAAAATTAATATCTAAAGACTAGAGGAGGAAAAAAAAATGATTGAGAAATTGTCAAAGGATCTCAGAGCTGATGAAGAAATAGACGAGGATGAGTCCTCTGATTCAAAAGGGAAAGAGCCACTAGAAATTAAGGCCTCACTGAGTACTAAGACAACCAGACAAAACACACGGTCCACAACTACACCAATAGCAAAAAGGAAATCAGAAGCAGATGAGCCAAAAGGTAAAACATATATCAAAATTAAGAAATCTACAATTCAGACAAGGAGAAAATTGAACTTGAAAGAATACAGTGAGACAAACACTGAAGACCTAAGAAAACATAATAATATAATCTTAGGTCGATTACAAATGACTCTATATGAGTCACTTTAGTTACTTAAGAATAATGGAGGAATTTTAAGAATCTGGTACATGAAGTATGACAACCAGATTGAAAAAGGTAAAACCAAGATTGAAGAGGCGATTGTTTTTAATTTTCATAAGTTTAAACTTGCACCAAGTGAAGTTTTTAACCATCTACCTACTAAATTATATAGCAAACTTTATGCTAGATGGAAGTATGCATTAAAGATTGAGAAGAAAATGAGGGAAAGATCCCTAATTCTAGCTCAACCCACAAT
This sequence comes from Thuja plicata, assembly GCA_018584345.1. NCBI lineage: Eukaryota > Viridiplantae > Streptophyta > Pinopsida > Cupressales > Cupressaceae > Thuja > Thuja plicata. The sequence goes on from MU226596.1 coordinate 984,708, forward strand.
GACTGTAACTAAGATAAATGAGAAAATGGAGACCTAATCTAACCATTTTCTTATTAAAAGCAGATCATCATGTTGAATACAATTATTCAATTATGTATTTTCATTGATGTTACACATGTATATACACTTATGTAGTGATGTTACACAAAGGTCTACATCTAGACCGAGCACAGTTGGTGAATGGAAAGAGTTTTTCAGTATTGACCAAGACCAGTTAGGTATTGAAGATGTTCAGTGTTGACCGAGTCACTCAGGCATTTCAGTCATGGTTGGGCATTAAAGAAACACAGTATTAACCGAGTTGATTATTCAGTGTCAGCCGACTAACAATGGTTTACATTTTATAATTAATTGGTTATATGAGGCCGACTAAATTGTGATTTATTATTTATTTAGAAGTGTATTCAAGCCGACTTGGCATGGATTATCATATATATGAAAGGTCAAGTTTGGATTGAATGTGTGTGAAAAAGTTGAAGATAAGCAGAAGTGTGGATACTATGATATGAAGAGTGAAGGCGAAATCAGATGGGATTTTGATCGAGTACAGAACACTCGGAGCTACAATAAATTTTTTATTAGAAAGGATCCAGTTATAACCAGAATAGAGATCTAAATCAGCAAAGATAGTTGCTTACACATACAGGTCAATTCATTGTTACTTTCTAACAATTGTAGCAGTGATCTTAAATCTCTTAACATAATAGACTTAACTGTATTTTTGTAAATCCTCTCACAAGGTAGCATATCTATGTTGAAGTGTTGAAGACCTCTAACAAGGCCACTCCTCATAGGGTGATTTAAATCCTCTAACAGGGTAACACCTAACAGTGTGTTTTGTAACCTTTAACATGGTTGGCTCCTAACAGGGCTCACTTCAGAAGAGTGAAAAATAGTAACTAGTTACATTGGTGGTTTTTCCCATATTGGGTTTCCATGTTAAATCTTGGTTTCACCTGTGTATATGTTATTTGCTTCATGCTTTATGTTTCTATACTTAATCACTAAAGTATAATTGTATTGGATATTATAAAGATTACTTTGACACCCGAGTTACAGAAGAATATCTTAATTGACTGAGTAACAGTGTTATATTGTTTAAGACATTTAAGGGACAAGGGATTTGTTTTTGGAGTAACTGATTCACCCCTCCCCTCTTAGTTACTCATCTAATTTCCAACACATTAAGGATCATGCTTGGAGAGTTAGAGAAAGTATCAGATGAGACCGATGATCAATGGAGAAAAATTATCTCTATATACACGGAAGATGAGACAGAAAAAGATCAAGATACCGAACAAAAAGGTAAGGACAATCCTATTGATCTTACATTGGATAAAGAATAAATATTCATTGAAGATATTACAGAGGAGGACTTTGCCATAGAAATTGCAAAAGATGAAGATGTAATGATAGAAAAGGAAACAAAGACTAAACAAATAGATATAGTTGATTTTGCTAATAAAAAAATATTAGAGGAAGTTTTAGAACAAGTTAATGAGTATCTAGATGTTGATATGGGAATGTTTAATGTTGCAACTGATACTGAAGAGAAATGCACTGAATCGCTTAAGGAAAAAGAACAAGGAGAAACTAAGAAGCCTGGGGCCACCGAGCCCCACACAAAATAGAACACCGAGGCACCTTCTACCAAGAATCCCACATTACAACAAGAGAAAATCAGTGAACTTCCCAAGGATCAAGAAAAAGACAAGACCGAGGATAGACAGAAAAAATAGAAGAAAGAAGAAAAGATAGAAGAAAGGACAAAACATAAGACAGAAGAGAAGACGAAAGAGAAAACAAGAAGAAAAGAAAGAGGTGTCACCAGCCACTAAAGGAAAAGAAAAGCAAGCATAAAATAAAGATGAAAGTGTATTTGATGCTATCGAGACTACATATGATGCATTAAAGGAATACCCTTCCACAAAATTATCTAATGGTGATAGTATGCTGGCAAAAAAGAAGAAAGAAAAGAAAATAAAACTTGTAGATATGAGATAACCGATCATATTACCTCAAGTTGATCTATCTACTATGGACCTTGATGAGATGAAAGAGTATGCAGAATTGGTGAGACTAAAGGCCATCCAAAATAAATAATTTCAAAAGAAGAAAGAAAACACTGTATTGGAAGATGTCAAAGAAGTATTACAGGAGATTGTGTCAGATGCTACTATAAATTAAGAGGTGAGTAGTCTTAATCAAGTAGCAGATTTGATTCAACAAGTGCAAGAATCAAATAAAGACACAATCAATGGCATGATGAAAATTCATCAGAAGAGCATGGAACAAAAACTGTTAGAAGATATTTTAAAGAATATTGCACTTGACAAGGTATCTCTTTCTGAAGCAAGCACTAACATGGAGAACAAGTTGTCTGATATTATTTTATCATTTCAAAATTTACGTTCCATTTCACTATTCATTATGCATATCAAAGAGAAAGAGGAATTTCTTGAACAAGAGTTGACGGAGCAGCTAAAGAACATAACAACTGAGCCTGGATCCCTACAGGCCTATCACTCAAAGGTCAAATAGTTAATGAGAAGGAAAAAAGAGATAAGAAATGTAGAATGTACACTAAGGATGGAACTCCTTGAGCTATAAGAAACACTTATTCCCCGCCTTGAGTCAATACAAAATCATCTAAAGAAAGCCAATGACCTAGCTGCTTCTCCCGACTGCAGTTCATTGGATACTATTACTGGTTTGGCAATTGATATTGCTACATAGATTGTTGTTATGAAAACACTAAAGGATACATGGGAACAAGCCCTAGATGACACCAAGACCAAGTTTAAACACATTTTTTATCATATATCTCTAGAAGATAAGAATAAGTAAGTATTATTTTGGCATATTTGTCAAAAAAGGGGGATATATAAGGATGATCTAATATATAAATAGATATGAAAAAAAAGGGAGATATATATAGGGACAGTTATGTAAAGGAGATATGTATGTTTACATAAGAAGTAAAATTTTGAGGAGTATTATCAAAGGGGGATTCATAAGTATTTTTGAAGTTTTGAAAATTTTGATGACTTTGAAGTTTTTCACAAAATGCCAAACTAATGTCAAAGGGGGAGATTGTTACTCATAAAGAGATTTTGTTGTCATTAGTTTTCTACAAAGTCATATATCAATGAATGCAACTGAAGGAAGGAAGTCATATAATGATAGAAACAAGTCGGTAAAGGCAACTGAGATAGCCACTGAGCACCAAGCAGTTATCAAGCACTGAGCAAGCTACATATATCGAGTTATGCAAAGACAATTACCGAGCACTCATAAACACCGAGAAGAGAGCATAGAGTTAATGAGTAAGCACAAGTATGTTACCAAGCACTCTAGAGACAACATTTAATTTGAATTTAGATATACTATATCTGGACACCGAACAAGCACATATTTCAAGACAAAAGTTTGGTGAGCCATTGGGACTCTAAACACATGATTGGACATGATCACGAGGTAGATCTACCAATGAAGTTTCAAGAAGGAATATGAAATTGGAGATGTAACCTAAGATTAACCACTTAATCTTCAATGTTGAATCATGATGTCCTAGATCTGGTTAACCGCCTAAGTCACAGTTAACCGCTTAAAAATTGTATAAAAGATTAGTTTTGAACATTAAGCAAGTTGTTGCAGTTGTTGATGTTTTTGTTGCTGATGTTGCTAAAGCTGAAGAGTCAATGAAGAAGTTGCAAATTGAAGCAAAGGAGAGATATTTAGAATAAAGTAGATCTTATGATACTAAGCTACCAAGTGCAGAACAAGGTAACAGAGTTGTAGAGTACACTGAGTCTAGACAATATTTGATCAATGCATTTATATCAGACATTTTGTATTGAAGTTTGTTGTGATAATAGAAGTATAAATCCCACTTGTGGGTAGGCCCTAAGAGGTATTTATATATTGTAAATCCTTTAACTAGGTACATCTCTTAGATTAGAGATTTTAAAATCCTCTAACAAGGTAGACTGAATAAGTATTTTGTACTCTTAACTGAATATATTACTCCTGACAGGGTAAGCTACCAAAAGTAGCTAATATTGTAGCTCTAATCGAGCAACCTTTATACTGCATTAGTGAAGAATTGTGGGTGTCATCCCCACCGTATTTTTTCCTCTAACAAAGGATTTCTGCGTGACCAAAATATTTGTGTTATGTGTTGCAGATTTCATGATGTGAGATATTTACTTTATGTCCATTTTATGTAATGTATTCAACTCGGTAATTGATTAGTTTGTATGGTTAAAAGTTTTAAGGGTACTGATTCACCCCTCCCCTCTTAGTACATAATTTTCCTAAGTTATTCCAATAATTCCAACAGATGGAACTGAACAAACTTGAATAGATGGCAAAAGTCGAACATGAAAAGGAGTTGAGGTGGCAATTAATAGAATAGTTATACACTTTGAACAGACAAACTAGAACTCAACAATTTGGGCATCAAAACATCACTTCCTTGGACCTAAGGGCATCTAAGGACAATGAAACCAAAAAAATAAAGCTAAATAGTCAGAGCCAAACACATTGCAATTTGAAGAAAACCAAACAAAAGAGAGGGGCATACATGTTCTGAGCTTGTGAATGTTGCGGAAATGAAGGGATGTTTGGCCTTGACATTATTTATGGGTGTTATCATGAGAGGGAATATTAATGAAAATATTTTTGAAAAGGCCTAAATGCATTTGGAAACTAAATGCGGGTAGGTGAACTAAACCAACTTACCATTAAAAACTTACAAAGGCATGTGTGTAGTGGAGTGCAACTTCTAATCTCATAGTAATCTCCATTGCAATGAGCTTGACTACATGAACAAGAGAATGACATAGCAAAAATGATCAAAACAACTTGCTGACACAAGCGCATGTGTACGTTGATTTCAACTAGTCAGAAATGCACTAACAAAAACCCTAAATTTGTGACTTTCCCAGTGTTGTAGCACAAAAACTAGGTACTCCAAATGTTCATCATCATTACCCAAGCGTCTGCAAATCTAAAATCAATCATTAAGCATTTGTGATCATGGAAATGACACGGGGCAATAAAACAAACTACGGAGAATAGAACCTCTGTGAATATAGTTTACGTTAGCCCCAAACCACAAAGTGTACAAGGAAAACACGTTTCATAGTGGTTTGCGACCGTGAGACAGGGTTGGAGCCGCGAGACAGGTTTTCCCACGTACGGTTGCGAGCGACCTCGTAGGAAAAGGCTATCGGCTAAAAATCTAAATTTCATTTGAACAGAAAAATTCAAAGGGACCATAGGACAAGTGCAATGTTATAAACATTGCCCAATTTTTTTGGAACAAATGAATAGTGAAAAGTGAATCAAAAATATTAATCCCCGCCAAAGAAGGCATGGACTAACAATGTGAGATCGAGATGAGTTGATAATGTGTGCCAACAATATTGATCAAATAGCCCAATCACTTCAAATTTAATCTTATGGTAATGAAAATGTTTTCTTTTGTATTTTTTTTTTTTGAAATATTACCCTTACTAACATTTGGAATCTAGCCAATACAAACACACTATACATGATCCAACTTATCAAATAAAAAATATGTTGAATATTTTGTATTTTGGGACATTAAAAAATATCAATTGATCAAGTTTTAGTCTTTAACTCTTTTATTTACATGTATATAAATTTTACTACAAATGTCTCTTATTTTTAAAAAAAATTGTTTCACATATCCATTCTTATAAAGTAGTTGTAGAAAATTATCAAGCATTTATCCTCGAACATTAACTACTATGCAAAATTTGGAAGTCTCATAAACATCATCTATTTTTTTTAATAGATAAACTATAAACATGGGGATTGATCCCATATTTAGTTATAAAAATGTAGGGTTCCTATTGGGGTTTTGGAAAACTACAACATTAACCTATATTTAATAATGCAGAATAAAAGGATTTTTTTAAAAATTTATAATAACACAAATTTAATGTGGTTCACCCAATGCGAGTCACATCCACAAAGAAACAATTGTCCAATTTCTTTTCTTATCCAATGAAGAAACAAATTACAATCTCAAGTTTTTAACATTTCACAATCACTCATTTATTAAGCTTTTGGTAGTTTACAAAGGTTGACTTTACATACCAAAACAACAACCAAATCCTTTAATAAACAATAGGAAATTTTTTCTTTGGGGACGTTGTCACCTCTGAGCTCCAAGAGAGGGCCTTTTCCACTAACATTCCCCTACTAATTCATTTGGGAAAAAATGTGACTACCAAAGTCACCAAAATTTAAGCTTGGAAACACAATTAGCCGCCACATACCGACCCTTTTGGTATGTCAAAGACCTCATTATGTCTTTTAGCTTTCCCAAATCGAGAAGTGTCGCCATGAAAAAGGATGTAATGTCTAAATTTACTTTATATTTATGGTCAATGAGCACTAAATAATCTCTAATGACCCAGTGAATGCATATATTATCAATGCACTCTCTTTTTTGAATGCACATTCAATTTTTTTCTCCAGTATCCTTCCCACAAACATTGTTTGCCTTACTAATCTCCTTAGCTGAATAAGATTATCCATTGTTTTTTGCATACCAAACAAAGACGTGTTTATTTCTAGACGCTAATGTTTTTCCATATGTTCTACAAATGATTTCATATTAGTATTGAGCTAAGAATAATGTGCATTTGGCATATTCCATTAAAAAATATTAATTCTATTAACAACCTTCCATCCTACTTCCTCCTTTCACTCTAGGTAATATTTTGAAGCACTATCCTTGAAATGATCAACAATCTCTACCTCATCATGCAATGAATCCCCCAAGGAAATAGAAACTTAGTCTTGTTGTAAATTACTAAGTTAGTCAACTCATCCCCCTCAACATTGTCTTCCCTCTAAATATGATTACTTGTATATCCCTCTAGATCATCTACCAACAACATGATTTTTTTTAGACAATTGTGTGACCTCCAATTTTGTGCCACGTTCTCCCTCACTATGTTTATGATTAAATCAAAGCCTTCCTTGATTTTTGCTTTCCTCTTTTTTAAATTAGATCAAGTTTACAAGCCCAAAAGAACAACTTGTAATTCAACTTTATCATTCATCAATTTTTATGTTATTTTAAAATGCTATACATTTAGACTCCCCCTTCCAATTATGAATTCTTAATTTAGCTTTGGAATCTCCTATATTCCCTCTAGAGGCTCCATCAAAGTTTAACTTACACTATACAAATTGAGGCACTTTCGATGTGGTCTTTGTTCTCATATTTCAAGATTTATCTCTACTAATCCTATTAATGAGAGGAATTTCTAAACCTGTCCATCCCATAAGCATCACATTATCCCATTCTATGACCTCACTCTTTTTTATTTCCATATTGAGAACTTTATTATTTGTCACTTCCATATTGTTAACTTCTACTTTGTTTTGAAGCAATTTAAAAGAATCTTAGTATCTTCAAATATTTCTCTATTTATTTATTTCCAATTTCCCACATGATGGACTTATTATCCAAAGGCAAAAAAATGTTGCTTTCTTCTTTATGATCAACTACACTTTGAATAATTTTCTTGTTTCATTAGTGAGTGCACCTTTCCACCCTAGTTTGACACACAACCATTACAAACATTCCTAAATAAATTTACACTCTAATAAAAGATAATATACAATTATTCATTCTTATTACAAATAGGACATTGGGAAGGGCCATTATACATGAGCTTTATAAAAGAATTCATTTTTAATATTATTTGGAAAAAAAAACAAGCATGGTTAAGAAGAGAGGGAACGCACTCTACTAGGGTTTGGGTTGCTTTATTTAATGTATTATGTATGTCTTGTGTCTCCCCTTGTCATACCACATTTATTGCGAGAGTTTAAGCTTGTTAATGGCTTTGGCCAACCTCAACCCAACAATTGATAATGGTGTTGAAGCTTTTGTGATGAGTGATCATGACACCCTCGAACAAATGAACTTGCAAGTTTGTGTTAAAGGTTTTCAATAAGGTACATCTATTGGTACCCTTGATGTTGTGTTACATATTCATGAGTTTGACAATGCTTTATAATGCCTTGAAAAAATCACCTTAATAGGATACTTTGTGGAGAGGATTCCACCCAAAATCATGTTGTTTGATTGGGTTTCCAGAGCCTAGGCCCCTCATGGGGTCTGGTTGGATGGTGTCCAAAACCTTAGTAACAATTTATTTATCTTTTGTTTCTCCAATCCCACCCATGTTTAGTGTATCCTCAAAAATAGTCCATGGTTTTTTCAGTTATCCTTGCTTGTATTCCAAACATGGTCATGAGAGTTTATAGTCTCTTATAAAAAAAAAGATCAAGGTACTAGTTTGGATAGAGTTTCCTGATTTGACTTTGCCATGTTGGTCAGTTTTGCAAACCATTTTATAGTCCATTGGCAAGGTTGTTTGCATGGAACCTGATCATTTTTCCATGCTTGTTCCCAAAAAAGGGTTTGTTTGGAAGTTGATCTATCTTAACACCTTGAGGAGGCTATTGAAATTAGGATATGTTCTCAATGCTACTCTCAATGAGTGTTCTATATGAATCTACCCAATACTTGTTATTGGTGCCAATCCTCTAAGCGTAAAATCAAGGATTACCCCTTTGTCGTCCTGAGGGTTTTTACTTCTCCCAAGGAGTCAGTTCCTATGCACTCTTTTAAGACCACTAAGAATGAATTTGGATGGACTATAAATGTTTGCAAAGGAAATAAATCTTTGCGAAATAATAATAACATAGAAAATAAAAAATAAACTAATCAAGAGCTATTGTTTAAAAGTGAATGCTACCATTGAAGAAATCCAAATGAAGAGCATGCACACCAAGATCCAAGAAGGAGACACAATATTTGTAAGGGGGAAAAAAGAAAGAAAGAAAAACCCTATATTATGTAGATGGAAAAAGTCTAAAGAAATTAAAATGAGAGAAAGAGAGAGAATAAGCATACAAAATGCTACTACAACTTAAAAGAAAAAGAGAAACACCTCAATATATAGAGGTGAGAGAGGGGAGTTAAAAAGTAATTACCAAGTATAGACATTCCATCTAGCATCGTATGTGGGTGCAGTGTGTCACTCGTAAGGAGGAAAACTAATATTCTAAATATATTTGGAATGAAGATAATGAGTTGTGAGAACTCATAAAAGGACAAAACTTACAGGATTCCTTAGAATATTCCTACAAGAGATAAAAAGAGGAAATTAACACAAGTAGAGATGAATTCCTAACACCCCTTCTTAAGCTTTACATTGGGAGTTTACATCAAACCATTCAATGGGATGAAAACAAATATTTTTATAATGAGTGAGAGATTTCTCTTTACAAAGAGTTTTGGTGAGAATATTTGCCACTTGATCTTCACCCTTACAATAAAAAAGAGAAATATTCTTGCCTTCACTTTTCTCTCTAATGAAGTGATGTTAAAGAGAAATGTGTATGGTCATTGCATGGAAGATTGGAATATATTTTTCAATGCAATGAAATTTTGATTGTCATGATAAAATGGAGTATGAGTTTTTTGAGGTAAACCCAAATCTTCTAGTAGTCTTGTTAACCACAGAGCCTCTTTGGATGTGTGGGTACAACCGTTGTATTTAGCTTCAATGGATCAAAGTGAAGTATATTTTTTCTTTTTACAATTCCAAGATATTACACCTGATCCAATAATAAAATAATATCCATAATTAGATTTCCCATCATTGGGATCTCCTCCTATATCCGAAGCAGTATATCCTTTTAAAATAAAATCACAATTTATAATATAAAATAATCCAACTTTAAGAGAACCTTTAACATATATCTTAAAAAAAAATTTGTAACTTTAAAATGAGTTTGTTGAGGTTTAGAAATAAATCTAGAAACTAAACCAACACTATGAGCAATATTAGGTCTAGTAAGAGTTAAACAATTTAAACTTCCAACTAGTTGTCTTTACAAAGTAGCATCGACAAAAGGAGTTTTTATATCAGTTATAAGTTTAGGTTCTATCTCACAAGGAGTAGAAATAGGAATAGAATCATTCATTTTGAATCAATCTAAAAGATCTTGAGCATATTTACTTTGAGAAAGAAAGATACCCTTTAGGGTTGCCCAAATTTACATACCCAAAAATTAATATAAAAACCCCAAATTAGTCATATGAAATTCCTTATTAAGTTGAGACTTAAAATAATAAATTAAATGGTTAGAACTTGAAGTGATAATTAAATCATCAACATAAAGAATAATAATCATGATTTTATCTTCACCATGTTTAGTATTGTACGATATAAAATTGGGTGATTGATTTTAATTGATAATGTGTACATATAAAAATGAAAAGGGGATTGAAATAGAGATATGTTTATTAAGAATATATAATGTATTAAGAATGATTGATTGATTATCTTGAAACGTAATGCATTGATGTGTAAATTGTCCTTTAAGTTGCCTAGAATGTATTGAATCCCTTAACCTTAATTGAATTGTATTGATTAAGTATTGCAATTGTGATTAAGGAGAAGATAAGATGTTCCTTTTTACCCTCAAATGCACAAATGGGAGATCCAAGTTGATCAACCCCAAGGAAGGGCTAATGCACAAATGAATCAACTATTTGGAAAGGAGAATAACAAAGGAGATACCTTAAATTCTGTTAATTATAAGTATGGAAATGATATATGACAGTAATTAAAGAAATAGAAGAAATGCACTAACCTTGAAATATTGCAGATCAAAGAATGCTATTTTCTAAGGTTTGTAGACTGTTTCTGGAAAAACTGACAGTTGAACCCAAACTAAAATGCAGAGACAAACAAAACCCAGAAATCTTTTTCCGTTTTGATGTCGTCTTATGAAAAAGGTCGACCTTGACCCACAAATGTCAACCCTGACCCAATAATGTCAACCCTGACCTGCACAGGTCCGATAGAAAATTTGTTCGCGTCGTCCGCAAGAAAGCCGAAAAGGGTATCCAGATCTGGTCTCAAAACTGTAATCCTGAACCTGTACCTACAAGAAAAAGAGGATTTTTTGTTGTGGGGGAGGGGCTTGCCTTGGTCAAACCCTGATTTTGGAATTAACCTCAAATATATGTAATTGAAATTGCAGAAATGGACAAAGTAAATGCATAAATTCACGTTGCTTGAAAAAGTCCTTGTGGCAGATTCGAATCCTTGAATCCACAAGTACACCTCAAAATGTGGAATGTAGAACGGTAGGATGTCTCCAATCTCTTTCTTGTAGATCTCCAAAACCAAGTCTTGAATGGGTTCTTGAATTTGAAATAGGCTTGAAAGAAGGTGGATGGAGAGATCACCAAAAGGGCACTATGTAGCTTGAATCCTTCAATGGCCTCCAATGGATCTCCTTCATGAAAATG
>MU226596.1:1008227-1025129 GCA_018584345.1 Thuja plicata
TTAGAAGTTTTTAAATCCTACAACTAAAATTAGTGACTAAAGTTTATTATGGAATATTTGTTTGAAACAAATGAATTAACTATAGCCTTGCACTTGACACGACAGAGGTTAAGCCATTCAAAAGTTAGAGATATAATGCAAATTTAAACCAGAAATTAATCTATACTTGAAACTGAAAGCCAAGTTTAAAAAAACCTACATAAAAAAAATGTTAAAACAACTGTCCTCTTCTTTCCTCAAGAGTGTCTCCAATGGTGAGTGCTCTTAAAAAATGGTAACCTTTGAAGAATACAAGCTCAAAGGATTAGTAGCAACCTACTTTGATACCATGAAAGAATAATAACTTGGAAAATCAGAAATAAATTAGTCAAGATATATTGTTTGAAATTAAATATACCATTGAAGAAATCCAAATGAAGAGCATGCACACCAAGATCCAAGGAGACACAAGATTTGTAAGAGGAAAAAACAAAGAAAAAAAACCGTATATTGTGTAGATGGAAAAAACCTAAAGAAACTACAATGAGAGAAAGAGAGAGAACAAGCATACACAATGGTACTACAACTTAAAAGAAAAACAGAGAGACACCTCAATATATAAAGGTGCTAGAGAGGAGTTACAAAGTAACTCCCAAGTCTAGACATGATGCCATCTAACATCCTATATGGGTGCAATATGTCACCTCATAAGGAGGGAATCTAATATTTCAAATATATTTGGAATAAAGAAAATGAGTTGTGAGAACTCATAAAAGGGAAAACAACTTGTAGGAATTCTTTAGAATATTCATACATGGAAAAAAGGAAGAAATTAACCTTAGTAAAGATTAATTCCTAACACTTTGGCTACCTCACAGATGCAGTCTAATGCTACTTCTTAGTAGCCTCAAGCACAAGAACTAGCTTAGCCATAGTCATAGCCTAAGGTGCAACCTCGAGTTCAAGATTCTTCAAATCCTAGAGTACAAGGGAAAAATTCAATTAAGAGTGCTTTCTTCCTAGTGTGGGTTCACACTCCCCTGGCTGCCTCAATTTTGCCAGCTCATCCATCCTCATTACGTTGCTCTCACAACCCCTTTCGGCTGGGGGCAAATAGTGATAAGGTACCAGAGAAATGTAGGGTGATTCTTGGGTAATATTACTCTAGTTTTAGGCTAGCTTACGACTTCTTGAAGAATAACTTCTCCTCTCTTGAGGGTGAGGATGACATGCAAGATTTATAATCATGAATTTCATGTCATGGAATGGTCGAGCTCTAATTGACCTCTCCAATAAGTATTAATACAAGATAATCAACATAAATATCATGGTATTGATGATATTTTCCTTTAGGAAATTAAAATTGTAGCTTTCATGTTGGTTGCTGGATGTTGTGTGATTTGCCCAAATATCTTGGTTTTTCCTTTAGAACACGAAGCTAGTAGAGAAGGTGTCATTACCCTTATTTCACCATGTTGACATTCTTCTATTGTGGCCCATGGGTTGAATCCCACTCAAAGGCTGGTGTGGGTCCTAATGTTAGTTGATAATCATTCTTTTGGGATCATTTATGTTTATATTCCCAATGATACTATTGAAAGATCTCATCTTTGGTACTGGACAACTGATTCATTACCACCAACTACTTGGGTTATGTGTCAAGACTTTAATATGGCTGAGGTGGTCTCAAATAAAGAAGGATTTATACCTTTCGATTGGACAACTGGAAAAAGAGGGGCATGGTTCTATATGTGTAATAAATTAGACCTTTTTTACCCCAATATCAACTGTCATTGTCCTCAAGGTATCTAGCATACTTGGAGTAATTATCAGGCTGGTTTTGACAAAATTTTCAAATGGCTTAATCATACCATGATTTGTGATCAATATTTATTTTCTTTTGGGGAAAATCAATACTTACCAATTTTACCTCTCCCCGAGGTAAGCTTGTCAGACAACTTTCCCATCAAGTTTAGTATTGAACAGAAAGTGGGTTTTATTCACCCATAAAAAACTTCTTTGTTGAATTATTAGCCCACGGTAGCCCATATTCAGAGAGTTTAGAATCTTGAGAGTCAATCTAATTAGGTTACTGGAAGGATTACATGGTGGAGTGATGTCATCCAGCACATGAATCATTTTCTCTACATTTATGGTAGATAGTTGGTCATGTACCACTGGCGGTCCTATGAGGAAACCACCATAGATTTTCATACTACCAAAAAGGGTCTAGTAGCCAACCATTTATACCATAATTTGTAAGTCTAGATTGCTCAACTTCACCATCAGAAGCAAGTTTCTAACAATTATGTTGTCTGAGGAGCTCAAATCAAAACCTAATTAAACTGACTTAAGGTGGGGGACTGTGTGTTTAAAGATTTCTTCTTGGCTCTTAGAGCATGTCATTCCTCACCTGACATCAAACACATCAAAGATGACCATACAAATCTTTCTAAGATATTGGATATTCTCCAAGCCATTGTAAGACATTGTGAGAAGGTGTTCACTTCACAAAAGTTTCCCCTGAAAGAGATCAAGCCTTGAAAGAATATTTCTTTGTTGTTCCTTCTTGGCTCTTTGAATCTCGAAAGGTATTTTGTGATCAATTGAATACCATTGAGGGTCTCAAAGAGGTTGTTTTTTTATATGGAGTATGACAAAGAACTTGGTTGGGATGGTTTACCTATGAGTTATATAAGGCCTTATGACCTTGACCTACATAGAGTTTATATGGAAATATTTCATACATAATCTCTTGGTTGAATAATTAACAATGGAAATATTAAATTCATACCTAAGGCTGGTGGTCCAGAGAGTATTTGTAACCGGTGACCCGTTACCTTGCTTAATGTGTCTTACAAACTTATTGCCAAAGATCTTTCCCTCTAGATTAGACATCTTCTTTCCCAAATTGTTCACCATGAGCAGACTGATTTCATCAAATCCAGGTTCATCCTAGATAACATTATTGTCATTTGGGAAGGTATGGAATGGGCTCAACACTCTAAATAAAATGTCATTTTTGTCAAAATTGATTCTCCTAAGGCTTATGGATATTGAATGACCCTTCATTATTACGATGTTGAAAGCCTCAGGGTTTGGTCCCTGATTCATTCAGTCTATTCAAATGCTTTTTGGAGAATCTATAACCTGTATCACTATTAATGGAAGACAAAATTTGGCCTTTAGTCTCCATATGTGCACTTAATAATACTTCTCTTTAGCCCCTTCACTGTATGTTTTAACTTTACCTTCTCACTTTTTCTATTTCTGCAAGATGAGTGACGGGGATTTCCCTGCTTGAGTCACCTTCTCATCTTATCAATGGGCACTTTGCATATGACTCTTTCTTCATCTTTATTAAGGACAAACACAATGTGTAGGCAATGCTTCAATGCCTCGATACCTTTTGTTTTACTTGTGGGTTGGGGATTCAATGACACAAAATCCAGTATTATAGGCAATCCTTCCTTCCAATTCCTAACTGGATTCTCCAATATGGGTAGAAGTGAAATTGAGATGTGGAGATATTTCAATTTGTAGGCATTCCTTTTTCATTTCAAGGTTCTCTAGTGGACCTTCAGAATTCAATTATTGCAAGGATAGAGAAAAAGCTTGCATACTATATTACCAATCCTCTTTCTCTGGGTGGTAAATTATAGACCCTCTCTAAAGTGTTGGCCACCACCCATGTGTATTATTCTTCATGTTGGACACCTTCAAAGGTCTCATACAAATAATTGGAAAAGATCTTACAATACTTTTGTGGGCTTCAGGAGCTGGCCATCATGGTTTTTGTAGATGTATCTACCACAATTTTCAATCAAGGCAATCTAAGGAAGATCCTTAGGTTAGGGATATTGTGCAGAATTTCAGCGAGGTACCAAGATGGCAGATTTTCATAACTGTGTGTCTCTTTTCCTTTAAATTCCTCCACTTCTCAAGTGTGCTCATTGCAAAGAGCACCGAGCATCAACATCATGAGATTTTGAAGGCTAGAATGAGGGAAAACACTCATGAAATCCTACCAGCTTGTCACATGTCAACACCATAGATTTTTGAGTGCCTCTGTGTGAGGCTTACCCCCTCAAAGTTTCATCATTGCGAAACATTTCCAGCTTGTGGTCATATCATTCAAAAGGTGGTAGGATCCAAATCTTCCAAGGCAATATACCACTTTTCTAGTTAGTGGCAGATCTTAAGGAATATTTGATCTGAGATTGCAATCACCTCTACACAAAAAAAAAGAGGAACCACTGCGAATGAAATTGAGAATTTATTCCCTCATAATGACTAAAAGGCTACAAAAGGCATTGGTGGCATCCATGTTGTGTGCACGGAAGAAGAATAATGATGTAGAGATCGACATGCTGAGACAAGTGTAGTAACTACAATGATGACTCTACCACATAGCACAAATATAGGCCCCTTCTTGACGACTTTTTTTAGTTTTGGTTCAGGGATCTCTTTCTATAAAAGACCTATGGGTACATTGTAAAAAAAATGATGGAGTAGGAGTTCAATTAGGTCTAGAATTCTTTTCTAGGAGTATTTTTGTTCATTATATAACAAAACACTGTGAAATAGTTGTATTTGCATTCTCCCAACCCTACTCTTGTATTTTCTACATAATTAATATAATAAATATACTATGCCCAATGTTGCTTTTTATTGTATGTTTCTTTATGTTTTGTAGATGGTTTTAAGGTTCTGTGCCATTTTTGAACAAATGTAACTATCACCTGCTACTTTCAAGCTCTTATAATCCATTATTAATTTACAAGTTATTGGATAATGTCTAGCCACTCTTTCAATGCTTGTGGTTTAGGGTTATACCATGCCATTATGGTGAATAAAATTCTCTAAGATTAGTTTTTCTAGTGAGATAATAAGGATGTTTCCTTACAAACCTCAAGGTTCTCACAGGGAGATATGAATATTTTGGCCTGTGTCTAGGATCTTTCCATCACGTTCTCTTCCCAACAATGAAGATTCTATGGCATTTTGTGCTCATTTATGGGGTTTGACATTGTTGTTATTTCTAACAGGAGCCCAAAGGGTTTTAAAATCTATGGCACATCACCTTAGTTTTTATTTAATTTTCTTCCCCCTTTCTAGAAAAATCAAAAGAAAAGTTGGCTTCTATAAAACCTTGGAGGTTGCTTTGCAGGGCGCACTTCTGTCCCACCCCTGTGAAGCTTCCAGACTACCCTCATTTAGGCGAGAACCTATTTCTGGGATGAACTATTTTCCTGTCATGCGCAATGGGAAAAAGCTTTCACAAATAAAGATTTGGTGCATTCTTCAATGTTTTCAACCTTGAACAGGCAGGTTCCAAGCACCTGGTGACTCTCTAGGAAAAAAGATTTTGGCTAAAATTGATGATATGTGCCCAAATCTCGGTTTTTAGCAGGCCCTTCCCCTCATGAAATATCATTAGTGGATCCTTTTTCTTCCCTTGTGCATTGAAATGGAGGGATATTATGGGAAACAATTTCCCCCTCCTTTTCATGAAAATACAAGCATTTCGCCTCCCTACCAACAATATCAGGCGAGAAGCGCTTCCAGTTTTGCTCCATATTCCCCTACTATATCTAGTTATGAGGAATTTTATAATGCTTTCTACCCGCCTGCCCCTACATATGCCTACCAACCACATGAGGTTTCTCTCAACTCCTATCAACATGCTTTCTCTCCCACCCATAGCCAAAATGGGGGAGACATGTAAGAGATCAATTGCAGAGAGATATTATTGAATCTCCAAGAAAAATTAAGGGCTATTGAGGAGGAGAAAGAATATAACCAGTGACAAGAAGAGATTGATTACTAGGCCAAAATGTTGCCTAAGGTCCTCTGAAATCAACAATAGTAGTTTCTTGCAATACAAGTTACCACTCGGGAAGAAAACTTTAGGCGATTGACGGTCATGAAAATGCACAACTAGCTGACGAGGGGCTTCCATTTTGTTACGAAATGAGGAGATGACTCCATAAGAAGAAGAGGGAGAGGAACAAGAGAAATAAGTGGAAGAAGAGTCAAAGCTCGAGAAAAATAAGGAGTTGCAAGAGGATATTGAGAAGGTTGTTTTCCAACCAACCTCTCTACAGACAAAAGGTAGTGAAGAAGAGGACCCAATCCTCTTATTTGAAGAGGTCCCCTTCTTCATCGATATAGAGGACAAGGAGAAAGATCATAAGGACACCCTTATCCTTTAAGACATGCATCAAGATGTTCCTTAATCTACACTACTTCATGACATGGAGAAAATCATAGAGGAGATCAATGATGAGGATGACTTTTTGGATGATTTTGATGTCATCTACTCATCCATTGATTCCAAATCACCAACTCTTAAAATAGGAAGCCATGAATTGCAACAAAAGTAGGAGGCCTCCATACCATCAGAGAAGCCATCAGAGATAGCCCTTGCTAGCCAACAATATATCCGAGCAATAGAGCCATCAAGGGGATGTCCCATCAAATCTTTAGCTTAAATCTACAAGTTTCCCTTGGTCATGCTTAACTCCAAGCATGAAGATGAGCATAAAAGAGAGCACGAATGTCTTACCCATTCATTTTGGGAAGACAAATTTCAAACATCAGTGAAATTTTTGTTCTAAAGCTTTGGGAGGCATTCCATCATCTTGGATGCCTTCAAGGTTTGATTTTCTGGCTAGCTGTCCAGAAACATGTGAGGTATCAAAAGCTACTTCAATAAGCCAATTAATAAATATATTTAACATTATTTCAATGTAAATCTTTGTACATAGTAGGTTAGGAGTTTTCTTGTTTCCAAGAAGTTTTGTTGCACATGTTGCATTCTCCTTAAGGGAGTGTATGTTGTAGTTTCCAATTTTCCTCCAAGTGCATGCTTGCACATTTTTTTGCGTCTCTTCTTTCTTTGAGACATGCTACTTTTTTAGGATCCTTTATTTTGACTTTGTACCCAATGTACAAGGCATTTTGGTCTGCGAGATGAGAGATTCTTAGGCTCTTTCTCTGCAGCCTAAGATCCCCTGTGAATCACCAGAATGTAGATGTATCCACCACAAATTTTAATTAGAGCAATCTAAGGAAGATCCTTAGGTTAAGGATATTGTGCACAATTTTGGCGAGGTACCAAGATGGCAGGTTTTCATAACCACATGCATCTTTTCCTTTTAATTTCTCCACTTCTAAAGTGCACTCATTGCAAAGAGCACCAAACATCAGCACCGTGAGATTTTGAAGGCTAAAACAAGGGCGAAGATTCATGAAATCCTGCTAGCTTTCCACATGTTGACACCACATAGTTTCAAGAGCCTCTGCGAGAGGCTTTCCCCCTCCGAGTTGTATCATTGCAACACATGTCCAGCCTGTGGTCGTGTCATTCAAAAGGTGGTGGGGTCCAAATCCTCCAAGGTAAAATACTAAAATTCCAGTTAGCGACGGATATCAAGGCATATTTGATCTGAGCTCACAGGGTGATCCCACAAAACTGTGTCCCACTTTTTGGCCAACTTTGACACTTAAACGAACATTTTGGAAAAAAAACTTCACTTCCAGACATGTATTTTTGCAAAACCATTAAGAATTTGAAGATGATGTAAACTAGTGACTTTTAGATTTTTTTTTCTAGTTTCTAAATATAGTTTTTAATTTTTTTTTGGAATTGATTTGTATCCATTTTTCCTTCTCCTTCAAAATTTTGTTTGTTTGAAAATCATAATTTTTCTCGAGTGACACTCACTTTGATCAACATAATTTTTTTTTATAGAATTGATAAGAATATAATTCTGTTGAATTTTGGTTTTTAACACAAATATCTGTAAAATCCAATTGGTTTCATTCAGTTTGGTTGAATATTTTATAGTTTATTTACTAATGAAGTGACACTAACTGTAATTTGGACATATGTTCACTTGGATCACTCTAACTTGATATATATATATATATATATATATATAATTTCATTTTTTTTTCTTTTTTGATAGAAAGGTAACATAAATACCTATTTCCTAGATATTTTTCATAATTTTTTCCCTAATTTACTATTTTTCTAGTAACGTCAAACAGAGAAGTTGCTAAATGGTCAGACAACCTGTGTTTAACAAAACTTAAAAAACAAAGTCATAATAAACCCAATATATATAAAAATAATAATAATCGGAAATATTTCTCTAAGTACTATCATCTTGTATTTGGGTTTTTCAAACGAATTCATTTAATCCTGCAAAAAGTTAATGTCAAAGTGATTTTTTGACAACATTTTGATGGGTGCAAAGGAGACTTGATTACAGGTGTAAGTGAGGAGTAGAGAGATTATACCAAATAGAGTTTTCTCCAAGAGCCTTTTATCTAACCATTTTTAATTTAATCCTTCAAATGAGACCTATCAAGGCTTAAATCACCATATTTTCTTAAAAATGTGTAATTTCAGCAAAAAACAAGACGTTTGAAAAAGTGGGACACACTATTGTGGGACCACCCCACAATCACCTCCACACACAAACATGAGGAACCGCTGCAAGTGGAATTGAGAATTTATTACCTCATAATGACTAAAAGGTTGTAAAAGGTACAAGTGGCATCCATGTTGTTTGCATGGAAGAAAAATAATGATGCAGAGATCGACGTGCTGAGACAAGTATAATAACTACAATGATGACTCTTCCACATAACACAAATGCATGCCCCTTCTCGATGACATTTCAAGTTTTAGTTCATGGATCTCTTTCTATAAAAGACCTACGAGAACATTGTAAAAAAATTCATGATGGAGTAGGAGTTCAGTTAGATCTAGAATTATTTTCTAGGAGTATTTTTGTTCATTATATAACATAACACTATGAAATAGTCATGTTTGCATTCTTTAGACCCTAGCCTTTTATTTTATACATAATCAATATAAGAAATATACTAGACTATGCCTAGTGTTGCTTTTATTGTATGTTTCTTTCCGTTTTGTAGGTGTTTTTATGTTTCGTGGCATTTCTGAACAAATATAACTATCACCTATTGCTTTCAGGCTCTTATAATCCATTATTGATTTACAAGTAATTGGATCATGTCTGGTTACTCTTTCAATGCTTGTGGTTTAGGGTTATACCATGTCATTATGGTGAATAAAATTCTCTTAGAATAGTTGTTTTAGTGAGATAATAAGGACGTTTCTCTACGAGCTTCAACGAGTGCTTCTTACAGGGAGATATAAATATTGTGGCCTATGTTTAGGATCTTACCATCACATTCTCTTCTCGACAATAAAGAGTTTGTGGCATTCTGTGCTTAATTATGGAGTCTAACATTTTTATTATTTCTAACTAGAGCTCGAAGGGTTTCAAAATCTCTAGCGCACCGCCTTACTTTTTTTTTAAATTTTCTTCCCCCTTTCCCAAAACACCAAAAGAAGAGCCAACTTCTATAAAACCCTAAAGATTATTTTGTAAGGAAATTTTTTGTCCCACCCTTGTGAAGCTTTTGAACTGTCCTCATCAGGTCGGGAGCCTATTTTTGGCATCAATAGTTTTATAGGGTTTCCTACGAATATTGTTGCCTTCCTAGGGATTGTCCAGGTCTTGATTTTCTTTCCACCCAGAAGAGAAAGGTCTTTCCTTGTATAGAAAATGGGTTGTGCATGTCATTTCTAGCAACGAGACCTAGAAAATTCTTCTTAGGCATTATATTTCTTTAAGTTATCTAGTGCTTGAAATGGGATTAGCTTTCAAACCCTTCTCTTAATGAAGGATACCATGCATATTCAAGGTACTTTTATTGCAAAAATAATTTGGTGGGCTTAGGAACCTATTAACCCTTGGCTCCATTGGGATGGGGCTAGTTTCAAAAAGGCATTTCATTTAAACAACATAATATACAATGGTTGCCCCTTATTTAGGTTCAAGGGCTCCCACTGGCCCGTATCCCTAAAATTCATGCTTTGTTCTTTCTTAAGCATGACATCTGTTGTCCTTGGGATCTTTCTCTAGAGATACAATGAATCTTCACTCCTAGGAAGATTTATAGGCCTAATTCCAACTTAGCTACCTAAATCATCAGACTTTTGACTTGGATGTGGCGGTATTACCTCTAAATTTGCTTCACAAGCTAGGGATGCACTTAATTAGACTATGGTCGAAGGATTGTCACTGGTTTCCCAACACCTCCTTTTGTAACCACAAACCCAGGTTGGGCTATCATTGGCTTGTTCCACATTTTCCTATGGTTCAAACTTTGAATCTTAGGTGGCATTTGCAATCCTTTGAATATGCGCTGCATCATAGGTTTCACTCAATTTGACTGCCATTCTTTAGCCTAAGCTGGCTCATTTTGCCTAGCGCATTCTTTTCCAAGGATTGTGATTAGGTTGTTACCTTTGGCATCTGGGTGTGCCAGATCCCCATTGTTCATTTTGTGGGTAACCTGAGACTTTTATACATCTCTTTTGGTATTGCAGAAGAACCTAATAGTTGTGGACATAAATACATTATTTTTTTTGGCCCTTTCGGCATGAGCTTTTTTCTTGGCATATAATTTTGTTGGGGGATTCCCCTCGGTTTTTCTTCAAGTTCCCACAAGTTTGGCATGCTTTTAGGGTGGAAATCCTCTTCATTTGTGGGAAGATAGGAATGTGGTTATTTTATCTTAGGATTCTCTTGATATTCATGCATCTTTATATTCTAAAGCATGTAGACCTTATTGCAAGACATATTGTCAATTAGTGCCAAAACACTTAGTCATCAGTGTTGCCTGAGTGATCAACTTTGCCCGAGTGACCAACATCGCCCGAGTGATCATTATGACCCAAGTGATTTGCAATATCGCCCGAGTGACAGTTTATCACCCGAGTAGACTTCTGGACCCGAGTGATAGTTTGAAGCTGACTTTGCATATACTGTTAAATATCATTTTGTTTATTACAAGCCGACTTGTAGAGTTATTTGTTTGGATAAGATATAAATGTAAGATAATTTGTATTATCCAAAATGTAAGGAAGAATATATGAATGGAATGAAATGTATGTATATGTATAAGTAAGACATGTGAATGGTAGTTTGATTAAAAAGAGCAGAAGTATTCAGGACAACAAAGTCTTAAAGTCTCATCTATCACATTAAGGTGATCAATTATATTCAGAAGGATCTTATTCAACAATCATAGTTGCACAGAGCAGATCATCAACTGGTTCATTCTCACAAGTGGATCAATAAAATCCTTTAACAAGGTGGACCTAACAGTGCTTTCTCTAAATCTCTTAACAGAGTTGCATTACTTAGTGTATTGTACAAAATCCTTTAACAAGGTGGACCTAATAGTCCTTTCTATGCTCCTAACAGGGCAGACCATCAAAAGTGGTCATTGTAAGCTCTAACAGGCTAAATTTATACTGTAGTACTAAATCTTGTAGGTATCATCCCCACCCCAGTTTTACTTTCTTTTGGAAGGTTTATGGGCAACCAAATATTGTGTTATGTATGATTCTTTACTTTCAAGTTCTATGCATGCAAACAAATAAGTTAATCTAATTGTAAAAGGATTAAGTTTTATTGGTTCCTGATTCACCCCCCCTCTCAGTCACTAGGCGCATCATATATTTCCAACAAGTTCCCACAAGTTTGGCATGCTTTTAGGGTGGAAATCCTCTTCATTTGTGGAAAGATAGGAATGTGGTTATTTTATCTTAGGATTCTATTGATATTCATGCATCTTTATATTCTAAAGCATGCATTTGTAATAATGTGATTCTACAAATTCAAGTGCAAGCTAACAAAGTTGCACTTGAAGTGGTCCATTTGCAGGAGCTTCTACAACATTGGGGAAATGCTCCATGTATGGTTACCAGAGTATTGTCGGACCCCTCCACTTCTAGTGACTGGACTCCGCTCCGTGGTAGGCAGTGTGACCGTAGTTCCTCCACGCGCTACTCGCACACTTCATGTTCCTAGGCCCCTTGCCTCTAGTCTAGCGACAAAAGAAACTTTTAGCGTCGATGTTATGTTTTTCTGCCATATGGTGGCTCTGCTTTTGGATGGAACACAAGAGGTGCCGGTCCTTCGTTTGGTGGTAGCATTGGTTGACCAGACATTGGAGATGATTCTTACTCGCCGAGCTCGTCTAAATGGCTCCCACAATTGTCTCTGGCTAAGGAGACTGAGAAAGAAGAAGCTGTTGCTGAGGAGGGGTGGTCCATTTTAGATGACACTCTCGACCCCACTGATGTATGGATAAAAAAGATGACAAAGATCCTCAACTACCTTCATCGCCCATGACCATAGCCGCTTAAGTGGCTGGTTTTAATAGATTTGCTTTTGGGCCCTACCCACGTTTCAATTTATGTTGTATTTTTGGACTCTGCTCGTGTGACTCTCATGGAGTGATCTTGTATTCTCTTTTTTTTTGTGTGAATAGTGTACCTATAAAATCTATTAATGAAAATGCCTGTTCATTAAAAAAAATATTCATTTTTGGATATTGGCCTACAAGAAAACTTCAACCTTGGGAAGCCCAGTTTATTCTAACACAAGGGTATTGAATTTCCTTTTTTTGTCTTTTTCTTCTGATGCAACTTTATAACTGGCTTTGACATTGTAATCACTATCTCTTGAGCAATTCCGTCTCATGACATCTTTTTTTTACTATTAAGATGATTTTTTCTTTCTGCTAAAATGTTGCTTAAGCTAGCCCCTTCATCTTTTAGTAACCCAAACCACTTGACTATTTTCATTCTCAATATGAATGCACAAAACCTTTGATTGCTCTACATAAACCACAATAAATTTTCCCCATAAACTTGTAACATTTTGACTCTAAAAGAAATAGACTATATTATCTTTTTTCCTTATTATAAAGATAAAATAACCAATACCATTAATTTCAATTATCTAACATTTCTTTAGAAATTAAAAACATATCACACCTTAATGCATCTTACTATCATGAGATTCCCCCGAAATAAATACAAAATGAAAAAATTCACCACTCCCTCTATATACTTTTTACCAAAAAAACACCTGAATTAGTTTGCTGAAAACCTAAGGCAAATCATCATGAGTCCATTTAGTTGCATCAGTCCTGCTTGATCATTTTTCTGAAAATTACACCTACAGACCAGAGATTTGGGATCCCCCCCCTTCGAATTCTAATCAGACGCGCAGAAAAAGGGAAGCAAATTCACTAATTTGGAATAATCATAATGAGAATTGCGAGTTAGAATTGAAATATATTTTAAATCAAAACAGATAGCATTGGAAAATGGGAAGAGATGATGGTCGAAACAGGGCTCGCAGGGAGGAAGATGATACTAATGGCAGAGATGAGGTTGGCATACGTTTATCTTGCATTATGTTTAATGTCTACATGCTATTTACAATTTCCGTTTTTCAGTTGGTTTTTAGTTTGTATTGTATTTATGCTCTAGCATGTTAAAATTGCAAACCCTTGGTGTTCGTAATTCTGAATTAAACAAAATGGAATTGAGTAATTGGCATAATCTTTGCCGATGAGTACGGGCTTTATAAGCTTTGTTGTGAGTGCATTTTGGCATTTGGAGAGTATTTAGTGTGTGTTTTTGAGGGTTTTATGGCGGCGGTAGGAATTTATTATTTACGCTCCGGTTACTCCCCTAAAAATTATATTTATTACCAGTCAAGATTTGAAAAAGAGCCCCAGCAACTTGTGCAAGAATTTGCTGGATTTCTGAGTTTTTTTCCAAAAGCATTCTGGGAGAAAATTTCAACCTGAATTGGCTGTGACAGCCGTGTTCCTCATTTTATGTTGAAGGTATGAACTTACACTTGGCTGGATTAGCTGTTCTTTGTTTTCTAAGAGATGGGGAAGCTCAGGAGTTATAAGGTCCGAGTAGTGGGTGGGTAGCATAAGTGATATTTCAACTTGACACTAGAAAACTACTGTTCTGTGCACTGGTTGACAAGGCACCAGAAACCTGTATTGAAAATGACTTATTTTCTCTTGTTATAGAACTAAAACATTCTCTTCCATCAGCGATTAATAATATCATTATCTTTGGATTAGTGGGAGAAGAGTTTAAATTCCTTTTAATAGCAATTAGGTTTTGATGAGAATAGATTTTTTTAGTTAGCAAGTTTTGTAACTTATGGATTCGGCAGACATGATTAACTTGTATAGGGAAATAGATTCTCATTCCATGATCCAAGAGAGACCAGACTGTCAAGAATTTGATCCTGGGACCTCCTAGTGGCAGCTCTGGGAGCTTTACTATGGAGCGACCAGCCCTTCATAGGGTTGGGCTTTCTCAGTGTTGATTTAACATTGACAATGAAGCCCTACATGTTTGGTTCGCTTGTGGAAGAATGGATTCTTGGCAAGCTGTAGCACCCCTTGATTGTCACAAAAAGAGTGAAGGCCTTGCTTGAGACATTTGCATGTTTGAAAGCATCCTTTGTAGCTATCACATGCTACTTTAACAGTTCCCCGATATTATGCTTTGGTCAAGGAAAGAGCTACTATCTGCTGCTTTTTACTGGTCGATGTGACTGCACCCGTACTAAGACTGAAGACATAGCCAAAAGTAGACTTCCTATCATCAACAAAATCTGCCCAATCTGAGTTTGTAAAACCAATGAGCCTTGGATATTTGCTTCTGCTGTACAAAATGCCAAAGTTTGGTGTCCCTTTCACATATCTTAGTACATGCTTCACTGCAATCCAATGTTTTGCCTTAAGGGCTGTCATGAAACGAGATATGTAGCTCACAGCATAACTTAGATAGTGGCTGTAAGATAGATTAAGCTGCCCACTAGTTTCCTGAAAGCGGATTCATTCACCACCACCACTTGTGAATCTGATTTGGCTGATAGTTTCAGCCCTTTCTCCATAGTTGTAGATGAAGGCTTGCAATTAGCCATCTCAAACTTATCTAGCAAACTCCTGGCATACTTCGACTGAGAAATGAAAATGCTGTCACATGTTTGCCAAACCCACTAAGACATTAATGCAAAAGTCCCAAATCAGTCATATCATATGCTTGACACAAATTCAACTTGATTTGCTCAAGCAATTGTGTCCCATTACTGGTAATGATAAAATCATCCACATAGATGACATGAAAAATAGTGTCATGATCGATGCCCCTGACATACAAATTTGAATTTGAAGGACTTCTCTGAAAACCTTGTGCGACCAAATATGTATCAATCTTGATATACCATGCCTTGGGGGCTTGCTTTAGGCCATAAAGAGCCTTGACCAATCTACATATTTGTTGCTCTTTGCCTGCAACCTTGAAACTTGGAGGCTGCGATATATAGACTTCTTCCTCCAAATCACCATTGAGGAAGGCACTCTTCATGTCCATTTGATGGACTTTCCAACCACTCTATGCTGTAATGGCTAGAACCAGTCGGATGGTGCTCATTTTTGTCGTAGGAGCAAAGGTTTCCTCATAGTCAACTCCTTTCAGCGAGAAGACCTTAGCCACTAGCCAAGCTTGTTATTTATCAAGAGTTCCATTAGCTTTGTACTTCATTTTATAGACCCATTTGCAGCCAATGGGTATCTTCCTTGGTGGAAGATCTGAAAAAACCCGTGTTCTTAAAAAAACTATGATGCTCAACTTCCATAGCGTTTTCCCATTTAGGTATCCCTTTTGCCTTTGAATAATCTTGGGGCTCATACACTCTGAAGCTTGGCCATAGGAGCGAAATTGACTGTATTCTTGCTCTTGCCTCTGGATGATCTACCCTCAACAAGCTCATCATCCCTAACATCACCAATTAGCTCTTCCTATCACTTAGGATGGAGAGTAGAACCATTTTCTTCCAAATCAGGATGATCATAATGGCTTGGGCTGCCTGGAATAAAATCATCAGGATGCTGCTGATCCAGGTTATACTAAGGGAGATCTAGTGGTACAATGTTATGCCTAGGAGATTCCACCAGTTCAGGTTCAGAATCATCATAAGCCCTTTCTTCAGGTGAAGCAAATGGAAGCGTAACACCCATTTTTTTTTTTTCAGAGGCTAATCTTCAGGACTCTGCATAGGAGGAGAGCATAAGGGGTGATGGAGCCCAAATTTTGGGTCTCCATTTATGCAAAATTGCTACAAATAAATGCCAAGCACCTGAAGATATTCCTATATGCCCCTGCATTCTCATAATAAACGGATATGATATTTTTTTCCTAGAGATGATAAAAGTCAAAAGTTCAGGAGATTGTGAAATTGAAAGTATTATAAAAGTAGTGTAAACAAACCGCTGATTGGAGAAGAATATATGGACAGTTATAAGAAGTGGAAATAATTTATTTTCATACACAGCGATGAGTGAACTATCTGAAGACCTGTGATTGCAGACAAGACATGGATTGATGCACTAAGTTTGTACAAAAAACAAAGGAATTCATCACACAACAATTACGATGGAGAAACTAGATGAAAAGATATTTTTGCTTTGCTATGGCATAGGAGGGAGACAAAGAGTAATCCTGATGTCATGCTTGTATTTGTGTTTCTACGAGCTTTGGAAATAATCTCTCATAGACCCGCACCTACTTGCCTTCGTGTTGGTGTTTTTATGGCACGTAGCATCCATTGAATGAAATATGGTGGTATAAAAAAGCTATAAATCCAGATTCTTCATTCTTGCTAAACACCGTAAATCTTATTGATAGTTTGTGACAGGATCTTTGTCTCGAGTCTGGACGGGAATGTCTTTTGAAGTTGAGAAACTCTGAGAGACTGGGCGGCATTTTCACCAAGGAAGCTGCATGTGTGGAGAAATATACTAAAAACGATGCCCAGCCTGGCTTCCCATCTCGACAGCAATCATATTTAGATTTATCGTAACAGCCACAGGTCAAAGGGAAAAGCGATGTAAGCAAGAAGGAAGATGTAAGTGTTGTCGTGTATTTAGCCATGGAGAAGCACGGGGAAACCATTCATGAAAAAATATTTGGAAATAGTATTATTA
>MU226596.1:1025742-1039307 GCA_018584345.1 Thuja plicata
GAATTATTGGGTTTATATGTGAAGTCAGAAAATCTATCAATTCTTTCCTACAAACCTCAAATCCATTATTTAGAATCATTACACAAAACATTTAATCCAAACATTCAGCATTCAATTTCATATTGATTGAGTTCGAGGAATTTGCTAGCCGAAGAACTCACCAAAGCTTAAATTCGCTATAGAAAAGCCTTGGACCGGACAGTCAACGTTTGAGGTGAAGGTCTACCCACCTGGGTGTAGTGGAGCCTAAAGGGCAGGGGAATCAGGGTGATTCTCGTTCGTTGGCCAGAATTGATTGTGGAATCCTATTGGAGAAGTGGCAGGCTCTTGGATTTCCAATCTGCGGTTTTGGGAACCAACAAGGGGCACACTTTCTTCATCAAAAACCACATCTCTATTAAATGTGAGACGATCAGTGTCCACATCAATCATCCAATAGGCTTTATGATTGTCACTGTA
This sequence comes from Thuja plicata, assembly GCA_018584345.1. NCBI lineage: Eukaryota > Viridiplantae > Streptophyta > Pinopsida > Cupressales > Cupressaceae > Thuja > Thuja plicata. The sequence goes on from MU226596.1 coordinate 1,026,202, forward strand.
GCCTGTAAGCATCAACTTTTGACTTTTGGAATCTAGTTTAGTCCTCTTTGCATCTGGAATCCAAGCATATGGTGTTGATCCAAAAACCTTCAGGTGAGTGATATATGGTTTCCTCCTAGATCATGCTTCCTTTGGGTTGTCTTCTTGACAACTTGTGTAGGAGCTCAATACAGAAGGTACATTGCAGTATACAATGCCTCTGCTCAAAACTTCTTAGGAACATTTCTATGCTTTAACATAGATTGGGCCATTTTTCGTAATTGTGCGGTTCCTCATCTCAACAACACAGTTTTACTGAGGGGTGTTGCACAAAAGTTGGAGAATTCATTGGAACATAATTCTCTACCATTATTTGACTTAAGAGTAATGATTTGACATCCCGACTCTTTTTCAACTAATGCTTTAAACTTCTGGAATTCATTAGACACATCTGATTTTACCTTTAGGAAAAACACCCACATTGCCTTACCGAAGTTATCTACAAACAAAAGAAAATACCTGGCACCAGTGACCAATGTAGCATTCATTGGTCCACAAAATTGCACATGAACCAGTTGTAAGACTTTGGATGCTCTCCCAGAGTCTCCATTTGAGGAGGGAGTGTGAGACCAAATTCTTCCGAGCCAACTGAGAGAGATATGATAAGTTGAGGTGTCCATACTGTTGATGCCAAAGAGAAGTGATGGATGAACTCTTCGCAGCCATTGCATGCTACTGATATTCTCCAGTATCAACAAGACAAAATAATCCATGATCTTTGAGGCCAACTGCAATTGTAGTCTTGGACTCTTTTTCAACAATGTGACACTTGTTCGTACTGAAGACGATATCCAATTCCAGACAATTTTGCATAATCTGACTCACTGAGATCAGATTGAGCTCCATGCCTGGAACATAGTATACGGTGAAAAATATGAGATTTCTCACACTAGATGTAATTTGAACTTTGCCATTGCCAACAATTGTACACTCTTCCCCTCCGCCAGAGATCACTGAATCGGAGCAAGCTGTGTACTCAGTGAACCAATCTCTTTTGTGTGCAAAGTGTTGGGATTGGGAAGCTCCAAAATTAATGTATCAGGCAGATGTTTTGACATGATCTTCTGGTCTTTTGGCCAAAAATGCATATAAGGCAGATTCCTTCTGCTCAGTATGCTTTGCAACATGGGCCTTTTGCTGAGACCCTCCCTATTTGGATTTTTCATCAGCCAATTGTTTCCTGCATTGGTTCTTCATATGACCAAGCTTACCACAATAAAAACATGTGATAACCTTCTTGGAACTCTCCTTAGGTTTGCCTTGTCCTTTTTGCTGAAAGGACTTGCCTTTGCCTTTGTCTTTGGCTTTGGCAGTAAATGCTTGTTCCACAGTAGTTGTTTGGTTGCTGCTCCCAAACTGCTGTTTCCACTTGTCCTACTGCTGGAGCTTGGTGTACAGATCATTAAACTTCAGATCAACATTGGTGGACGTAATGATGAGAGTTGCAATAAAGTGCTTGTGGGATCGTGGTAAGCTTTTCAGCGTGATGATCATGAAATGGTAATCTGTTGTATTAATAATGGAGATGGAATGCTCCATATAAAGGAATTACAAACAAGATATTTCTAAAAGAAACAATTGTTAACTCAGAACGGAAATAGAAAGAATCTAAACTTAACTAAAGATACATTAAGTGACTATTACATAATAACTACGACATTATTATTCTAATTGTTATTGATCCAAAATCTTCTCACCACATATCTAGAAAGACAACATTTATAAGTTTCTAAGTAATTTCATAAATCTTAAAGACTAAAATTAAACTTTAAACTTAAGTCTTAGTTCACATATATTTTTCACTTGGCTGTAGAGTTGTGCTCTTTCAACAGTATAAAGTTGAAAATAACCTTATCGCCATGCCCTCATAAATCTGCAACTTGTCATGAATGGCATCTCTAAGGGCATTGTTAGGGATCATCTCATCTATACATGTGATCAGGCCATCCATAACCTCCACATCTGCTCTGAATGATCTCAAGAAGAAAAACTTTGGGTTCAAGTAGTACGCAGCAACATGAATGTGTTGGTGGAGTGGTTATTCCACCTCCACTCAATAACATGCCAAAAGGTTTGTTTTTGTTTTTGTTTGACCGATACAAATGTTAGATGGCCTCCTAGCTGCTTCCCATGGCCCCATATAGATAATTGTAGAACATTCCCCAATGGTTTTGACACCCAATACAAGAGATTAAATAAAATTAAAATTAGAAAATTACATATAAGTAAAAAAAAAACAAAACAGAAAATCAGTAAATTAGAAAATTTAAAACTCAGCAATGTGTAAAATCAGAAAATTAAAAAACTGAAGAATTTATTAAATTTAAATTGATCTTGTTGATCTCATTGGTGTGCTGTGAAAACAAATATTGAAGAATGATCTTTTGGCCCCATCCCCTCTGGACTTTGTTGTGTATGGACTGTCCAACTGCTGAGCACTCACAAAGTTTTGCTTGAGAGAAGGTAATGAAGCTGCAATATTCTGCAATGTGATTAAACTGGTGGCAAATTGTGTGACTCCTGATCACATAAGCTTCTTTCTGTTGGTGTACCCCTCATAAGATTTAGGATCCATTTGTGGTTGTAGATTTATTTTGAGCTGTTAATAGTATTTTCCTCCAAATGTTGACTCATCTAAATTTATCTATATCTTCAAGGAGAAGGTAAATGCAATAGCTAGCACAAGGGTCGAAAAGAGTGTGGGGTGCCTCGTCTCAAGAAGTCTACCAACAGTCACATGTAGTTGCATTGTTCATCACAGTCTGCACCACATTCTTCATGTCCATTTCCATCACCACCTCATCCAACATGTTACATTAGGTCTTGACATTTTTTACTTCATTAGAGGCATTAACAAACCTTTCAATTGAAGCCATGAGAAAGTTGATAATAATGAGATTTTTGTGATCTAATCACCCATCGGATAAAATAGTGCAGCCCTTCTTTTTCCAAACTTCCTTTTGTTCTTGAACTAGAATGTTTGTGCTTTGGATAAGCATTCTCTAATAAATTACTCTCTAAATTCGTAAGGGCTAGATGCCTACCCCTTTCTTGCTGTAGTCAATGCAGTGACAAATCATTCTTAGTAAGGGCCTCTTGCAACATTAAATGGTATGTTGTTATAATATAGAAAAATGGCATAAGCCAACTTGGTTTTATGATGCTTTTCTTGATCCCAAATAGCACTTTTAAATGCAGGTTGCGAATCTGGAGTATTATGAGGAACAAAAAACCATGTGTCTTTGATTGTGAACTATGACTACCTGTAGGATGAGTTCCTTGTATCCATGTGCCAATGCAAGATGAAGAGCTCCCCTAAGTTTTCCATTGATCTGGTAGAACTCATGATCATCGCTAATGCCTGAATTTTTGTCTTTTCTCAGTCATAGGATGAAAGGAGAGCCTTAACTTCTTACCTAACCTCTTAATTTATTGCATCACTTATTGTAGGATTTTAGTTGTTGATTTATGCAACGTGAAATTTGAGGTAATTGATGCCTCTCGTCAAACATAGCTCACTGTAGTTGCATGTCACCTTCTTGGTTCTTTGCCTTATTTGCCATCTTTCCAGTAGGGTACCTAGGTTTGTCACCTCTTTTTTTATTGCGAATGCCATTTTTTCTTTTGGAAAAGCAAATGAAAGCCTAACAAAATGGCAACATATAAACTAAATACTCTAGCAACCACATCAGAATAACGGAAAATGAGAAATAAAATACTAATGTCAAAAATTTAAATCTTAGTAGTTTGATTACCTAATTGTCTGATGCAATTGATAAATTCACTAAAATCAATCAATGCTCACTTGGAATTGCACAACATCACTTGCAAACAAATGTAATATTCTCAATTATGTTGAAAGATTGAAAGCCTAAATGAAATTGTGCAAAAAATGACTGAATTTAAGCTAAGTTACCGGTTCGGGTACGAGAATCCGGTTCGTGGGTTCATGATTTTTTTTTCCATTATGATTCGTATGGGTTCGTGTGTGTGTGTGTGTGTGTGTGTGTGTGTGTATATATATATATATATACCAAAAAAAAGAGAAATATACATAATTGTAAAACTAAATCATTTCATAGTATGAATGTATGATGCTTGATCATTGATCAATGCCAAATGTCAAAGTCGTCATAACTACTGAGCATTAGAAATCTGATACTCTTACATCTGATATTGGAAATCTGTGTATGTCATTCTGGAGATTTAAGTCTAGTGAATGATTCTATTTTGGTTTATGAAATGAAATATCATTGAGGTTGCTATCATCAAAAGAATTCAGTTTTTGTTTTGATATCATTTAGAGTTGGCATCTTTCACAAACTAAAAGAAGAAATATTCAACATAAAATAACAGTAAAGACAGATTGTAGGAAATGAAGAGAGAGGATATTTCGATATAGCATAACAAATACTCTTTAAATGCAAGTACAATATATAATGCACATGAAGCTCACAGAGGGTCACCAACATATCTCAATAGGATTGTAGCTTTGATAATCTACTAATCCTCATGCCTTGCTATTTGTGTGATTATACATAAAACATAAATCGTTTGCAGATTTGGACGGACCCACAGGTCCGAATACAAAGCTGTTGTGAGGTTTTCACACCATCGCTCCATTGAAAATGGGGACCCCCTCTTTTTCTTTGGTGATAGGAGTAGTGGGTCTTAGGTAGTCCTTGTTGGTGGTAGTTTTAAAGTCCCTAGGTCTAGCAAGTGAGGTTTGAGTGATTTTGGCCTGTTGGGAAGTCATGTTTGTCTGGGATGTGGGCGAGAGCTAAGCTAAACCTGTCATGGGGATGGAGTCAAAACCAAGCAATTTGTGATAAAATGAGTTTAAACCCTTTGAGAATCCTTGTTCCAGCTTCAGTTTGACCTTAGAAAGTTACGATGGATTGCAGAAGGTAACCCCGTTGAAGGCTTTCTGAATCTTGAAATTTGGCCGAGTTTGAAATTTGTTTAAAACCCCCAAAATCTAGAATCTGCACCTTAATTCCTATGAAGCTGGAACCTATCTCAAACATCCTTAAAGGTATTTATACAAATATATAAATTAAATATAAATCAAACTTATACTAAAATGTTATATTTGTATAAATCCTCTCGCCCCTAAATTGGAAAATTGGCTAAGTACAAAACTCACATCAACAGGACCCTGTGCGGATCCAGCACGGATCGGTCCGGGTAGGATTCCTACAGGATTCCCATGGGTCCACGTTGGATCCGAGCAGGGTCCGGATCTGGACCTGTGGGTCTGTCGGGATATGTGGGCTGCGGATCCAGACAGACTCACAGGTCTAGATCCGGTTCCTGCCCGGATCCAACGCGGACCAGTTTGCGAATCCAAAACCGGACCCGAATCCACGCTCCAAGGTCCCAATCCGGTAACATAGAATTTAAGTGTTTTAGCGGACGAATTGATCTATTTTCTGTTTGACAATTTTTTTTGTTATACTTGTCAGTTTCAAGATTGTTTTTGGGTGAGTTCTTGTGAGTAATTTTCAAACTCTCTTGGCAAGTCACTTGTTTTTAGGTTATGTAACTATGGCAACATTTGTTAGAATAACAAATCCATGAAAGAGCTTACATGTAAGGGACATGCCATATATGTTGTAGGGGCGAAGTCACTTGGAGAGTGATAAAATTGCTAGGAAAGTGTAAGTTCATAAGCAAATTAATAACCAAGTGATACATCCTTTAGAACTTGGATAGTGTGGAGGTGGTATATGCATATTTTCTTGCAAGAGGTGAATTTGTAACATTTTTTGCTTTCTGCCATTTCAATTCGCCTTTTCCTCTTGCTTTGTAAATAATTGACACTGTATTAGATCGTAAGTTGCTCTATGAACTTTTGGAAGTGTAGACTTGAAGATCCATGTTAAGTTAAAGTTGCGATGAGAAGTCTCATGGCATTGAAGCTCCAAGGAGAAAGTCTATTGGGATATGTTTCAATGGTTGGAGAAAATTCCTAGTTTGTAGCATAAATGAAATTTGTTGCAAGATGAGTTATGAATATTGCTGACCCATTGACAATCTTGGTTCAACCAAAAATATTATTTTTTCTTTGTTTTGTAGCTTTATTTCTAGGTGCCAAGAGTTTGAGTGATCAATTTCTCCCAAGTTTTCCTGTTGATGTTAGAAGGTGTTACCTTCATGCGAATTGATTTGACTTTGGATTCTTGGTGCATATGCTCATAGAGGATTCTTTTAGTGCTTTCTATGAAAACAACTCTAATGTGTGGTAATACTTTGTTCACGATTCATTATCTATGGCCGATAGGAGCTTCTCTAATTTGTTGTAATTTCCCCGATTTCAGTTTGGGTTGGCAAGCTCAATGATTAAATGAATAAATAAAATATTAAATAATTATAAATAAAATTGTTGACTAAAGTTTGATCATGCGTCTTTTGGGATCTGAAATCCTTGTCATTCCTTTTATTGCATTGACATAACCACTCTAGAATTTTGGGATTTGAAACCTTTATCATGTTGCTTCCTGAGTTCTTCCAGGTATATTTCATATTTTGAAATTTGGCCCTGCTAAACTTTGGGGCATCCCTAAGCACTTTCCTATGTTTTTCTTTGTCTTTTATATTTTGAAAAGCCTTGTCATCTACATATTGTGCCAAAGCTACCTTATTTAAATCATCATAATAATCTGCCTTTTCTGGTAGGTTAAAGCTAATTGGCTGTCAATTTTGTTTTAGAATCCAACAGTATGAAGCCCAAAGCTTGATCCTTAACATTATTGGTAAATTTAACAAGATTTTCCTCCAGTGAACCTTTCCTCTGATCCAGTTCTATAAATTCAAGCATATATTGACGTGCTTATTTTATAATTCAAAACAGTTTTTAATTTTATAAATCTAGCGAGACTTTCTGGTTTCTTTAATAGCACCCTTCAGTAAGTGCAAAGGATGTCTCTAAATGTGAATGGTATTCAATATAGGATGTTCTGACATCACTAGAGGTGTAGGGAAATGGTGATTCCCGCCGAATTTGTCAGATTACATCTAAAATCAATAATGTATGAAGCCATATCAAATCCACAGGTACTTCTTTGTACTCCTGAATTTCTCTTTAGCAAATAATAGGAAATAATAAATACTGCAGTAAACCTTGTTCCATTTCCTTAGTTTTCGTTTAATAAGAGTACCTAACCCTTATCTATACGGACTATATCCTGTGCTTCTATTATTCTGCATATGAGCAACATGGCAATTCTAACATCTGTTTTAAAATTTCTTAGTATTTATTTCTCCAGGGTCACACCATTCACTGAGGATATTTATTAATATCATTTTCAATGAGTGATGGGTGCATCCATTCTCGTGTTACATCTAATTTAGGTCTAAGAAAATTGTAAATGACATGTAGACATTTATTTGTGAAGTCTATTAGATTTTCCTCTCCTGGATTTGCTCTCTGTTGAGGAGATACAGAAGCATTTCTGAACATGGAACCCGGAAAACTTCACTTCTTTCACATGCCCAATGGAAAGAATACTCTCTGATAAGAGATTCCTTGCCTCCTCTTGGGCAACTGTTCTCCACACCTCCCTTGATTACGATGGTGGATGTGGAATAAATACCTTTTGATGAGTGTCCCTGTTTCTTACTGGGTCAAGATCCTTCGTCACCTTCAATTGGCATATCATTCTTGTAATGAAAATGGAGCTTAGAGTTGTAGTTCTACTTATATTTTTATAGGGTAAATATATTATTACCTATATTTAGAGGTCTTGTAGGTTGAATCTGTTTTTGCATTGAATGTTCTCCGTTGTTTGGATTCTTCTTTTTGCTGACGACTCCTTGTTTTCTATGCTTTTCAGAAAATTAATACATAGCTCTAAGAAGACAATACCATTTGTTTGCAGAGTTTGGAAAGAAAACAACCTTAGTTGAGAATAATGCAGGCAATATGAAATTCTACGTTAAATGAAAATATATGCTATTAACTCAGTGAATTAGTTTTAATCTTGAAGCAGCTTTGGGGTTCATGAAACACATGTGAATCTTTGGGGATATTTAAAAAGTAGAATGCTTTGATTAATGGGTTATATAGATTTTTTTAGTCAGTGGAGTTGCTTTTATTTGAGTATTTAATGAGGAGCTATGATTGTTTCAACCCAAAGTTAAGAAGTCAAGGGGAATCATCAGTTCTAGATTCAATGGCTATTGTTGCTTCATTAGTCCTCAAGAAAGTATAACCACTTAAATGACATCCAAGGAATGAGGTGCAATGAGAGGTGAAAATGCATTTTAATCTTAAGGCATTGCAAGCTGGTGAAAATGTGTTTTATCCTAAGGCAGTTAGAGTTAATTGTATCATGAAATAAAATAAGTGTGGCTTGAGAATGAACACATGTCAAAAAATGCAAAATGCATACATTGAGCTATATGCGACAATTTGCTGTTGGGATAAAGGATGTTTCTTTACTCTTTGGTATGTCTCTTCCTTGTCAATCAAATTCTCTCCAACAAAAACTCGAGACTTTAAAATTTAGAGCAATCCCACCCTATATCTTTATTATTTAGTGATGAATATTTATTCGGGGATTGAAAATATCTGCTATATATTTTGCAGTCTTGATATTACATTGATAGCTAGCCTTACAATTTAAAGGAAAACAAATATGAAATCATGTGGTATTTTAGCAGTGTATTGATGTCATGAAGGAAATTTAATGCTGAAACTCATGTGGGTGAGTTAATATTTTAAAAAATATTTTGTAAATTCGAAAATCTAATAAAATAACTCTTTAGACCATAGTAAAATGACAACTGATGTTGGGAAAAAAGATAACCTTGTTTTTTCATCATGTGTTAAAATTGTGTTTCTGGAGAGAGGATTGACATTGACGGACTCTTCGACTTTAATTGACTCTAAATTGATAATTCTATATTTGAATTTCGACATACTCTGGATCATAACAGCAAAAATCATTTGTGGAAAAAAATGGCAAACCAAAAGCATAAGATTTTTGTGAAAAAAACGGATTTAAAAAAAAACATAAAAAATTGTAGAAAAAGAGAAAATCTATTTTTTAAAACTTAAGGTCATTTCTATAGCAAAGAGGTATAGAGAGCAAATAAAATAGAGTTTAACCCATGAATTGTAGGAAATATATTTTTGTCATTTATATGCATATTGCTGATTACATAGGCAAATATTCAATTAACTTTTTAAGAGGGCAGTCACCAAAAAGTTGTCTGAGATCAAGTAGTAGATAGGTGACAGGTCTATGAAGTAATTGAGATCAAAAGGTATCAGACAACAATCTAGCTGCTGTTAGGAATTCAGTAAAAGTGGAAGCCATTTTGAAGTGATCGAAGACTTTCATTGCGATTGAGGCAAAGAGTTTTGTAGGGGTAGTTCAATTTTTGAGAAAGCTTATCAAATCATAGTCCACAATTGCAATGCTTTATATTCCATTATAGCAATTGGTAAGTCTTTTATATGGAGTAGAATTCAACAAAAGGCATTTGTTTAGTTGAAGTAAAATATTAGCAAGCCACTGGTTTTGGCAATACCTAGGTTGCAACTACTATTATAGGTGGAGACAAATGTTAATAATAAAACTAAATATATTATTAAAAATTAAATGTATACATTATAAATTTTACATTATTTTTAATTTATATTAAGAGTCAATAACAATTTAAATTTAAAAATTACTTCATAATATTGATTATAAACTATAGGGGTTCGCTCCTTCCCTGTCAAAGTGCCATCTATAATAGTACATAATAGTTATAATTTTATTAATTATATATTTGTTCACATCAGAATCCATGGGGCAGAGCATGTAGAGAGGTTAGGCCATATTGAAGCTGCGATGTAGAGCAGATTCACCAGCTGCTTCGACACTATCCCACATGCCCTCCATGATTTAGGATGATTGAGGCCCTTTCAAATTCAGTTGATGACTGCCATTGCTCCTTTTACTCCCCTGTTTAGGGTTTTTCAGAGGTCGGAAAGAAAAATAAGGGACAAAATAACATTTCCACACTGATACCACACTGACTTTGGTTCCGTCTTGGAATTGGCCCTATTTTTGAGTGATTCGGCGATTTCGTGATTTTTTCTAGTGTTTCATGTGTTTTTGCAATAAATTTTCACGGTTTTTGCCATGCTTAGGGATTTTAACATGAGTGTAATGCAATTTAAACGCATAAAATATTGAAAATTGGGTCAACGATTGGTCAATGATTTTTTCACGATTTGGGATTTTTCCGGGGAAAAAATCGGCTGGCTCCATGATTCATGATTAATCAGGTACAATTGCGATTTTTTGCAGATTATGGCTTCTTTGCCCTGGATAGCTTTCTATAGGATTTTTGCCAATTCTTTTATTTTAAGACTGCAGGAATTGGGTAGCCCCCTATGAACTGCAATGCACTTGATAAACTTTTTAACGCGATTGTTGACATTGGCATGACACACCTTCCAGTACCACATAGGCTGGGGGTAGACTGGATTTTGTGACCTGCCCACTGTTAAGATATAGCTACGATCAGATATGGCAATATATATATATATATATATATATATAATATTAAGATCAATTGATAATTGTATATGTTACAATGCAGTTAATATTAACAATTGGTTATGAAGGGTCATGACCCTACGTAGCATAAGCCACGTATGGTCATGGCTCTTCATAGACATGAGTATTCTAAGGATATAAATGCATATCGATGGCTGGTAAAAAGATCAATCACAACGGTAATCTATTTTCAGTACAACACTCATATATATTCTCTATAGGACGATCTTGATTTCACAACATGGTATCAGAGCCTAACCTATAAGAGAATAAAATATATTCACAAGCAATCAGTGATTAATTGGCAGCGATATTCGTGACGAAACTCCATATATGTTCTCAGTCTAAACAACGACATCGAAGGTTGAATCTTATACACAATCCCGTGAAGCATATGTCTGCGATTTCAGTGATTGAAAGAATTGCTAATTAATATATATACTCACAGCGATACAGTTCTGGGAACAGTAATATCCGAGCAAAGTATTACAGAGGGAGACGACATAAAAAATGGTTCAAAGGATCATTTCAGAGCGTAGCGGTGAACATGTGGGTATCGCGGCAGAGCATAAATTAAGTCTGACTGGTACGGGGTATAGATAATGATGTACAATGATCAAGACTACGAGGACTGCAACTATGACAAGGCACAAAGTATTATAAGATAGGCCACGATTAATTTTGGCATCGAAGCATCTAATGCTGAAAGTATAAGATTGGCTATGGATGGTAGTAACGTGTATAGTCGAACGTGTATGGTCGAGGATCATATGTGGATTGATAAGACTGGAGGAGATAGGGAACGCATACATGATAAACAGTTGAAGTCAGCGTAGTGAAGATCAAATATGTCTGCCTATAGACACGTGGATATAACAAAAGGTGATATGATTCATCGGTGATACAAGTATATGTTTGGTCAATATAGACAATAACATATATAATAGTACAAACAACCTTTAGAGGGAAGAAGATGCGATGATAGAGATATCTACGCTTGGTGATTATCTCAGAAATTGATGTGACTAAACTAATAAGTCATATCGTAAACATCAATTATCGATACCCAACATTAGTTAATAAGTAATTAAAGAGATATGATACTATAACATAATAAATAATTATGAATCAGTCAAATGACTATGAATTGTTACGAATATACAGATTCGTGTCTTTTACACATGATTCCTCATCCTAAGCATATGATATAAGAAAAAATACAAATCAATGGAATAGGAACTAACACATGGGGATATATATATTATGCAATGGAGAGGAGAATAGATTGGAGGGTGATACAAATCCACAAGGAAGGAGTCTAGATTGGTCGGAATAGAAGAGGGAGATCAGTTAACATACAATCTTACTCAAATAATTATTGAAGACGACAAAACATTCGACCAACATATCTGCATATTTGAATTGGCATAGAAAAACATTGTTGAAAGCATTATAAATTTGTTACACGCACATCATTCATATCATGCATAGCATCATTCGATGAAGTGAGAAGGATAAGTTAAGGTAATTGTCCCAACTATCTAAGATAATCGAAAAAGGGGATAGTACAAGTGGGATAGTAACCAATGATTAGTATAATCAGATACCGATAATGTATGAAGTCAACATCTAATCGGGAGTATCATAATGAGATGTGATTAGTAAAGAAGAAAATTAAGATAAGGATCAAAATGAAACCGATATGTTATGAAGAAGGACAATGGGTACGCGTATCGTATTAATGGGCTCACCTTACGAAAGGAAATACTTGAAAATATTTGAAAAGATAAGTATCTCATGTTTTATTAATCCATATGAATTTGCACTTTGTAATTCATTAAATAATAAATTTTGTATGCTTCTATCATTTTTTATGTTCGGGATAGTTTAGCTTTATAAACTAATCGTAATCTATCTCTGACATACTTTCAGGACGAAAGCATATGGAATCCAAATTCAGAGGGAGTCTGACATCTTCAGAGAGGTCAAGAAGTTGGCGAAATTTAGCTTCTAAGGAAACAAATGATTCAGTCAACTTGTGACAAACTCGATCATATTGATTGGGAGGGAGTTCACTATTGAAGGTAAAACAATTATGAGATTATAGTAGTGGGAACTCGTGGATAGAATCGCCGATGAGATGCACGTGGATAGAATCCCTGATTAAGGCATTCCATACATCACGAGACTACAACTCATTGAGATAAACATCATACTAGAGGTCCTTATTATCTTCTCTCAAGTCTAAGAGGGAGTGTTAATGTTGTGGCCTTGGAAAGATCAAAATGCATCTTATGCTAGCCGATGTAACCTTATGACTATTCAGATTATTCGTATTGGTTCTCTCAGTAAGGAAGGTATGAAGTGACATCCTGCAGTGACACTGAGTTGAGTATATAAATAGGGTATGCCTTCGTGACAGAGGGAGAAGCTAAAGGATCTGCATCAGTGGACATTCGAGGATCTTGATACAGAGGGAGTAGACCATGTTTTGTTGGTTCTCTAGTAATC
>MU226596.1:1044624-1061154 GCA_018584345.1 Thuja plicata
CTGTATCTGAACATTTCCTCTGCCAGTAATTTTGAACTCCTCTCCTCCGCCAAACACAACTGAATCACTGTAGGGATAGAAATCCGTAAACCAGTCACGCCGATGAGAAAAATGACGTGAAGCACCAGAGTCAATATACCAAGCAGACGACTGGGTTAAATTTGAAGGGCTTTTAGCCATAAAAGCGTAGAAAGCAGACTCCTTTTTCTCAGAATGTTCAGCAACATTTGCCTACTGAGTTGACCCTCCCAGCTTCTTTTGTTCGGAAGCGAGTCGCACGACAATCTTTCTTCATGTGGCCGTACTTACGACAGTAGTGACATTGAACACTCTTCTGCTGAAAACTGCCTGAGGATTGATGTGAACTACCCTGTTGAGATGATTGAGATGGCTGAAATTTAGCTGCAAAGGCTTGTTCTGACGAGGATGAGGAAGCACGACTACCGAACTGCTGCTTCCAGCGATCCTGCTGTAGGAGTTTGGTGCACAACTCTGGGAATTTCAGATCAACATTAGTTGAGGTAATGTTGAGTCTCTATGAAATGCTCATAAGATGTTGGTAGACTTTTCAGGGTAATAACTACCATATCTTCTTCCTCCATTTTCCGACCGATAGCTTCAAGCTGATCACGAATGTCCTTAATCTTCGTGAGATGCTCCTGTAAGGACATTCGTTCATCCATCATGATGGAGAACAACTGGTTCTTTAGAAAGAACGCGCAACTCTTGTCAGATGTTTCATGCAGCGCCTTCAAGTATTTCCAGATGTTTGCAGCCGACTTGCTAGAGGGAATCTGAGGTAATTGATCATCTGTGACAGATAGCTTGAGAAGCATAACAGCTTCGCGATTCCGATCATCAAACTTATCCTGATTTGCTGGGACGGAGGTCGGTCGCGTTTCTGTGCCTAGAATAAGTGTATCCAGACGACGGTACTCGAAAATGGTCAACATTCGCTGCTTCCAGGTATTGTAATTGCTGCCATTAAACCGCTGACTGTTTTCCAGCATCAGGTTGGTCAAAGATGCCATTTGCACGGATTCCAAGGCGAATTTTAGATTGACCCAGAAAAATTTGACAAGTACCCAGAAGAGTAGACAGAAAACCTAGAAAGAATCTGAAGTCGAAATCCAAATCCGCTGGCTCAAAAATCGAGGCACAAAAAATGAGGTACCTAGAAAATTTTGATGAAGACCCAGATAGAATCTCGAAAAACCCACAAGGAATCTGTTATTAGAAAAAAATTTGATCTTGAAAAACTAGGGTTTCGAGAAAAAAACGACACTAGGTCATTATTTTTTTTTAAAAATCACCAAAAACGTATGGATTTTGGTGCAGAACACAGACGGTGATTGCAGAATGCCCCTGAACGGTTTTCCTTTCTGCAACTCGGCGCCTTCATACAAGATCTATGGAGACCGGAAGGGGTCGTAACACCCAAAACGCAAACACCAAAAAGAAACACGAACACCCAAAAACGCGAGCATAGAAAAAATCGCGAATAACAATCGCTTGCAGAGTATACAGGTCGCACCTGAAGAAGATCGAAGCCGAGACAGGTCGCGAGCGAAAACAGACAAGCTGCGAACAGGTCGAAAAAATTGCGAACAGGCACAGACAGGTCGTGAGAAACACGACAAACAGGTCGCGAGAAGACGCGAGCTAAGGAAGGCAAATCCCGATCAATACCTTACGATTTTTGTTGCAAAAAAAACTCCCAGAGAAAAAAACAATGTCAAGAAGTATTGCACAGATAATTTCAAAAGCGAAATTATAATATTTCTCGAGAAGGTTTAACCGGCTCTGATACCATAAAATAATATGAACAGATTATTTTGTATCAATTGAATTGTTTACAAGGAGCGAAGCTCATATATACAAAACCAAAGATACAATATTTAGCAACTATCTAAATATAGTCTGCAAGAGAATCGCAATAGAGCAGAGCATTAAAAAGCGGAAGCATCCAAATATGGAAGCATTCTAACAAAAATCTCATGTAAAAATTATCTAAACACATGAAATAGCACAAGAGGGGAAATCCTTGTAATTTATGTGGCATATAATGAACATCCATATGAAGTTTCCAGGTTTTTGAGTGACTTGTCCAAGAGATGTATGGGGATTCCAGCTGACATTTCACACCATTTGGAGACATATCCATATGTGCCTTTGAGACAGGAGATAAGTACTGGGTGTTAGGGTGTGAGTTGCATTGTTACTATGCTCTAGAATAATATTTTGTTATGCACTTGACATTTATGAAGCATTGAAGTTTGTAATTAAACTTGCAAACATTGTCACATTACTCTAATGTTCAAACATTTTGAAGTGATTTTAGAGACTGATACTTGTATAAAATTAACTATAAATTATTACAAAGTTAATATTTGTTAAGTTTCTTTCAATTGTTATAGTATATTGGATATCTAGTGCATAGTGGTCTTAATGCAAAATTGTGAATTTTATCATTGGGATATTGCAATCTAGTTAAAATAACTGTGGTACCATAATATTTAAAATAATGCAAACAGATTGACCGTACAGAAGTTTCTATTCTACTTTGATGAAAAATATGCTGATAGTTTGAAACTTTGGTAGTTAGATTACATACTTTGTAACTTTTGAGAAGCTAATGGTTTGAGTGTTATTAGTTGTCATTGGGCTAGTGTTTGAAGACATTTATTATGTCTCAAGGGGGGAATTATTGCAGTCATTTCAATGTGTATGTTCAAGTATATGCTTTGATGATTACAGAATGTCAAGGATGATGAAGAAAAGAAGCATTGGATGCAGATTGTTTTAAATTTAAACTTGTACAACGGTGGCCACAAGAGTTGGGACATTTAGATATTTAACATTTATATTAATGCTTCCAGGAATCAATCTTTTATTGTTAGATCTGTCTTTCAGTACCTAACAATTTGAGAAGAAGCTTATGCCTAAGGATTACCTTCCGTGGTGTGGGACAAGCATGCCAAGGATTTTATAGTTGTGGAAAGTTTTGTGTCTTCCGTTGGACTGAAAATGATGCTTGACATGCTTATTGAATGTGGCAGTGAGAATTGAAGGTTTTAATTTTAAATCAAACACAATTCCAACGACTGCTTCAGTAATGAATGAGATTGATATTCTAATTCATAGAACATTCGATGTGTCAAAGATCAGTTCAAATACATGTTTGTATACTTGTATACACCTCAATATGTCATCGACAGATTTTGATGATAAATAATCAAGTCATTATCAGGTGTCTGTGGGCATGGGCGAGGGAGAAAGTGGAGCAGCGGGTTGGTTTCTTTTTTCTATTAAATATAAGAGCACTTTACAGATCATATATATACTGTTACCAAAAATTTGTAAAGTATAGCTGTTTATCATTGTATCCACCCCTGACCACTACCAAGAAATACAAGGTAAATACATGAAGTTACTGAGATTTACAAAATGATTACACATCATGTATATGACAAAAGTATGAGATCAGAAAATCTGAAAAGGTAGTTCCAATTAGCTATCTCTGTTCTGCCTTTCCTTGATGGTCTCCTTGACTCTTGCAATCCAGCCTAAGGGCCCCTCACTCCACTTAAGGACTGCATTTTCTGCCCCCGGAACTGGATCAGGTACAGCTGCAGCAATTTGAATGGCATCTGTTAATGGTACCCCTGGGTTTGCAACTGCTCATGGCATCACTGTGGCTGCAACTGCTTCTGCCTCCCCATTATTTTGCATTCTCTGCTTCGTCCTTTTCTGTGCTTCTAAGTCTGCCATAAAATTATCCAATCCAATCTCAAATGGGGTGCGTTCCTCAGTGCGTCTTCTCCAAGTATGCCCATGAGATATCTCTGAAGTGAACATTCTAACCGTGTCATCCTGTAAAAACCTTTCAAATTTACCTTTGGAGAGCCTCATTGTGACTGTAACCTGCCAAGCACCATCATGAACAATGAGTCTCCTCAGAGACCCTGTAAGAGCTCTAGCATAGCCACTAAAAATATCATTATTCCTAGCCCTCCAAAGTAGCCATAAAATCTCACTAGAGAGGACAGTCAAACAAACATTAGATAAATATTAAATAATGTTTTTTTTGTGGTTAAAAAAATAAATAAGTGTGCTGAGCTTCTTAGTCTGCTGTATTGTGTTGTTTTCTAATTTTTTCACTTGCGGTGTGATTGTGACTTTTGCGTATCCTTTGCTCCTATACCTCATGCCACTTGATTTAAGAAAACCAGAAGGAAAATCCTTGTGTTCATAATAACTAGTAATTTTTTTTATTCTGTAGTCTCAATGGGTATCCAAATAATGTGTTAAGAGTCATATATAACTCAAAGAAAGAATGTCTTTTGTGCGTCATTTGTTTTGTGCTGTGCGACTTGAAGTAAGAAAAACAAAAGGAAAATCCTTGTGTAGAATTTGAGTTTTGAATTTCTGACAATTTTTTTTGTATGTAGTAAATATTAAGTTTTGTTTTTTTAATGCTTTGTTAGTACGAATTCCCTCCTAAAGTAACAATGAGGAGTTTAATGTTTAGAGATCGAAAAATGGCAACGGAAGTTGGGGAGTGTAAAGGGCATCCAAAGAGAGCACTCAAATTGGTAATTCAGACGACAGTGCCATACATTTGTCAATTGTCCTTTGTCAAGGTATACCAAAGGCCCATTCAAGAAGATGGTTATGTCACAACAATTTGCAAGAAAAATAAGTGTAAATTAAATAGTTCATTTAGGGGGGATTCACCTAAGTAGATGCAATATTCCCCCCTGCATATTACAACATTACTAGAGTGAATGCATGCCTCTTACACATCATAGGTGAAGAGTTTGGGGTATGAGATGCGAGGTAAGGTTTTGTAATGGTGACAACTAAACACCTTTTCTCACTTGATACAAGCACCTTCTTATAAAACTATTGATATCTAACATATGCAATTTTGTGTCTTTGAGTTAAGTGCTATAGAGCCTAAGAGCAAACTTGAGGCCACTGGTTTAACTCCAAACTTAGTGGAAGATATGTCCAATAGGCTACAAAAGAGTTAGATGATGATGATGTCAAATTCATCTTTGCTAATGACATTGCTTTCCTTGTTGCATGCTCTCCTTAGATTAAGGAAGGCATGTACAAGGTTTCATGAGCAAGGCCATCATATGTGGGTCCAAGGAAAAAAAAATCATGGATTACTAGTTTAGATAATAAATATTTCAAAATAAATGCTGATGGAGGATATGAAGGCCACATGGATCTCAAATGGATGCAGCATCATTGATAGTGGATAAACATTAGATATTGTTCATTCATCAATAGTGCTGTTACATATAAAGAGCGGCCTTACTTCCTTATTACATTTGACTGTTTGGGGAATTATAAGGATGTGGAGATTAGTCACAACAATGTGGCATAGTTTGTGATAGGTGTGTTAAATTTATGCAGAGCAGCTAAGAAGTTGGATGGAGATGTTTACAGGTGTATATACTCGACATCTTGTGTGCAGGACATCCAACGAAATCAATTGATTCAAACATGTAGCTAATGTAGAGATGTTCATCTGCAATCAACACATCACATGTACTATATGGTTGCTTGTCTGGTAATCCATTAAACCCATTGAAACTACACATGCTTTCTATTTCATCCTATAAGATAGGTAAGATGATTAAATAGCAAGAGCCCTTGCAACTACTAACCATGATGTGTGTGGAATTGGTGGGTGGCGTCAAGATAGAGCATGGGTTGAGGGTGAAGTAAGTGGTGAAGAATACTTCTTTTTGGTTAGATGCCAAATATATAATTTTTTTTTCATATCTTTAGTTTTCATGGTAATTAGATATTGGGACTTTGACAATTCCATCCTTGGGGAAATATGAGAGCATTGATAGCTTCCTTGGCCAAATGATGGGTGCTATACAATAGAGAAACCCCATCTTGTAGTGTTATGTTGAACACAATTAATCCAAAATGATAAGTGGAGACACTTGGTAGATTCCTTTATAGATGACAAGGAGGTGAAGATGGGCTTCATGAAGGCTATTTGAAAAATGTACAATACAAAGGATGTCACATTGGCTAGACATAAGTTGACCATTCTTATTTAACATAAGGGCCGCATGAGGTTGACAAAGATAAATACAGAAAATTTGGTGTAGAAGAACCTTTCGGTAATAGCTGTACGGGCATCCATTATTGATACACACACTGGACATTTCTTTCTTCCGCTTCTCTGAATATCTCTAGAAGAATGTAGAAACTTGTGGCTATACATCTCATGGATCACAAATTGTTGAGTACAAAGATAGATTAGCAGCATGGTAAGATGTAGAGCCTAAGAAGCTGACATAAATTGATGATGATCAGGCTGCATATGTATGTTTGGTTAGCTAGGTTCATGTTGCAGGAGGTAGGCAAGTCTAGTGGTTCCAATAATAAGAAGCATTTAATAGAAGTTGCATGGGAATGAGTTAGATTAGCCATTGCTTTTTGTGTATAACTTTGTAATTTGTATCTTGAACTTGATGAATAATATAAATAGATATTTTATAGAATCGTAGATGCTTGCTGATCATTGGGTCAATTGATTGTCGATTTGGCAATGTATGAATCTCATCATCTTTTACTCATATTGTTTACATAAATGATAAATTGTAGCTTCCTTAATGATTTTTTAAATATTAAGTTTGGTATATTTTTTATTAGCTGTTCTTGTCTAACGCAAAATTTAATTTTTTTGCTCCCTGAAAGTGTCTTCGTCCTTGAAACTTGGAGAAATGCTGGTTATTATCCTCATTAGTGCCGATACAATGCTTTAAAGTTAATCTGTAACTAATTGATCAAAACCCCCGAATTCAATCTATTGCCCATTTCACATAGCTCCTACAAAATGAAGTGAAAGTTCATTTAGTTCATTAAGATTAATTTCTCTCTCTATATAGTACATAATGTGTATTCCTATTACCTGTAGGTTGGCTGAAGCCTGACCGACACTAACAAGTTAACCACTGGTGAATAATTAATATTAGAAAGTTAAAAAAACCTGGGAATTGGTGCCATAAATCATAGTTGAAATACTTGGTGTCTATTTGTGTAGGAAATACACTACCATGTTACTCACTTTTTTACTCGTGGACGAGCTTTTCCAAAACACGTGGCATGTTTTTCAGCAAAAAAGTGTGCAAAAACGCACAATTTTTTACCCTCTAATCGCCAAAAATCTGTCTAAATGCAGAAGTGTTTCAAGGAATTGCAATTATTTAAGAATGATGTAGGGCACGGTGGTAGCACACAATTGCAAGTATGTTCTCTATCAGGTTCAACCATTCCTTCCTTGGTTTATGATGAACATTGAAATGATAAATAATTGAATTGATATTCAATACTAAACAAAGGAGAGGAATACTCTTTAAATAAGCAATAACAAGAAGATCTTACCATAACAAAATGATCGAGAACTGAAGACAGAATTTAAAGTTACTAAACTAACTAAACAACTTAAAGAACAAAAAGTTACTGAAAACTGATTGACTGACTTCAAACAAAGTTACTTACATGACTATTATACTAAATATTACAATATTACTTTAATACCCTCCTTTAATGGTCATTCTACTAACTACCCTACAAAAGACTTGACATAATCTACAAGTCATTTGGCCACGAATGCATAGAAGGTTGACTCCTCTTTAGAATGCTTTGCGACATGAGCCTGTTGCTGAGACCCTACCTGGTTGGACTTCTGACCAGCCAACTGCTTTCTACAAAACTTCCTCATATGACCAAGAACAAAAACAAGTTGAATGACTTCCAACATGATGTTGGGTAGCAAAGCCATCCCTCTCGTTATCTAGAGACCGAGATCAATGTCTCAAAAAAACTCCAATTTTTGTTGATAAAATATTGCTAAACAACTCTGAAAAATTGTCAGAAGAAGCTGCTGCAAGATAGTACCATGATTTTGTGGAAAAATTATTAAACCCTTGATGCAATGCTGAGATTATACACGATTTTGTGGAAAAATCGTCAAAAACCCTCGTTTTGTAGAAAAATGGTAAAAGACCCACGATTTGTCAAAAAATGTCATAAAACAGCAAAAGAAAACTATGGTTGGGCAAAAGCTTCTAGAAATTTACACAAATTTTCTAGGTAATTAATTCACAAATTTTATTGGAAAAATTTGCCAAAAACCAACCTCTGCTCTAATACCATGAAATGATAATTTATTGAATTGATATTCAATATTAAACAAAGGAGATGCTTAATTCTTAAATAAGCAATTACAAGGTCTTTCCATAATGGAAACAATCGAGAACTAAAGACAAAATAGAAAGTTACTAAACTAACTAAACAACTAAAAGAACAAAAGGTTACTAAAAACTAATTGAATGACTTAAAAAAAAGTTACTTACATGACCATTATACTAAATATTACAATATTACTTAAAAAAAAATTGCCTTTCACTAGAGTTTGCGTATTATTACTAACCCCCTAGAAGGTAGAGGGTTCCATTGAGTATTGTTTCTTTGATATTTTTTAATGCTCAAAGACTTCTGCCAAATGTTTTGAATGAGTGGCCTCCATGTTTATGGTTATGCTTTTGTGTTTGTAGGGGCGGTATGTTATATACAAAGATCATCAATGTAATTGACAAGACAAGCCTTGTGCCTTTGTTCTAATAATATATTTTTATTTTTCAAAATAGTGAAGTGGAAAGAACAATTATCAACATTTTTAATAGGATAGATCAATTGGTAAAAGAAAATGGGGTTTCGGAGTGAAGAGTTCAAACATTAGAAGACTTTTAGTTAGTCTTCTATCATTCATGTATGCATTTGAAATTGTAAATCACTATGGTGATGTTTGATTTCTCAGCCTCAGAGGCTGTATTTATAATGATGAATTCTTGAAAATAAATGCTGTATTTAATATTAATTTCTAAATATATAAATACAGGCAGAATTGTATCCATTTTCCATTCTCTTTTTGTTTTGAAATAATCATTCTCAAATTATTTAAGATTATATATGATGGAAATCTGTTATATTGTCTACAAATTCAGTATATGTGTGTTTTGTAGAATCTTTAAAAAAAATATGTATTTCCAAATGTTCGATAAATTTGCAGCATTATTGCCAAGTTTTTCCGAGTTAAAAGTTTTTAATTTTTTTTGGGGCCTGCTGAGTTATTGCCGAGTTGGGATTTTTTCAACTATGTCTTAAATAATAATGCTGTCATAGAATATTTTATATTTGCAATAACGATGTAATATTTGAAATGATTAATTATGGCATTGTTAGAGGGGTATCCATTTATTTGTCTTGATAGTTGATAGGCTACGGTGTTTGCCTATAAAATTTCTTCCATGGTTTTGAATTAATAATTAACAGCTTCATGGTAATCTAAGATCATTTTCTAAGACTGATTAGAATGTGGGTTGTTGTCCTTGAGTTTGAACGGTTTGAAATTTGGTAAGCAAAGGCAGTAATTAAGTAACTCGTAAATCTTGGAGCTCATTAAATACTTATGTTGACTTGATTCTCTGAGCTCCAGTCATGTTTGTATTTGAGCAATTCAAAATTGTTCTTCATTAAAAGATGCATGAAATCTGAATACTTCTAGTGTGATTTCCTTTCCTATAGAGACATGTGAATAGAAAAACCCTGCAGAGGGAGTTCATTCTCCATAGTTGAAATAATTGAACTTGGCAAGAAAAGAATAAATTAATTCAATTATGAAATGGTTGCTGAATAAGTAGTGTTGAAGTATTTTATGGTGATTAGATCATAGTTTTTATGATCATGAAACCTGATAATTTTCTTTAAAATGTGCTAGTAATAGTTGTATGTGTGACATCTCTATTGCAAAATAGAGGATATACTTTATAAACAGCTAAGTAATTATCCATGGAACGAGTAAAATGCTACTAGCATTTCAATGCTGTTAAATATATACATCTTTTGTATGTACTATG
Source organism: Thuja plicata (assembly GCA_018584345.1). Lineage (NCBI taxonomy): Eukaryota > Viridiplantae > Streptophyta > Pinopsida > Cupressales > Cupressaceae > Thuja > Thuja plicata. The sequence continues at coordinate 1,054,581 of MU226596.1, forward strand.
AAGTAGTCAATTTATATGATATTTATTGGTGATAAAGAAATGATGTCTAGACCTGATGATTGAATGAAAAGTAAAGTTGAAGCATTTTGATTTCTAAATGAAAACTGGTATTTCTTTTTTCTGGTATTTATTGATATCAAATAAGAGTGACGATTCTATTGTGGTATTTATGGATATCATTAAGGTTTTTATTGCAAGCAATTTCTGCTAAGGTTATGTGAAAGGTCCACATTTCAATTGTTCTTAATGATTAGTGATAAATGCATGGATTGGCATGCTTTAGAAATTGTGCAAAGGTTTATTGGTTTCATTTCTGCCTTTGTGGCAGTCGTTGTATGAGAATGATAGAGGCAGAGAACGGATGAGAGAAGATGTTGGAAGATACCGAGATAGAGGACAAAGAGATGATTATCAAGCCAGAGGTGGTGGTCGAAGTTATTCCAATCGTCATCATAGGGAGGAAAATGAACGAAGCCATAGAAATGATCGTGACAGGTCTGTCTATGTTTGAATTTTGAAGTAAAGCTTCAACTTACTAACTATGATCATACTTGACGTGGTCTGACACGTGTCATTGATTATGCTTTCCTTTCCTATCATGAATTTTATAACTGGTCTGCTATTTTGCAAGATGCCAATGCCAATTGCTTATCCACCTTTGTTTAATTAAATGGTCTTCTATCTTTGGGAAGACTAACAGGCTGGGCATTGTTAATTTTTTTTTAAGTGGAAACTGACTTGGCAGTAAATATCTTTTTGTGAACAGACGATATGATCATGATAGAGAATACCGGCATAGGCGAAGGTCAAGGTCGGGTTCTCCTAGTCGATCTTATGATCGTCGAGAACGACGGTCTAGATCAGGTTCCCGAGAACGCAAAAGGTACTGAACTTAATATATCACAGAATTGGCATGTTACAGCTTAAGTTGTTGGCTCTTATGCTTTGTAAATGCTTTTGTTAGGTGTGACAAATAGTTATTTAGGTTTGTGATCTTTATGTGTGATGTCAATGAAAACAATCAGTAATTTACAACAATTTTCATGTGAACATTACTGATATTTTCATTTTAAACTCTGCTGGTGGTTTCCAAGACAAAGGTATTCACAAAAGGTACCATATCTGTAAAATTATTTACTATCAATTTATGATCCATTGAAGGTTCCTCAGTACTCACTGTGATGGAATTATGTCTGTTCTGGTGTTATATATTCTGCATGGCTCTATCAAGGAGCTATGACGGTTTTAACTTGTCTATTATAAATGCATTTAACTTTTCAAAATTTTTAGTGTGTGAGGAATAGTATAGAACCATTCTGCAAGTAAGGTTAAGGAATAAATTTCAAGTCAAACAAAATGACTACAAAGAGAAAAAGTAATAAATTAACCTCCACAAAAGAGTTGGAATATATTTGTATATGCATTAGTATGAGGAAAAGCATTTTAACAACTACAAGTTTAAATTATGAGTGATGTCTATGGTCAGGCTTGGCAAAGAAATTCATTAACAGAGTTTCTTGTTTTGAGCACACAAGTGTTATACTGGTAGTATCCTTGTTTATATATTTTGTATTGTTATATATTTATCCAGAGTTACCAAGTATTTTCCAGCCGACTCTATAATTGGACAAACTGGCCGACTACACTCTTTGCTAAGTTGTTGTGGAGTATTGGATTAACAATTTTTTTGGCACAAAAACTGATTAAAAATTAGTTCAGGTTTGGTGACTTCAATTGGCAATAGAAATTAATGAACTCTTTGCTAAAATGTTTTCAGAGTGCCAAGTTAACATGTTCTTTGCAGCTTGCTAACTTGCTATTAAGTATAAATTGTGGGAAATATGGTGTTTAGTTTGATTGTATGTCAATGTTACCAGCACTGGAAAACAGTCCAGTCAGTTCAGACCATTTATTTTGTTCTGATATTTTAAAAGCATTGAATAAAAGATTAAAAAAAAGTCAAAATTTAGAAAGTGAAGAATAAAAGGAAAAAATGTCATAAGAAAAAGCCTAAAACACAAACAGTTATTACGATCGTTCAGCTTTCTGTTATCTTTGTGAGCTTACTTCCCTCCAAGCTGTCTGTAACTCTGCTTTGTTCTTTTCATCGCTGAATCATGTGGATGAGTGAGGAGTTCCTATGGATTTGGACTTGCTGGCTTGTTGTTGCTTGTTTTCATTGGTAAAGAACACTCACACTGATTTGCTGCTGGCTACAATGATTCCATTTTCTAGTACACAGATGCAAAATTTATCCTTACAAACACGATCCTTAATAAGATGAATTTGTAAATGCATATTCTAACACGGGGCTTGTGAGGATTGACAAGTATTTGTTTTTCTCTGCTAGGATGCTAAAAAACACACACAATCAAAACCAGAAATTCAGCTCTAAATTCAATGGATTGTGGAAATCTGATCGATTTAATTTCAAGCTTTTAAATTGGTGTTTATAAACATCAATTCTAAGCATCGTAATCACGTTACGCATTAAATCTAAGTGCTGGGCATTCAGCACAACAATTGAAACTTGATTTTGGTGTCTCACTGGTCAAACTTGATGGTCATAATAGCAGCTTGACATTGTACAAAGATATTAGCCAACTTAAGCAAAAAATTATCAAATCCTTATTTTGTTGATTTCAAGTGCTCAAGATTCTATTTCGATTCCAAGTTCATTTACTAATTTAAATGTTTGAACTGTGTACATATTCTGAGATTCATATGTTATGGGTACATTGCATTTGCCTACTTATGCTTTTTTGTTATTTGATTTTCCTTTGGTAATATGATTATATATATAGCTTTTACTTTTATATTTTTACATTTTTAAATTTCCATGTCAAACCAAACCATTCATAAAATCTTGAACTTGCAAATTACTCTTACTCATGAGGCAGACCATATTCTAAGAACATGTAATTATATTACAACTTAATCTTAAAGTAAATACTGAATCAATTAACTGGAAACTTTGTATTATTTATTATTAATGTATTTTGTATTGATAAAATTCATTTTTTCTTAGACATCTTATCTGCAATGCTTTTTAAATTTGTGTCTAATTCCCACACCTTTGCAAGCTTTTATTGGTTAGAAAAGGTAATTTTTTTATCATTTTATTTTGTTTTTGTTGAAGTTTTTAAAGTTTTTTCATTTCTCTTTAGTTGTCCATAAGATCTACCGATTTTTTTCCATTCTCTTGTTTTTATTTTGCATGTGTATAAAATTTCTTGCCATAGAAACTATAATAGCATGTACCTCTTCCCCCATAGGCAATAATGAACAACAAAAAATATATCCAAATTCTGATTCTCCTTTGTGGAAGTATGTTGATAATATAAGACCCCTTCCAAGGAGTGGTGCATTCCGTTGGAAATGGCAGGGTTGTGATGTAGAAAGGAATAATTCATATTATCGGGTGGTAGGCCATTTGTGAGGATTCCTTGGAAGATGAGTCAAGAAATGCCCTGGAGAAAAAGATGCTCGTATACCAAATTAAACAATATTAAAATATATCATGGAGCATGAAGAAGCAAAAGAGAGAGAAGCACGTAGACAAAATATGCCAACTAAAAAAAATCAAAAGGATTGTAGGCCCCGTCTTCAAACATTGTGATTGAAGACCACTCCTTTTATAATATCGCAGTTGATTCTGAAATTAAAACTCAAGCACCCATTCCACGCAAAAGAAAGGGACCTTCGGAAACTTCATTTCAAAATGAGAGTCGAGACATTGACCAAGATATAACAAGATGCGTATATGTAAATGGGTTGCCTTTCAGTGTTCTTTGCTCCCCATACTGGAAGAAGATGTTTAAAAGTGTCAATGAAGCTCCAAGAAGGTATAAGGGCCCCAATTATGAGAAGATACACAACTTACTGGAAAGAGAGGTCAGGGGGGTTGAGGATGCATTGAAGCCGGTAAGGGGTTCATGGATTGAGACAAGGGTACCGATTGTTTCCGATAGGTGGAAAGATGCAAGAAATTGTCCCTTGATCAATGTCAAAGTGGTGTCCCCCCAAGGGGCAATTTATTGCTAATATTCTCATCTCTGCCATTGAGTTAGTGGGACCTAGAAATGTTATTCAAGTCATAATGGACAACATAGAATTGTAGAGCTGCTGGTTTGTTGGTTGAAGAGTGATATTGACATGCCTTTTGGACACCTTGTGCAGTCCACTCATTCAATCTTATGCTACAAAAGATTGGGAATAAAATTGGGTGGATCAAAGAGGTGTATGTTGAGGCTGACATCCAAATGTTCATAAAAAACTATTAGCATAATATCTTTATTATTCCTTATTTAATGGTCAATATTGTAGATTCTGTATAAATTAGTAACTTTCTAATTCTACTATTGTTTCATAATAGAAACATCGTCTCTTTGTAATCTATAAATGATCGCTTGATCATTCATTCAATATTTTGCCAATTACTTTCATAATATGATATCAGAGCTAAAATTCAAATTTGTTTTTCTTAACAAATTTCGGATGAATTTTTTTTGAAGTTTTTGGAAAAACATTTTTTTTCTTTTCCTGGGCGGAATTTTTTCTCCTGGCTTTTGATCATGGAGTTTCTCTTTCAAAAACCTGATTGGGGTTTTTTCATCCTTTTTCTTCTCTGCTCAGTGTTGTGTTGTGTTTGTCCATCTGCGCGATGGGCGACCAAATTTTTGCTTGTTTCTCCATGCTTGAGGCTTTTTTCAGGCGTGTTCTTTTTGCCTGAAAACATTTGTGAAGTTTTTTGGAAAAACATTTTTTTCTTTTCCTGGGCAGAATTTTTTTTCCTGGCTTCTGATCATGGAGTTTCTCTTTCAAAAACCCGATTGGGGTTTTTTCATCCTTTTTCTTCTTTGCTCAATGTTGTGTTGCGTTTGTCCATCTGCGCGACGGGCGACCAAATTTTTGCTTGTTTCTCCATGCTTGAGGGTTTTTCAGGCGTGTTCTTTTTGCCTGAAAACATTTGTGTCCCATGCTCCATTTGTTTGGCCCGTTTTGTTCTCAGTCATCGTTTTCTTCTTGAAAACACTTTTTTTTTTCCACGACGACCATTTTTCTCTAGTTTTTGGGCGACGACAAGGAATTTTTTTGCTGTTTACATGTGTTTGGAAGATCTTCAGGCCTTTTCTGGCGCCGTTTTTTTGCAACCACAAAATTTTCATGTGTTTTTCTTTTGCAACAACCCTATGTTTGCCTCTCACAACTTGCAAAGAATTGTTTTCAGAAATGTTTGGCTTGCCTAGGGTTTTCTTTGCGATCTTATACTGGTTTTTGCAATTTTTTTCCAGTATTTACAAATCTCTAATTATTTCCAGTTGACTAGGGTTTTTGCAAAATCCTTTGGATTTTTTAGTTGGTTTCATATTTTGATAACATAATCTTTTTTGGGTCTGCACCTTGGGAAATTTGCCAGTTGTACTTCATCTTTTTTGGAGTCTGTACCTGAATCTGCCTTTGTTCTTGCATTGGGATTCATCCCCAGGTTTCACAATCAGTTTTTGCATTTTTAGAATTTCTCGTTTTTTGTGCCTCGGAAAGCGTGCAGATGGCATCTTTAAACAACATAATGTTGGAAGGCAATCAGTGATTCAACGACAAAATTTACAACACATGAAAGTAGAGAATGATGACTATCTTCGAGTATCGTCATCTTGATGAGCTCATTTTGGGCAAACAATCTTGTCTTATCGGAGCTGGACAAGATTAGGATAAGTTTGACGAGCGCGATAGAGAAGCGATCATTCTTATCAAGCTTTCTGTTACTGAGGATCAACTGCCACAAGTGCCATCCGACAAGACAACTGCAGAGATATGGACTATTCTGAAGGATCTCCATGAGACATCATATAAGAGCTGTGCATTCTTCCTGAAAAACCAGCTATTTTTTTATCATGATAGATGAGCGTATGTCCTTACAGGAGCATTTGATAGATTAAGGACATCAGAGATTAGTTTGAGGCCATTGGTCAAAATTTGGAAGAGGATATGGTAGTCATAACTCTGAAAAGTCTACCTATATCCTATGAGCAGTTTATAGAAATGCTCAATAGTACTACAACTAATTTTTGACTTAAAGTTTTCTAACTTATGCACCAAACTTCTACAGTAGGATCATTGAAAACAACAGTTTGGTAGCAGTGCAACTTCATCCTCCTCAGAAGAAGCCTCTGTAGCCAAATCCTTTCACAAGAATAAAGGCAAATCTCAATCCTCTAAGCAAAAAGGCTCTAGTCAGCCTCAGGATAGCTCGAAGAAGAAGAAAGTTCAGTGTAACAATTGCCACAAATTTGGTCACTTGATAACAGGCTGTCAGAGTCGGATTGATTTTGAATAGCGGAAGCAGGGAGGATCTTAGCCTAAGGCCAATGTCGTAGAGCACTCAGAGCAGAAATAATTTGTATTTTATGCTTTCATAGCAAAGCGACCTTCCGATGCTTCTCGATGTTAATGTTTTGGCCTTTACGGCAAAGATCAACGCATTGGACAAAGTGGCAATAATAATAATTAATATATTGGATATATTATTGATATATTTAATTATGATAAAATCAGTTGGATAATAATAATA
>MU226596.1:1061204-1078331 GCA_018584345.1 Thuja plicata
TAAGGATTGATTTTAATAATTAAATATGGAGCAAATAATATAAAAGAATATATTATTATTAAGGACCAAGTCGGCCAGTCCTTGAGGGAAAGAGTTATGACTCTTGGAGAGTCATCATTATGTATAAATAAAGAGAGTAGATTTGCTCAAGGAACTCACCGAAAACATAATGTGATAAGTACTTGAGCAGAATTACAATTGCATATTCTTAATCATTTTCATCCTCTACTTGAGCGATTTATTTCAGATCACTTAGAAGCGAAATTCAAGGTTCGAATTGGAAGAAGAGGAGCAGATCCAGAGAGCGAACTAGAGCAGATATTGAAGTGCGAACTAGACCAATCTGGAGCAGACCTTGATAATGAATTAAAGAGCAGATTGGAGGTTACTAAGAGAAGAAAAACTAGGGCAGAATTCAAGGACAATTTAAGCAGCCCTAAAGGTCGAATCAGGGCAGAATTAGAGCGCCCTAGAAGAGCGAATTGAAGACTTTCAAGAGCTTATTCATAACAGTCATTGAGGACAACATTGAGGCACTAATTTGAAGAATACAAAGTGCAGATTTGAAGCCAACAAAAGGATAAATTCAGACCTGCAAATCCGGGTATTATCTTTCTTTACTTGAGAATATTTATTATATCCCGTGTCTTAGTATTTGAAAGATCTCTATAGATTGTATATTCCTTGCTATAATCTGAAAACATTAACACTTGACACTTCACTCATCGATATGATTGGTTCACCGACTTCTCACCTTTTACCGATTCAGTCATTTTTATGGAGGAGAAGAGTATACAGTTGTTGGCAAGGGCAACACTCAGATATAGTCTGGTGGGAGGTATCTCATATTCCTCAATGTATACTACGTTCTTGGTATGGAACTAAATCTTCTCTTTGTGAGCCAGACTATGTGGCATTCTCCTCAGCACGATTCCAATTGCTGCAGCCCCTTGCAATCAAAATTATATCACAAGTAAGTTTAATTTATAATTTTCGTTTACTTTGTCTTCATAGTTTGCTAGTAATTTTATAACTTTGTATTTTATTTTAATTGTTTATTGTCTTGTCTTCATAGGTTGCTAGTTCATCTGTATTAGAAAGAAATTTGAGTACATATTTTTCATCCACTCAGTAAAGTGCAATAGGTTGCAATAAAAAAGAGTGGAGAACTTAGTATATGTGCATTTCAACTTGCATCTCCTTTCACACAAGCAGACTGAATACAAAGAAGGGGAGTCAAAGATGTGGGATATAAATGTAGAGCATATGGACTTGAATGCTTCCACTTCTCAGCTTGCAATTGCTGAATTGGAGGAATTGTACAGTGATAATGTTATTTGTGCAACTGATCCCGTTGGCATTGGCACGATTTGTGAATCAACTAATGCTTTTGAAGAAGAAGATGACGATGAAGAAGAAGAAGAAGAAGAATCCATTTTGATTAGATGATTGAAATTTATCATAAAGCAGTGTAACACGAGCAGTGGGGGACATCGGGATGGGGAAAAAAAGGGCTTCAATTTGGGGACGGCGGTGGGGGGGTGTTGTAATATAATATACATACAATACTTGAAATGCTAGTTATGAAATGATGTATAATAGTATAAGAACTAATAAATTATAATACCAAATACTTGAACATAGAAAAATTGCAACATGAATATAAAAAATATGATAAAGATGATTACAATGAGTAGCGTGATATCAAAACAAGTACAAGTTCATGTACATATATTCATAAATATGCATATGTAGTGTGTGTGTGTGTAACAGTGACCTTTACGGTAGCCTGTAAACCTGCTTTCTATCACAAGTACTGCAGTTGCAACTTTTGCTTGCAGAAACCCCGGACAGTGAGATGGTGGCACAAAGGCGGTGGTGGGGGGGACTTAGGAACGCCAAGTCCCCGTCTTGGGGATGTCCCCCACCCTGGGTGCGTGGGGCTTTGGGGGGGGGGGACGCATCCCTGTGTTACATTGGTATAAAGCTCCAATCATTGCAAGTTGAAATATTTGAACTTGATATTATCATTTTAATATTTTGATGTTGAACTTGAAATATATGATGGTATGATCACGATGCTTTGATTACAAGTTTATGGTTTTTTTGTTGTTTATATGATATTATGTGACATTCTAATCTTAATTCATACTTATAGGCTGCATATATATATAATTTTATAATTTTTACATGTTTTTGTACTAACAAACCCAAACCCCATTTCAAAATTTTGCTGTACCAGTGAATTGGTTCTTCGAACCCAAACTTGAACCGGCAGCTTGGATTATATTATCTTTTTTAAATCCAAAATTTTCCTAATTTTTTTCAGATTTTTCTGGATTTAGATAAAAACTTATACTTTTGGTTTGCTGTCTTTTTCCCAAACAATTTTTGCTGCTATGGACTATAAATGGTCCCCTGTTACAAGTGGGTTGCTATTATGATGTGCACAATTTTTGAAGACTCAACACAATTTGAATATCGTCTGAATATTTACATGCCCAAATACAGGTAGACATGAATAGACTATTAACATATTGAAGGATGTATGGTTCTATCCTTGCAAGAAATATTCTTCAGTTCACCATATATGCTCAAATACTCTTATGAAAGATACCATCTGGAAATGAAATTCTGAACTCCAAATGTGTTGTACATTATGCTACTCTTTTCTATTCTGGTAAGTCTGATACAGCCTATAAACTGAGCGATAATGTTGGAACTTTAACTCTTTGAAATGATATCTTTTATAAACTGTGTTTTCTGCCAGAAAACAAGAATTGGTTGTCAGATAGGTGACAGCCTGCTACAGGTAAGAAAAACATTTGTGAGAAATTTTACGCTGCCTTTAGGAGTCCTTCACCTGCCACTTATGATCTTTAAAGAAAAAGTAGGTTAGTCTTCAGTCATGTAAAGTTAGTTACTTAACTGTTCCTCTAGGATCTAAGGGCAGATTAAAAATTAAAGAGGATGGAACGTTCCTCTTATGATGGTCATAAGCCTGTTTCATTATGTAAGATAGGATCTCCACCTCCATTTATTTTTCTAAACTCACAAAGATGTGAAGTATCTAAGAATAGCATAAAAACTTGTTGATTTCTTTCTGCTGCAGGGTGGAACATGCTGTATAGTGGTAAAATAGGTAGCCATTGATATGCTCCTTACATTAAAAAACATATCAGGCATCTGTATAAATGCAACAGATATATGAATCGTTCTCTTTCAGAAAATTTTCTCAGCATCATTTTGCCAGAAAAGTAAGCATAGAAATATGTTTCCAGATGGTGAAAATAATAGCAAATTACTGCACTGTATAATTAGTTGCTATTTCATTTGATGTCTTAAAAGTAAAAAATACAGCCACAACAGATAGCTTTTGTTCAAGCATGTTTAATCATTATTATATGTGCAACAAGATATTTACAGTACTGGTATAGGCTATGTGGGATTCTAGCTAGTTTTTTTCGTATGATTTTATGAATGTAAGGCCTAGTCTAGAAAGAAAGTTCAACAGGTGCCTTGAGGACCAGGAAGAGTATCATCTATAACTCTGTACATAATTTAAAAGATACATTCATGCATTCAATCCCAAAAAAATTGTGAGAAATTATCACAAAATTGGAAAAAGAAAAACTAGTTAGTAATAAACACTTTGTGTTCCAATTTTTCTCTGCCGAATGGCTCTGAGGGACTCTTCTGTTGCTGTGCACTTTTCTTTCACTTAACATTTTTGCCCCTTCTACCCTAACGTCATTTCAGAAGCTTTGCATGTCAGAGTAGGATTTTAGAATGGTTGTCAAATGAATGGGAAGAGGCATCAGCCCTGTCGTCAGGATTATTCTCTCTATTAATATCTCACTTTGACTTCAGGTGCTTAGGTCTCTTATTCTTCCTTTAGGGAAACCTGTCTCACGAGGGTTCCTGTTGCTGTGGCTAAGAATGCTGCTCCTAGGCTGAGGCTTACTCTTTAAGTTAAATTTTTTTTAAGGGTGACAGCTGAGTTTGCAATTACAATCCTAGGGTTTGGTCTGGTTCACATGCTGATAGAATGGATTCTTAAGCCAGTGATAAGGTTAGGGCATCTTATAAATCTGCTTCGGCAAGCCAGCATCGTCCTCTGCATAGCAGGGTTCAGCCTGATTCAGTTCAGATCATGAATTTTGAGCAGATGTCATGGAGACTGAAGAATAGTACAAAAAATACTTTTATTTGAAGGTTTCAAAATTTTGGGACTAGCATAGCTGACCTACATTCTTGGATTTTGAAAAATTGGAATTCCATTGTGGAATTCAAAATTTTTCTTATTGTTTGTGATCCCTCAAGGACATGGTTCCTTTGCTTCAGGGGGCCCTTGGTTCTGGTACAATGTTTTCCTGGGTATGAAGCCCTGTTATTTAGAGTTTAACTCTCTCACTAAATCTTTTTTGGTTTCTCCAGTATGGGTCAGACTGGACAACCTTCCTCTTTGGTTTTAGAGAATTTGCTTGAAAATGTCATTTTCAGTCCAGAGACGCCCCCCCTACTTCTGGGTCACTTCACCTTTGCAAGAATTTTTATGGAGTTGGATCAATCCAAAAATTTACCTGAAAAAAATCGGTTAAAAGTGGGCAACAGGATTTGCAAGCAACATCTGGATTTTTAAGAAATCACATTCAGATATTGGTTGCCATTGTGTAATGCTATGGGTCATTTGGTGGCTTCCTATCCAAAATTCTCTTCTACTGCAAGGAAGCCAAAATCTTGAAGGCAGGCTACCTGGTGGAAAGGGGTATATAATTTAAGTATCAACTGGTTTATACTTTATCCTACTTGGGGTAGAATTGAAGCATCGATTGGTTCATCCTGATTCTCCGGGGGCAGTTGCTTCAGATTCTTTGAAAAGTATCCTTGAAGAACAATGATTCCTTATCTACACCCAATCTTCTTTAAATGACACTCTTACCCTAACAAAATTATGGAAGTCTCTCCTTCAACATCCACATATCGAGGCGGCTATGTCTGTTCATCATTGGTGGAGGATTCTTTCGATCGGGTGTTTTCATTGACAGCTCTTGAGAAGGCCTTTTTAGAATAACCAGATGATAACCCAGATAAATGGACTATAGTGCAGAGAAAACGATCTTTCCAAGAAAGTGAAGATTAAATGCAGGATGGTTCTCCAGTCTCAAGTTAAGAAGGGATAGTTGCATTTGTGACGACTGTGTTTTGGGATTATTCATAATTGTTATCAATTTGTAGCTAAGTAGGGCAAGTTGAGTTTGTCTGAGCGTCTCTGTTTGTAGAGGACCTTTTTCTTTGTCCCATGTTAAAGACATGCCTTCTGTTAAGTTTCAGTTAATGAAATGGGGAGGGATCCCACTCCCCTCACTCACTTATCAGAAAAATAAAATTCTGTTGTTGGATTGTATATTTTAGATGAGATTTGTTCACAAATGACATTGTTTTAACTGAGTGAACTAGTCTTCATGCTAGTTAAAAAAGTGATATTAACAAGATATTGCTTACTACGTTATGATGCATTAGATGCTTTCAGTTGGCTTAAAATGAAACTGTTTGTGTGCTTTTCTATTCTTCTAGGTGAGAAACATCGTAGAAGATTTAAATTTTTCTGTTTGATCCTATATAAAAAGATGTTAATTCTTTGGATCCTGATGTTGATTGTTCTTTTATGAGACAACTACTGATTTAAATGTCCCTCGATTTGCTTTAACTCTAAATGTGTGACATTCTTGTTTTTTCCTGCAGTAAACGGGCAAGTGGGTTTGATTTAGCACCTGCTGGTGCTTATGTTGCACCGACAACATTGCTGACAGGTCTGATAATTAAATAGAATCTTGTAATGTCAACTTATTGTGATTAGTTTAAATTCACCATTCTTAAATTTTTTCACGGAAGGATAAGAGTTTCAGTGTGATTTTTCGGGGAAATATTGAGGGCAGTTACATCCTTGTATGAATGCTCCTTTGACTGTGTAAACGGTATGCTTCTGGAATCAGATTGTCTAAAACTTTTATGCATCAACGTTTCAGATCATACTCCATGATCCATGATCTAGAACATTCCTAGTTATAATGATCTTTGCTTTCCAACTTATCTTCAAGTCCCCTGCACAAGCTTCCATTGAACTAGGTTTAAAAAATATTCTTTTTTCAGTTGATTGTAAAACTTGTTTCTTTTGACTGTGTATGCAATGCTCCTTTGTATATCTATTGCGTCCTTAAATGATAGTGGTTGCAATTCTTAATGACAAATATTAGCCCTCTTTACTAGTTTCAGCTTTTAACACCATGGTATTGCTTTAACATTTTTGTATCCTCTTATTGCTATTGTCTGCATTTATAAAAAATAAGAATGAAATCAAATGTTAGTCAGTTGTCTTTTATTACATGGATTACTCTTGTTTCGGTTAACATGGCTTATAAGGTCTATTCTACATTTCCATGTGTGTGGGTGCAGGCGAAGGTGCAGGCACAGGCATAGGCATGGGTATGTAATTTTCAAAATGAGGTTATCTTGGGGTGCAGGGGACTCTCTCTCCTTCATCCCCTCTCCTCCATATATTATAGGGATGTGTGTGTGAGTACAAATTTTATATCATGACATTATAAAGTGCTCAAAAGTCTTATATCAACTCTCATTATCAATCTCAATATAAAACTAATGCTTTACTAAATCATAAATAATTCAATGTCGATGGCAAAATAATAACTAAAATCGAGTTTTGAGAAATGATATGAAATTTTTATATACAACTCCAACAGCCTTATTTTAAGATTACTGACTAATCACTTTGATTTATACTTGTGTTATTGGTTGTCTTCTCTTATTTTAACACACACAACAAGACACTAAATTCCTCAACATAAAAACTCTTGAAGGGTTTTAAGTTCTGCCCTACCAAAATCATGTAGAGGGTATTGTCCAGTCTCCCCTCTAGATCTTTAAAATTATAGGATGGTGGCTGATGAATGATCATCATCAAACCCATTTGTGAACAGGTGTGACTTCATATTCATCACCAGCTCACTAATTTCCAATTTGAACTGATTTTTCATGTCCGATCATCCTTATTAGAGAAAGTATGTCAAAGAGATTTACCATGGACACAGGGAAGAAGGGTACTGATACTCTGAATGAATGGGGGCTTGACTGCATGGCCAAGAGCTATGCCACCCAGTTGACTGGATTTATTTGGAATAGTTGGCAACACCTGACTTGAGGCTCATTGAAGACAACGAAATTTGTCTCTCACCCTGTCCCAAACTGAATATTTGGTGGGTTTACTGTGTAAGCAAGAGCTGCATCAACTGATTCATTGGATTTTGATGGAAGAGCTGACAACCCTTTACTTTAAGCAGGGCCATTGATATTGCCCAATTTGCTTCTCCATAGGCATTATTTGTGCTCTAAATTGTAGCCTACAATTCTAGAGATCTCACCTTAACTTGCAACGGGAAGGAATTAAGTCAAATTGGATAGATTAGGCAAGACTTGTGATAAACTACAAGCAATTATGGGCCAATTGACAGGAGAGGAAGATTTGCAGGGCCAAGGAGGGTGTTCCTGGAGATCTTTCTGGTACAATAAAAGACAAATGAAGAGCGAATAGGTTGCACAGTTGAGTCACAACCTTTGCATAAGGGAATCTCAAAGATTTGCTTGTTGACTTTGCAGATCTCTTAACAGTAGATTACTATCAACTTACATATGCTATTAGAGTTTTAATCATCAAATGTAATATCATTTACAATATCAACTTAATGTGTAACCCTTGGAAGCTAGAACATGCATAACTTTGTGAGGGAAGCTTGTAAGCTCTCAAAAGATATTATGAAGGCAAAGTAATATTGAGCTACACAAATCACTAGGACACCTACAAGACTAACTTACAAGGAAAAGGAGATATTCAATGTAAGGAAAGACAAAAACTGACCATTGGCTTAGTCTATTGGTGACAGATTTAAGACCTAAAAACAAGTGCAAACATATATGTAAATTTGAGTCTCAAAAGCTACATATAAATCAAATAAGATAAGAGAATGAAAAGTGCATAATAGAATCCTGTAAGTTAGCTGCAATTTTATCTAAATGCAATTCACGTGACCAAAATAAGATAAGAGAATGAAAAGTGCGTAATAGAATCCTGTAAGTTAGCTGCAATTTTATCTAAATGCAATTCGCGTGACCAAATCTTCTTCAACAATCCATAGATGATCAAAAAAATTAAACAAACATTAAAGATACAAGAAATAAAAAATGAAGTAAGAAATTAACACTAGAGAGTATTCAATATACAACAAAGGACACCTTAGCCAAAATTTTAGTAGAAAAATATCCAACCCAAACTCCATAGAGATAACTTACATTTATAACCCTCTTAGTGTTTAAATTTGTCTCTTTGCAATTCCTCAATTTCAAGGGGGAAGCTCCTTGAGATCTTAACTAACCTAAACCTACGTTAAATTGACCCTAGAGTAAAAATATAGGGTTAAACAGGATTTACAGAGATTCACACTGTACAAGGTTTCTCCTGGGTTGTTTGCATGAAAGAAATAATCACTTGCTTATGTTTTTGACCTAAGTTACTGGATTCCTCTGTTGAGGCCCGGATCCTGGTTCTGGTACGATCCGGATCCTGGTTCCTCCCGGATTCCTCTTTGGATTCCTCCAGGGTTCTGGAATGGAATCCGGGTTCCCTGTGGTGAGGAATCCACAAGGAACCCGGATTCCATTCCAGAACCCTGGAGGAATTCGGGAGGATCCACCAGAATCCAAAATCTGGGCGTCCAAAAACAGGCCCACATTGACTTTTTATTTTTATTTTTTTAATAAATAAAGTCAAACTAAACCAAATTTGACCCTTCTAAACCCTAATTCGACCCTTTTATGCTTGTGATTTAAATTTTCAGCATGTAATGACAATTTGAGACTTTTGCAAAGTATGAATATGATATAATCATATACTGACAATTATGGATTTATCATTTTATCATTATGTCATATGAGAATCACGCTTCTAACTTCTTATTATTATCATTATATGTTTCAACTTTGAAGTTTTGAACTAATGATGAATGAGCATTGACATGTTAAATGTATGGCATCTATGAATATACATACATATATAAATTTATAATATACACACACACACACACACACACACACACATATATATATATATATATATATATATGTTTTTCAAAAATGTCTATATATACCTGCGGAACCAGGATCCAGCCCAAAATTTTTTTTGCCAAATCCCTGAACCCGAATCCGAACCAGAACCAGGATCGGCTACTTAGTTTTTGACTCAAATAGGTATAAGATAGTTAATAGGTGCTGTTTGGAAATGATATTTTCAGATGTTTAAGGATAAAACAACTAATTTAAACACACAAACAACACCTTCAGGTTGTCTAAAGCAAAGGCTAGCTATTTTTTGCAAACAGGATTCTAAAGTGAATAACAATTGCAACAAAACTCGATTCCAAAGACTGAACAACTAGTTTTCTTGCAAAATAACAAGCTAGAGGAATAAAAATTAAATGACATCAATGCAAAGCTTGACATTTTGTATTCACATTCAGCCTAATGTAGGAAATTACACGCACATGTTCAAGAATAGCTTTAGCAACATAAGCATAGCATTCATTGTTCTTTAGAATTTATGTGCTTAAAGCACTTATTCATAAATTACTAATACTCGGGCCTTGGTTTTTTGAAATAATCTTATTGTATCTCAAAAAGTGAGCTTTGAAGTGAGATACTTAAAAGCTGCTGAAAAGTTGAAAAGAAAGAAATTTTAAAGCAAATATAATTTGAACAACTAATAAAAAAAAAATAGTTAAAGAGACCTAAAAGTGGCCCTCATCCTCACTCGAAATAGAATCTCTAGAAATAGCCACTGCTAAAAATAGGAGGTTGGCACATGGATGCCCTTTGAGATTTATATGAAGTTTCTCTCTTTGAAACTTGGCAAACTCTTTGACACATTATCCACCGCGATTCTGCTGACAACCTCAAGAGTCCAACTTTGTGTCTTGAATCAAATATATTCTAGGGTTGAGAAAAGACAAAAAATTGAAGACAAAAACCTAGAATGGTTATATACTAAAATCTTGAATTTGGAACCCTAACTAACCTGAACTTTCTGTTCCAATTATTGAACTGAAAAACCTTGGTTGAATCTGAAAATATGCAGCTGAATTCACTGTTCTGAACCACTGATATATACTTTAGGATGGAGACATGATGAAGTGTATGTACTATGAACTGCCTTCATTCTCTCTAAAAAAACTGCTGCTAAAAGCGACTTTAAACTCACCGTTTGTTTCACTTTTGAAGGCTTGAACCCCTTCATTCTCCCCTGTCTACACCGTGATTGCTACTGACTGACACAAAAACGTGCATTGACTACTGTTGAATGTGTCATTATGCTTATATAAATATTTTCTGTCTAAGTGACCAGAACACTACCTTATGCTGTTTTAGGAGGCTAGAGACTGGTCAAACCAGATAATATGCTTGCCAATCACATCAGGTGCTGCAATTTATCAGAAAAATGTCCAAGGCACACCTAATCACTTTTCTTGTAACTTCTTTGTGTTGGAGTTTTATGAGGGTCAAATCATCCCTGGTGGGTGATATAATGGTATATGCTACAAAATCATAAGAGGACAGAAATTTCGATAACTTAAGCTATGTTTCAAAGGCTGGGAAGAAGCTAGAGCTGAGTTAGCCATCTTTTGCTAGCTAGGCTGAAGTTTTGAATGGTGGAGCCATGCCTAATATGTACAGGCATACTTTTGATGTGGCTTAGTTTCTATCAATGTGTACCTTGTCTAGTTTTGTCATGAGGCAGACCATTTTGTTACTCTTGCCAAGTGGAGAATTCAATTTATGGTAGAACTATTTGCTGTCTTTGCCAAGGAGAAGTTCTATCCACTTGTGTTAAACAGAAATGTTAACCTCTAATGCCAACTTAGCAATGTGAGTGAGCTTTCATGTGGCATTTCCACCTCAAATGTGCACCTAGGCTTTAAGGATAGAATTTTGGACTCATGTTGCCACCATTACAACACAAGGTGAAAAACGTTTTAGTAGCAAGGCCAGTTTTGGTGTTTGCTGATGAGGTCTTTGCCCTTTAAATTTGTGCTGTTCACTGGCTAATGTATTCTGCTCATTGCTTGCTGGAACTGCCTTTATTACTGCTCCTTAATCATCCTTTTGTGCTGCTACCTGCTTTAAGAAGACTTCTGTGGATGATTTCTAAGAAAAAACGGCAAGTCCAACCTTGCATATATCCTATTATATGCTTAAAATAAGTCTAGTTGGCTCTGATTCCGCGTTTCTACAACTAGGGTGGCCCTAGTCAAGTAAAACAGATTTGCATTTGATAAATTCACACAGGATAACAAACCCATTGATTTTATACTAGATTTCTCATATGTGTGACACCTATTTCAATCTGCTGCACTTCGGTTTCACATCGTTCACTAAACCTTTTGCAACGATCATATCACTGGAGCATTTGCTCCCATAAACAACTCAACAAAATCAAATTTTGTCTGAAGAATTTCAGTGCTTCTAGCCTTGATCACATGATACCATATCATTCGTTATGAAAGACATTCTTGGGGATCAAATTTTATGCAGATAGGGAAGAAATCCTTCGTCAGATGCACATGCATTATGTCTGTAGAGACTTGATTTTGTTGATTTATGACGTTAAGGTTTCCCATGACTTGAAAAGGCTAATTGCCTCTTTAATTTCCATAGACAGTATGGGCATTGTTATGCCTTACATTAGTTTTACCATTCATCTTTCTCCAATCAGTGACAAGGTCACACTATCTTATCTACTATAAACTATAAAGTCATAATGACTCCTTCAGCCAAGTATGAAGTGTTCTTCACACAATTGAGCAATTAATATTTTCATCTTCTCAATTCAACTTGCAGCTAGACTATTCCTTTGACAGATCCAGTGCTTTTGCATTTCATTTGAAAATTGGGATGCAATATTATTGGATTCGGATCTTGATCGGTGATTCTCGCCCTTGATTGGCAATTTGGGGCAATATCCCTTTAAATTAATGTCTGAAAGCATTTGACTGGCTCTCATGATATTCATTATTTTATAAATCAATCCTGCAACAATCAAGAAATGGCATGTGTTTTCCTCCTGCTTGTCCAAGCTCTTTTCCTTTGCAATCCAAAGCAAAGTTGTGAAATTGTGGCATGTGGCACCATCAACATGAAGAGCACACAAAAAATACTGAGAGGGAAGTGGGGGGTGAATCAGTATTTTAAAACTTTTAAAATCATGAAACCACATAAAACATAAAGAGAACAGCCATCAAGACGCAAACACCAAATTTCTTGTGGAAAAGCCTTTTAGGTCAAAAACCACGGCACACAATAGCTTTCATTAACGAAGTGGGTACCAACCTAGGTTACGTAAGTGACCACCAACTCACAGAGAGCACCAACTCTGATCAGCTGAGGCACCAACTCAAAATATACTGAAACCATACAAAAATTATGCACATCCTCCTGAAAACAGTTCTTGACTCCTGATAAGCTTGACTTCATAACATCATACACAACTCTAATAAAAACCAGACTCCAAAAATAATATCCGCGTTTTCCCTGCCATCAAATATTTCACACAGCCCAGACCTTCCAAAAGAATTAACGCTACTCTACCAAGTTCAGGCGTCGACTCCCTCTTTTTTAATTCAAAACAGCCACACTCCATCAATGTCACCTCCACATACCCTACTGTAAAGCATTTCATACGATCCCTACTATGTAGAAAATAATGCCCAGCTGAAAATAAGAAATTCTGCCAGCTCGACTCATAACAGCTCCATAATAATATGGTTTCTTTTTCACCATAAAACCAATACCTTCGCACAACAATAAATAACAAAAACCACATCTATTTTTCATCTCATCTCCTTCACACGGCAATAAATTAATTTCCACACTCAGTCCTCACAAGGCATACAGGATAACATGCACATCCTTAGTCGTCCTTCATTTCTCCCTTCATACCATACAGTAAAAATTAACACTGCCAATGTATAAATCATGCATCAATTTTGCATATTGTCATCTCTTAGCCTCGTTTTCAAATAATGAGCCCGGAATATGTGCTGTCAAGAATCTGAAACTGTTATTGAGCCCAAAATATAGCTTAATGATACTGCCCAAGTGTAATGTCCCCTTTTCGGGGCACATTATTTCGTGCCTTATAGTTGGCCCTTTCATCATGGTCCGGTGGGCTAACCGAGGCTTGGCAGGTGATCAAAGGGATGTTTGGCCTAGGTGTTTTCAGTTTTAGGCCAATCGAATCAGTTTCCACAGGGTTTCCAGGGTGCTTACTATTTATAGTAAGTCGACAGAACTCAGTTTTCCTGACATTTCAGTAGTGGACTCGGAGCGTCTTGCCAAGAGCTTTCCGGCAAGCTATCACACGTCTTCATCCGAGTTTGTTTGGCCCTTTGTTTTAATGCCAGAAGATTCCTTACTTTATTTTATTATGTCACTTTATAACTCAACGGTTATATTTATTTAAAAGTGACTTTAAGTGGAATATGAAGAGACAAAATGGGGAAACTGAAGAGTCACAACTGCAGCCTTAAAAGAAGGCTTGGAGTCTCATTGATGCAGGCTTAGTTTTGGATATTGTATTTGTCTCTTGGAGATACTAGGAAGCTTTCAGCTTTCAAATTCAGCCTTGAGGACGGAAACCCTTTTGGCTTAGAGGTGGATTGGACCTAGCCCCAGTTCATCAGCAGAGTGGATTCACAACAGAGTTCACCATTGCATTTCCAGGTTCTTCTTGTCATTTGATATTACTACTGAATATTGTAGTTCAGATTTTGGATTGTTGAAATCACATTATTATTGTATTGCTGTTGTATAATGCAATAATATTTGCTGAGGGTTTTGGAATATTTGTTGCTGGTTTATTACTGTTGAAACCATGGTTTATTGCATGAATGCATTTGCTTAAATCTGCATGAGATATATTTGGGAAATTTGGAAAAGACCCGGTTTGGGTCATTACACCAAGAATAGGCAGAAGAATTAACACAGCTCATACAAACGCACGACTTCTATCATAATGCTTTTAAAATGCTGCATATAATACCATCATCGACACTTCCCTTAATGATACGCATGAACCATATCACCTTCAATTAAAAACTTCACTCTATAAAAATGAATCGCCTCTCCCCTTCTTGAATCTGCAGCCACATTTCAAAAGTCTGACGCAGCCCCACTCAGAAAAAGTTATAAGCAAAATCTGAATTAGTTGCACCAAAACATAGGAAGAAAAATTAAGTTCTGAAGCTGTAGAGTATATGCAATGCATATTTTAAAATAGTCGACATAAATAAAATCCTTAGAAATCAACCCTTAGCTCAAACTGACAACCAAGTAGCTCAAGCACACAACCATGCAACCAAGCAGCTCAAGCTGCTCAAGTAGACAACCAGGCAGCTCATTCCAATTCTCTATTACTTTAAATAATCCTCCAAAATTGATATGACCTTGATCATCAACCTTTGACATCAATGAAAACATATTCAACACAACAGTCCATAGGCCTCCAAAATAGCTAAATAGGCCTAATGAGGAGGCATCATAGAATGGACTCATCTTAGATTTGACCAATGGCGTGGCATTCCGCAATATTTCCTTCTCACGCCCCCAAGATAGGCAATAGGTGATTTGAAAAAATGAATGATGTGGATTGAATCATGGTGGGACCTTGCACCCGATTAACCGATATTGCATATCTCTGTCAACACCCCATAGGTGCTTTGAAATCTTTGCTAGTTGTCGGTTGACACCTTGCCTGATCTAACAAGTATGAAATATGTTGCCATAGCCCCTAGAGAAAATTTCTTCCTTGTCTTATTGAACTATACACATTATTGATCAATGATGATCAATGTTACCCATTGTTTGTAAATCTTGTTAGGGATCATTAGGAGATGGGAGAGCATGTGTCGTTAGACTAGGGAAGATCAACAATTGGCGTTATGCTGGTCTTCACCATGCTTCAAACCTGCCAAGTTGGTCCTCTACCATATGCAAAATTAGAATCTGGTTACTCCATGAACCAAGGACAAAGGTAAATGTAAAGTTTAGGATTTTGGCTTCTGCACAAAACCTTTGAGCTAGGCCACTATGGATTTAAACAGAGAGTTTGATTGAGGTAGAAGGAAGATTCATCACACGAGAACAAGGTGGTTGGTTACCAGAACTTCTTGAATCATTCTTTACAAAACTACTTACCAGATCTTATTGAATTATGGGACTAAAATATTGGGCATGCAACTAATTGCAAGGAACAGGGGCAGAAAGTTGACAAAGCAATTCATAGAGCCATAATTAAGATTTCTTAGATTGGGTGTCAATGTGCTCGTTTGTAATTCTATTTTTGTTTTTGCTAAACATTGAGAAAAGAAAACCACCCTTGTCAAACAATTGACATCTTTAGCAGCAATCCTAAAGTTGCAAAACTAAATCACTTTTTGTAGCTCACAAAGTAATTTTCAAAATTATGTGCAGCTTAGTGGTGGTTCTTCAGCATAGCTCTCCTGTCTGATAATGGCTCTCAGAGATGACTGTCTATCATTATGTCACAACTCTCCATGATGTCTGCATAATAACTTATGTTAATTTTGTGGAACTTGAAATATACATTTATTGAATATTTATGCAACTTAGTGTATATCTATGTGTTTATGGTAGCATATTCTTGAGCCTTGACCTTCATTAGCCCTCTCTTCTTGGGTGATAAATGATATTTATTAAAGTAATATTGTTATATTTATCTTATAATAGTCACGTAAGTCGTTTAGTTAGTTTTTAGTAACTTCCTTTTCTGTCTTTAGTTCTCGATCGTTTCTGTTTTGCAATTGATCTTCTGTAATTTCTTATTTAAGGAGTATTCCTCACCTTTGTAATTAATCGATTATCATTTCATGGTATCAAAGCAGAGACTAATTTTTTGGTGAATTTTTAAATAATAAAATGTGAACTATTCACCTGAAAATTTTGTAGAATTTTTGTAATTTTTTTTATCGATCTTGGTAATGGAGGAACTATTGCCCTTAGCACAAGCACAGTGGACATTATATCAACAAGTTTCAATTTCAAAATCAATGGTAAAGGCACTTCTAGTCGAGCAAAAGATCATCCTAGAGATTTAGAGATTCAGTTATCTAACACCAGTTCTTATTCCTTCCAATATTCTTACGGTCCATCTCTTCTGTACTATCAGTTGGAAGCTCTGCTAACTCACAACTGCCAAAAAAAAGGTTGGTGGAACTTATACTTGAAAACAACTATCAAAAGAACCTAATGTCATGGGAGTGGGCGGATTAATTTTAGTTGCCAACTACAATTTATTTGCATATGCACCATTGTTAATGGGTTGAGGATGCACTATTCACACTCATTACTACAATTTTTGAGTCACTCATCAAAGAAATAGTTGACTGTGAGTTACTTAATTTGAATGTCGTGGTTTGAAGTTGTTGAATTGGGATTTGGAGTCGGAATTGGGTACATGGGTGTGGCAAATTTTTTGAAGTCTTGGATACGAGTGCTAGCAGGTTTCCACAGTCCATAATGTTTGAAATTATGCTTCTGGACCTTGATTGTGTATCAACTTTTGAGTCAACGTTTCGGGTCACACTCAGTGAACCATCATCAAGACGGAGAGCTCAAGGAGAAAAAATATGTTTGGTTACGTCCGTACAAAAAAGCGTATAAAAATTATATATATATATATATAATTATAAACTAATATATATTAAAAATTACATATTAATTATAAATTAATATATATTACAAATTAAATATATTAATTATAAATTAAAAACAGAATATTTTACCAAATATTGATACATACAAAGTGTTGATATTTTCAGATCTATGCAAGGAAAATACAATCTATAGATAGCTTTTAAAATTGAAACAATATATAGACAAAATTGACAAAGAAAGGTGGAAAGATGATACCAATTTTGTACACCAATTTATCTTGATAAGTCTGCCCTTGTTTTAGATCTGCAACTCCAATATTGATGTGATGTAGAA
>MU226596.1:1089207-1147592 GCA_018584345.1 Thuja plicata
TAATAGAATATTAAAATATGTTAAATTTAGTATTAATGCTCATTCAGTGTATATTCTATTTTAGACAGATCATCTTCGATCTTCTTAGCAGTCTCTTATTAGAAACTTGCTATTCCTGTAAATACTCTTGTATTATTTATGAGCGTCTTGCTCATTCTGTAATTAATCCAATTCTTTGAAATCCATTGCGTGTTTTGCACTGTTTTACATACCTCTTCCAACTAATTATAATTTAGTCAATCTTGTAATGTTTCATCAATCAATTATTAATTAAGAATAATAATATAATAATTTAATATTAAATATTAAATGTCATATGATTAATAATAATATAACATATATATTATATTATTATTAATCAACATATATTATATGTATTCTAATGATCACACGACTGAAGATACAAACATTAACAAAGGGAGGTGGATGAATTCGAGGGCAAATGTGAGGAGTCCCTATACAAGCCGATCTTCCACCAAAGATAAGTTGCAAAGAAAGATGATTAAGTTTAGAGGCCACCAAAGTCCCTATCCTCATCAAATTTACATCAGCTAGGCATGGTATAAGAAAGACTAAGACGTGATAAGGATTTGTCCCCATGACTATTGAATCTTCACTTGGGGGAATTCAGGAGAGTTTTACAACCAAGTCTGAAAGCAAACATGATGAAATTCAAGGTATCCCTATGAGTAATGATTTTCCACTAAAGCATTAGTGAAGGAAACCAAAGGAGAAGTGAAACTATTCTTGTTCTTATGACATGCAATTTCCGACTTCAGGAAACTTAATGAAATTTCAAAAGGGAAAAAGGAGGATGAAACCAGTCCTTAAGCCATTCAATTTTCCACTTGGGCGTTGAGACAAAAGAAATCAAAGAAATCAACTTGTACGAGTTCCCATGCTTGAAGAGGCGGAAATCTTTTATCCCACATTGTTTGTAGAGATGCATGTCAGAGGTAAAACCACTTTAAAATGCCATTAAACAACAAAGGACAAACTCAATACAAAGAGGCGATTCAAGTGTGGGGGCTGAAAGAAGTCATTGAAATCTCATAAATTAAAGACAAGGTAAGGAGGAAGGATCTGATCCCAAACAACCAGCGATTGAAAGGATGAATTTGTGAGAAAAAACAGAGGCTAAAGAAAGTTGAAGGTCTGCTCAAAGAGATTCAAACTCCATGTGATGATGGCTAAAGTCTTATTGAATCCATATCTCAGGAAAGCTGCGATTCTGAAAATCAGAAGAAACAATTGAAAATCAGGCTTGCTTGAAATCGAATTAGGATAGAGCAGATTGAATCAAAGCAAAATCTGTTTGAACACGGGTGTGAAATATGTTTGGAGTTGGAGCATCCTTAACCTTTTATTTATATCTTCAAGCAAGGCGAATTGGCCATCAAATCAGGTTGCAAGCAAGCCCTATTCAAGTTGGCAAAGAAAATTATCAATGGAAAAATAAAAGGAGATATATGTCTGATCGCATCCTTTGTTGAGAAGTCTAAGTTTCCAAATGAGGTCGGCTATGAAATTAAAGGAAATCAGTTTACATGAAATTTCAAATTTGACCCCTATGATCAGGTCGGCTCTGTAAGGAATTTTGCAAATCAAATGACTTTATTAATTAGTTCAGCGAAAGGAGGATTACGTGAATTGCCAATTTATTGAATTTCAAATGAATTAAGATTAAGTTGCCCCCCTGCAATAGTTATGACCTTTGGTGTGAAGCCGATAAGGATGGGGCAAGGATTCCCATTTCAACATCAATTCAATTTAAGTCCTAGAGAGGTTATCTCAAAGTAGAGCAGATCCTATAGATAAGCGAAAATTAGAGAAGGGGATAAAATCAGAACATAAAGCTCCGGGAAACTAGAATTCCATCCACATCTCAAACCAGACATGGATTATAACTAAGATTGCAATGTTAGAATAATGAAATCAGGGGGTTTGCTGAGCATTTACAAGGGGGAATCAAATGTTTTAGACTCAGCAAGCTAGAAATCAGAACTTGCAAAGGGACGATTTTGGTAAGGAGTAGCTTCATTATGAATGAGAAGGATTTTATATCCTCGTGGGCTAAAACTCACAATTTATCTTGCTATAACTCTGAATGTGTCTTGCAATATTTCATTGAAGAATAATGTTTACATGAATTCTTTTAAATCTTCAATAGGAAGCATGAATGGAGTGTTGTGAATGATCATTTTCTTGCAAGGCATATTTTGAAAATTAATCTAGGATAAATATATTCATAACTCATTCCAGTGTTTTCTCTTTCTTTGCAAGATGCATGGAGGTGTTGATCGAAAGATGATGATCCAAGAATGTAGAGGGCTAACTCAAAGAGATCAAGTTCAAAGGAGGTTAACACTTCAAGATGACAAGGAAGCTTGGACAAAGGAGGGAATGTTCGAAGATCAAGTTTGAAGGAAGGAATCATTTCCAGATCCAACCTTCATCAAGGAAGGAATTCATGGGCAAGTTCAAGTTCAAGGACAAGAGGAATTCAAAGAGAGGAGAATGAGCAAGTTCTACAAATGAAGAAGATTATCGTCATCTTGGAAATTCGAGATAACCCAAGCATCACAAGAGGGTTAAGAAGATTAAGACCAAGAAGTTCAAGTCAAAGATATAAAAGATCACCATGAAGATGAAGATAACTAGGAATCCCAAACAATGAAGAAGGATAAACTCAAGGAGATCAAGTTCTAAGGAAGCCTAATCACTTCAAGAGGATGAAGGTCAAGATATTAGCATAAGAAATTTTGAGAATATCTCGAGGAGATTTCCAAAGAGGAGAGGATGGAAAAGTGGAATTGAAATAAGGATTGCTAAATGACGAGGTGGCATCTACTTATCCTCATCCAATCAAATTACTACAAGTGGACATGTGGAAAGCACTTTCTAGAAGACGATTTGATTGGATGACTTGGCATCTTCAAATTTTCTCATTGGTTCTCCTATCATTGAATTTTCTCATTGGTTTTATCATCAAATTTACGCATTCTCTAAATGGGGAAGATTCCATTTTTTTGCATTGTATTTAATGATATGTATTTATTATTTGTAGCAACCCTAATTAGGGTTTATAATGGGATAATCTTGGCCATTGGTTTCAAATCAACCCAGGTCATCCATTGTATTTGGGGCTCCTATATAAACCCCACTCCTCTCATTTGTAAAGGAGTTTTTGGAGAATTGTCAGTTTGATATTGCCAAGATTGTAATAAATCATTGAAGTGTGGTGATTTGGTGAATATTTTTTTAAGTGTTGTGTGGTTCTTTGATCTCTCAAATTACTTTAGAATTTTTTTTGAGTATTTAGTTTAAAATTTTCTTTATGTAATTTGGTTGGATGAAAGTATTTGTGGATGAACCTTTGTGAAACTCACGTAATTCATACTAGTGATTTGCTGATTGCAAGTCACTTTGCATGGTCAACTGGAATGGGAATACAAGCTTAACTTCGATTGTTACTTACACATTCATATGCATCCATTAATGGTGTTGGTGTTATAGTAATGATTTGAACATCTGCCATTTACCTTAGAAGATTGCACTAGCTTGGTGGAAGTTGATGACAAAGCTAAGCCTAGTAGAGTTAACAAATACATTCATGGTATCTTGCATTCTAGGATTAGAATAGACTCCCTAAACCCTTAATCCATTTGCAATTTATTGCAAAGCTTGTTCGAAGTAGGATCAAGTACTTCATTGCCATATCATTCGTAAAGAAAGTTGATACATCTAGAATGAATAACGTAAGTTCCCCTGGATTACCAACATACATCAAGCCAAAAGAGCTCATATCCACATAAAGTCGAAAGTACGCAGTTGGAACCTTGTAATCGCCTCTATGATCTTCTCTGCAATCTTAGCATACGTGGTGTCTTTATTCAAGAGAGGATAGAGTGTCATTTGGCACTTTATTCTATGGTGGTGTGGTCATAAAATACTCATCAACAGGTTCCATTTCTCTAAATCAACCATAGTAGGGTTTGGAGAGAAAAGCCATAAAGGGTGCCCAATTACTATTCAGCCAAGTTCAAAAGCATGCAACATTTAGCCAAGACAACTTGCCCCTAGGCCCACAAGCAACAAGGATATCCACCTTGACAATTGCATCCCTCACACTGGCCTATTTAATTCAAATAACCCGTGCAATTGAGGAAGAGTGTTCAACCCAATTAAGCCCAAGAACGCGCAACATCTAAGACAACTTGCCCCTTGGCCCACAAGCGGCAAGAACATTCACCTTGATGACTCCATCCCTTAGGGTGGCCTACATATTTAGGGGAACCCATGTCTACCACCTCTCCCTAATGCATTTTCCTCCATCCTATAATGATTATTTGTGGGGATTAAGAATAGACAACTTATTTAATTAAAGAAGCATAATAAAGTTTATTAAGATCTTGATAAGAGATATTTAAAGAGCATATATATATATGGTAATATTTATTCACATTGCATATACTAAGCATACATATCAAACATATTCTCATGCATACCACAATATTTACTAGATCCAAATATGCTTGTATTTTGAGTTGCGGATCTGTTTTCTTAATTGCCAATTTGTTTCTATCTTCCTTGATTGATCGTTCAATTTTCGTAGAATGATTGATTGATTGAATGAATTCCTTTGATTTGATGATTCAAGGTATTGGTGATTTATGATTAAGTAATTGTTATTTAGATGATTGGAAAGTGACGATATAATGAATGCTAGTTTGATATATTGGTGGATGATGATTGAATGATGTTGATTTGATAGAGTGATGCTTGATTGCTTAATTTTATGTTTTCTTGATCCCAAGTTGAATTGACGATTGATGTGGATTTGATGATTGTTTGCTTGATTTTCCTGATTGGTTGTTTGCTTGATTTCGTGAGGAATTAATGATTGATGGATGGAGGTTTTGTTTGGATGGATTCACAAGTGATGATTGATAAGTCGTCCATTAATGCTTGGAATGAAATCTCCATTATACTTTATGGGTGAAAGGGTCACCATCTTTCATAAGAATTGAGTAACCACTTTTCATTGTTGCCTTTGAGAATAATATATTATTCCCCAAATTGATCTCCCTTGGATGTCCTCAAATGAAACCTTCTCCCCTTTATGTCTTCCAATGTGGGGGAGAGCTGCACCTCTTCATCATGTCTACCCTTTGCAATGGTCACAACCTTTCACAATTACCACACTTTGGAAGAGTCACAACCCTTCATCATTTCTACCCTTTGAAAGAGTCACAACTTTTCATCGTTACCACCCTTTGGAAGAGTCACAACCCTTCATTTCTGCCCTTTGAAAGAGTCACAAACCTTGATCCGTTGCCCTTTGAGAGAGTCGCAACCTTTCATAATTACCGCCCTTTGAAGAGTCACAACCCTTCATAACCTTTGCCTTTTGAAGGAGTCACTTATTTTCTTCTCATTCCCTTTTTTCTCTTCCAATAGTTCTTTCTTGATTCATACCTTCCTTTTTCTCTTCCTTCTTCTCTCCCCACTTTCAAATGAAGTTCTCTTCATCCTTTTATATCTCATGTTTGAGGGAGTCGCAACTTTTCATTTCATGCCTTTTGACCATTCATTAAACTTAACTAAATTTTAATTATGTTATATTTTGATTTTATTCTTTTATATTTTAATTCCATTATTATTGTTTATTATTAAATCCTATTTCAAAAAGGGGACATTTCCAATGATCGTGCATATTACTGTTATATCATTAACTTCATCAATTTATAATTGTAATCTGATTTTGCTTGGCCTTGTATGCTACCAACTTATCCATTGATTAGTTGTTTTTGGCCTTAAGGATTTACCGTATACTTCTTTTGTAACAGGGGTCATGACAATCAAAGAAGTACTTGCAACCCCACTCATGCAAACATGAAAAAAGCAAACACTTATATAAGAAAAGATAGAAAACAAGGGTTTTTTAATTTTTTTTCCTTTGCATATTATGAATTTAGGATCAATAAATTGTAAAAACAAGTAACAAAGAAGAATAAATAATGAGATAAAGAAAGAGGGAAGAGTTTAGGCTTTGTAATATTTACCCACAAACAAATTGTACAAGTCAAACTGTGTATCCAGCCCTTGCACGTGAACAATAAACTTGATGAAAATAGCGAGAAGATTTTAAAAGAACATTTGAGTGTTTTACTGCACTGATTGTGTTTTGTTCCTTATTTTTTCTTGAAAACGGACTCAGTAAGTCAGTTCTCCAACCTTTTGTGCTCTGTATTGGACTTTATTTTTGAGCACATCTGAAATTTGTGATTTTCAATACACTGCTTCGTCATGCTGATATGATTATAACATTTTTGGAGAGCTTTAACTTGCATCTAGAGGCTACAAGTTTCCAGTGGTCTGATGCTGAATCTGTCCGTTTCTGTTAAAACTGTTAGCTTCTTTGCTCTATTGAAATATAAATTCTTGTTATAAACACATTAGTTGTCTGTTTAATGTACAATGTTATGGTTACTGTTTTCATGGACTTAATGTACCTTGTGTGGGTCCTATTTTTATTTGCTTTCTCCTATATACATTTTCAGCCATAATTGCTGTTTTCTGAAGACTTTGAAGACTGTTGATCATAGCTTTTCAGGTTTATTTGAACTTAATTTTAAATGCCTAATTGAAGTCTATTCTGTTGTGTAGGCAACTAGACATGCTCGAAGAGTATATGTTGGTGGATTACCTCCTACTGCCAATGAACAGGTGAGATGATGTGGAGATATGTTATGCATGAAAATTATCAATGACTGGATAAGTCTTTCTAGTATAACATTTTTACTGAGGGCTTTATTTTAGTCTAAATTAAAGCCGACTCATGATGCAGAATGTTGCTGCATATTTTAGTCAGGTGATGGCCGCCATTGGAGGAAACACTGCTGGGCCAGGTATCTATAATCTAGTTTAATGGTGCCTATTTCCGGAGATGTTTAACATTGGCCGCTCACTGTAGTGTGAATACTTTCTGTTGAACACTTACAAGGTAACATTTTCAGGAGATGCCGTTGTTAATGTCTACATCAACCAGGAGAAGAGATTTGCCTTTGTTGAAATGCGTACAGCTGAGGAAGCCAGCAATGCTATGGCATTGGATGGAATTGTTTATGAGGTATTACTGTAGCTTGGAACCTGGAAAATCTCATCAAATCACATGATGGATTCCTGTTCTATTTTACATGGCACTTTCACATTATGCCTACCAGAATTTTTTATGAGAGTTTTGTAACATTCAGGCCTAGTCATGATGAGAGCCCTTTATAAGTTTTAAGTGGTAATTGCAATTTATCTAAGGGATCACTATTATGTCACAACTTTTTATCCCTGGATGACATTTTATTATTTGATTGGTTCTTGTCGCTGTTGTTAAATCACCTTTCTGCAATGTCAGTTTGAGCCTCAACACTGTATTCCTAACAGTTCAAACTATGTTGCCCAAGGTTTTGGGGATGATTTAGAGAAAATCTAAATGGCAGTTATGGATAGGATCCTGCAGATTTCTTAATGTGTTTTTGGTATTTTGTATGCCTTCATGTTTTGTATATTTGGGGTCTTCGGAAGATAAATTTGGTGATGCAACATTGAGATTCTCCTTACACTATGGTCCAACCTGAATGAATTAATTGTGACCTAAGTTTACCCATATGCATATATCCACTTGAATTAAGGGTACTAAAATTAAATAATTTCCAATAAATATTTTCAGTTTTCTAATAAGTTCTTTCCTTTTTTTATTGCCCATTCCATCATCGAAGGAGGATGTAGGTTAGTTTAAGTGTGGTTACTATTTAGTTTCTCACCAAGAGAACCTCGATTTGCTATTTTTAGTAATCTTTATATTTCTTGTAATGTAAAATTATATAATAGGTGGTTTCAAAGCATGTAATTATACTTGAAGATGCACCTCTTCTTTACATGAATGCCCCCCATCTTCCTCTCCTTTATAATAAGGTGCATAGATGTTAGGGCACGACCCAAGCTATAGAGATATAGATAGGGTTTGGATCCTATCCCTACCCACAATAGCATAAGATAATTGGGATTAGCATAGATATTGTCATGGGCTCAAGGGATCGAGGCAGAAGCCGATAGGGCTTATTGGGAGGGGAGACAGATAGATTTCTTATTGGGAGGGGGCTCAACAATATAGAGAGAGGGGATTGGTGAGAACTCCAAATTTAGGATGGGGGCTCCCTCTCCCCCAGATTCCCTCCCCTTTGAGACTCCTTCCCTTCTTTCAATAGAGGTTGGTATTCTATTTAGTGCCTCATTATAGGGAAGGGCCCCTGAGATGTGGAAAAGGAAAGAGTTTACTAATTTATATCAGCTTTCAGTTGAACCAAAGATCTATCTTGCTTAACTATTCAGTAATTGTCAATCTTGTTTTCTTTGGGTTTTACTCAATTGCTGCATATAGTACACTAAGTTCCTCAAATAGTTTATTGTTCTCTGAACATGTACGATACAAAGTGGAGTAACATTTTTCATTTTCATGATAAAATATCTATATAGTACACAAAGTTCCTCAAATAGTTTATTGTACTTTAAACATGTACGGTACAAAGTGGAGTAACATTTTTCATTTTCATGATAAAATATCTTGAATTTGTAACAAAAAAATGGAGATAATGTGCCCTTCATTGAAATTATGTAGAAAGGTAAAAGAATTGGAGATCTTTGTATTCTTATTGTGCCACTTTTAAGGACAGCCAGATATATGCACTCCATGCCACAAGGTTAGAGAAAATTTGGACTTTGGACCTCCCCAATGGTGGAGGAATACCCCTTGGTCACCTCAATTGTATTTGGCAACTTTGGAGAACATTTTGTGTGCACACTTCATCCTGGAATTTTAGGGGTTTATTTCCTCTGCCAAATTTCTGTTTCCTTGAATGTTTTTTTGTCATGAGTGTGTTGGTGTTTCTGCTGTGTCTAAATACTCACATATGAATGTAATATACTACATATATGCTTAGAGACCTTCCAACTTTGTCTTGTCTCCAGGGATACACACAGATGCATCCTCGAGGATACACACATATTCACACCTCGCCCATATCCAATGGGAGCCCTATCTCTTTTCTCTTGCTTGGCCCTTTTTGGGCTTTGTTTCTTAGTAGCTCTAACTGTGTCTCCTTATTCCTTCTAGTTTGGATGTGAAGTGATGAGTTTTGGCTAGGTCATTTTTTTAAGGCTTTCTTTCCTGCCTTTTAGGTCTTCAATGTTGGGATGTTCCCTGATCTTGGGTCGTGAGGTTGTACCCATTGATGTGATCCACTAAATTTCAAGTGTTTCTGAAGTTTCTATTTTGTCGTGAGCATGGAGATGGCTATTCTGGAAAGAAATTTGAAGAAGCACTTATAAGAAGAGGATCCATCGTGGACTCCAAGCATGCAAAGAACGAAGCACAAGCCGTGAAGCTTATTAGATAATAATCCACGGGTGGTCCACATATGCGCTTTAGCGCACATTTCAATAAATGGAAGAAAGTTGCAAAGAAATGAAAATTCCACAACAATCCCCGAACAGCTCTCAAGCAATATTTTTACAATGTCATGGAAATGTCAGTGAAATATGCAAAGAGGCATAGGTACACCCAAGCACACGATGTTGATGGTCTTGGAATTTTAGAAGATAGAAGAATTCACTACGAACCTCAGAATTGTGCCCAGTGTATTCATAGTAAAGTCAGGGAGTGCGTTGAATAAAAGAATTTTGCTAAAAGAAAGTTCTTCGGCAGTCCTGAGCGCAGTCTCTCCAGAGTCCACACACATATAAATGTGACTCATCAAAGTTCAGAAAGACACTCCATGTACACACACTACCAAATCAGACAACTAGAGGAGAGTTTCGAAGCTAGAAAGCTATTACACTGCCCAAATCATGCACAACACAGAAAATGAGTCGACCATTGTGATGAAACCCATGCCAAAATCAGGAGACTCTGTTTGAGAGGGAGTATCATTAAGGCTCCCAGTGCAGACCCACTCATACTAAGGAAGTATTTCCAAAACTTGAAAGGTTCCGCGCACAGTCCTCCAAAGCGCCATTTTCCTTCTCATAAGAGGTTGCTTCAGCATAGTCCCAATTCAATTTCATTTTCCCCTTCGTAGGAAGATAGGCTTTTTTCATCACTGAAGTATGGATTTGGGCCTTAAGAGATTCAAAGTATGGAAGGAAGAGGAAAATGATTCCAAAGTAAACAAAATTCACCATGGAGCCCCAATCGATCCCAAGCACATTTTTTTCGCTTAGTCATGGAATGATGGAATGAATGAAAAGTTTGGCTGACCTCCCAAATGCGTTCTAGCGCAAAATCCACGTCCGTGGAATAGGAGATAAAGTAGAGAATCTGCCGGTGATAACAAATCACGCCCAATTGCAGACGCTTATGAATGAAAGATTCTTTTTGTAATAAAATGCGGATGTTAAGAGTAACGGGTAAGGCACTCAAATAAAAATGGGTTATTAAGACTCCCTTACCATGGTGGAGAGGCGCCCACAACACAAATGTTATATGAGCTGCGAGTTTATTTGGTAAAGCCCGTGAAAGTATTGGAAAGATGAAGACTTGAGTGAAATCCATGGATTGGATTTAAATAAAAAATTGGAAGGTAATGGTAATTCGGTGGAAACAATAAAAAATATTGAATATTAAAATGTGTCCATTGATTAAGAGTGATGAAATGTTAATCAATGTGAAAATCAAAATCCTTTACTTTCGGAATATGGAAATTGTAAAAAATTGATGGGGCAAGGAATTCTCCAATACATGAAAAATCTGTGGATACACACCATATTTGTGGCAAAAGATAATTTACACTTGAGTGCAATCCAAAGCAAGACATTCGTGGAAATTCTCAAATTTATTTAAACATCAAAATCCTTGACTAATGTCAAACAAAGAATTTGAAAAATGGTGGAAACTGCGAAAATATGAAAATCCCTCCAAGAGATAAAATTCTAATGAAGTCTAGAAAAGAAAATAGGGGGAATTAAATAAAATTTGCAGGAGTCATGGGGAGTGTGCTTAAAAGATTGAAAATCATCTACCTTGTTTAATTAAATATTGGAATTTTGGCATCTAATATTTAACCAACATTGAAAATAATTCAAATTGCCAACCCCTTCAAGTATGAACTCGAAATGGAATTTCAAATAGGGAAAGAGGGTGTGGATTTCTTGCGGAGACAATGAATCTTTAGAATTTTTCTTCTCCGGAATCATAATTCATTCTGGGAGTCAAGAAATTTAATCTTCCTTTTTATTCCTCGCATGTTCCTACGTCATTTATTGTATTTTGCAGGAGGAAGATTTCCGGTTCCGATGTTAAAGATTTAAGTAATCCAGTTCAAGACATTCATGGTTCCAAGCTTCAAAAGATCAAAGTTCAACTTGGAAATCCGAGACTATGGCCAAGATAGTTATATGTGAAGAAATTCCATAATCACAGATGAGGGAGTACAAATGCACTTTCAAGAAGAATTCGCAAGCAAGCATGGAAGGAAGAAACTGATCAAAGGAGAGATAATTTCAAAAGAAGTAATTAGAGTTGGATCTAAGTTACAAAGTGATCCTTTGCTGACATGACGCCCAATCATCTGTACCAGCTAGTCAAAGATCTTCAAGTCAAAGTCAGCGCATGTAAGGAAGAGAATCAAGATCAATCCATTCAAGGCAAAATAGTGCATTTAATGCATAGTGGGTGTTTATGTCGCCCCACTCTCTTGTGGAATGAGCATGTAGTGGGCATTTATTACCCACTATGGTAGAGATTCTCCTTCTGATTGGTCCTCATGGTTATGCTCATTAATGTAGATTCCTTCTTTGCCCTAACCCTAATTAGGGCTGAGGTGGGATGATCTGGGCCATTAGTTAGTGTTTGATCCAGGCCACCCGTTGTATTCGATGACCTCATTTGTAAGGAGCGAATTTTGAGATTGTTGCTTGAGAGCTACTTAGACAATAAATATTTCATTGTTGGTTTCATGGTGAATACTTGATGTGTTTTAGTGCTTGCTTGGTTTCATAATTCCCTCATTTAGTTTAGATTAGTTGGATAATGTTAGATGAAGTGTTGGGATTGCAATGATAAATATGATGGTGTTTTGATGAGTTCCTCTTTTTCATACTTTTGACGTTTTATTGATTGTATATCATTATGCAAAGTTAGCCTGAACCTCATTCATGCATATGCTTAACTTCTGTCATTCTCGTACATTGTTCTTGATGATGGTGTTCGTGATGGTATGAAAATCCTTTGCATAAACCTTGAAGATTGCACCGGTTCTCTTGTAGTTGTAGTATAACTTGGTGAAGTGAAACCTGGTTATTGGGAATTTGTCCACCGAAGTATTGACCATTGCCATCATTTCCCTTAGGAGTAGATTAAAATTTTTGAACCCTACTTCCTTTTGGTTTCCGCGTATTCTGAAAATTCCAAAAGGTGTTTCATTGCAAATCTTTCTAAGACTGAAAACGTAAGGTCCCTTGTGATATTCAGCAAATCACATTTACCACCGAGCTTATGTATGGTCAAGACCTGACACAAAAGGAACCTTGGAGTGACCTATATGATCTTATCGCAATCTTAGCATATACCGAACTTTGATCAAGAGAGGATAAGATACCTCGGTATTTTGTTCTACTGTGTGGTGGGTCATAAAACGCACATTAACAGAAACTGGCGCTAGAAGCAGGGCAATTTCACATAAGTATTAGAAGATTGTGCATCATGAATCAAGATGGTACTACCGCATAGGGGCGTCGTACCTGTCCTCCAGCCAAATCTTGGATACGAAGACAACCAAGAAGACATCATCACAGGATTGAACTCTCGCCTGGAAAGTTAAGAGAAGTGCAGTCGAGTATATGCGAGTCAATTTTGTGTTAGAAGGAGAAGAGAAAGCTCAAAGGATTGAAGCAACTATTCAAAGAGCATTAATCATTCAGCTTCCAACGCCTGTCAGAAGGAATTAAGGAAGATTTCACATACTGGACCGCATTAACTCATTCTTGCTTGAGGTACATCGAAGGATTTATAGATCCACTCCGGGATCGTAAGAATTACAAGAATTAAAGTTTGATCCAAAGCCTAGACGAGGTAGTAAAGAAGCATCTACAATTCAAAATTCACCAAGTGTAGCTGATCTCACGAGTTATTTCAAACTCCACCTTCACAGTGTCAAGTGCAAGAAACTACTCAAGTGCAACAAGGATTAAATCAAGGAGGATATCAACAAGGAGCTACACAAATTCAGCAAATAATAGTTCAGATACCCATACAAGCAGTTGCTCCTGCAGGCGTTCAACAAGTTCCCGCAATGGTCCAACAACCATGGCGTCCTCAAAATGCGTCACCGTTCGCAATGTTTGTTGCTTGTCACAATATGCCGAAGAATCCAGAGCATTTCTGTTCCAAGTTCTTTGTTAATGACATCAACCGCACTGCTGATGAACACATTAAGATTTTCGAAGATGCCCTTCAAAACAGAAATGTTCAAGAAGAAGATGTTGCTTGCAGACTATTTCCCTATTCACTGGGGAAGGAAACATTTTACTGGTACATCAATCTGCCTCCAAATTCATTCTCAACTTGGCAAGAATTGAAGGATGCTTTCCTCGGGAAGTTTAGATTGCCAATCACTCCAGCGGAATTCCATAGACAGTTCATCGAGATAAGAAGGCAGGAACGTGAGCCAAATTGTGCCTTTAACAATAGATTCCAAAGGGCCTATACAAGATTGCGTGATCCCTACCGCATGGGTGACGATGCAGCACGACCTATTTATTATGCAGCTCTAGATTGCTTCACCTCCATGTTTGTCCAGAAGACTCATCCGCCTCCTGCTAATTTGATTCAAGCTTATGCAGAGGCTGAGAGAGTAAGTTTACAGTCACCAGCAATTGCTACTGGAGGGCCAAATTTCTTTGGGAATCCTAATGCTTTGAATCAAGGAACGATGAACCATGCGCCTACTTTTAATCACGTTCTTGTTCCTTCTAATCAGTTAGTGCCGCATCCAGGGGCCCCTGTGTCTTAGGCGATGCCAGCACAACCTGTATATCTCCAGAACACGACAACTTCGACAAGGACTCAAGAAGAAAGATGAGATGAGGGATCTGATAGAGCAAGTAAAGAAGTTGTCCACTGAGGTCACCTACCTCAAAAATCAAAGTAATCAATTGCAAAATCAACAAAGAAATTACCAGTCACATCAAGGTAACAACCGAGGATATCAAGGGAATCCTCCAGCTCACCAAGAGAATCATCAAGGATACAATCAAGGCTACCATGACAACAATTACGGTCATCGAAACAGTAATCAAGGATATCAAGAAAACAATTCCGGGTATCGTAATAACAACCAAGGACACCAGAGAAGATCATGGAACACAAATCCAAATAATGGTGGTGTACCCTCGCCGTTAGATAACCCACCAGCTTCTGAAAACCGACCAGTAGATAAAGTTTTCCTAGTAGGAGCGTTGTTTGGATGGTGTAGATTACATGAGACAAATAACCATTCTGAGTTACAATGCCAAGAATTTCAGAGTGCTGCTTACATTTTCAAAGGAGAAGTACAAAACACTACTGCAGCTGAAAATCCTCCGGCTATGGGGTATGAATTGGTTCCTTCGCCTAGGTATGACTAGGTGCTGGTCTTTGATGATTTCACATTTCCTCCGCCTGATATGCAAGATTACATGCCAGTGCAGAATAATCAGAGATTCCGATCGGCATTAGCCAATGGTCCTGTGGAGGCGCCCATGTATCAAGTTCCACTAGGAAATCAGCCTCCACATGCATCCTCGAATGAACCATTGCATAGGGCGGGTTTTCCTTCCCTCCGTTATACAACAATTTCCTAGTGTAGGGAGTAAGTGAAGTGCAGGCATTTCAACAGACTTCTGGAAATGCTGCTCTTAAGACATATCAGAGAAATTATAGAAATCATGAACCAATGACAACATCAACTCCTCCGAAATTTTTTTCCACACCTCCGCATCCCAGTGCGAGTAATGTTCTGAGTCCTCTAAGAGACTCACCCGAGTATCGACCGTCGGCTAGTTCACAAGGTGAAAGAAGGCAACCGACAACGATGAATGCTCCACAAAATGAAAGAGGACAATTTATTACACAATCTACCACTCATCATGGAGAAGCAAGGTAGAAAGAAAATCCTCCCAGAGAGGAATTCAAGAGGCTGAGCTCTTTCGTGCTAGAAGAATTCAAGAAGATCAAAGTTAGTCTGTTGTTATATAAATTGATGAAAATCCCAGAGGTTAGAGAAACCTTATTGGGAAGTTTGAACGATGTTGCTCCGAGGAATGTTTCCCAAAGTGCGTCACATCCACCTACGAGCACCCCCAACAACCCTCAGTCTAGTTTTGCACAAAATACTAATGTTGTTGAGGATGTACAACCAAATTCATCTGATGTACACCAAAGTCCTCCAAGCTTCATTGGAATGGTACAAAATTTTCCTGATGATCAAAGGGTTATGTCAGATGGAGTCATATCACAAAGTGACCCTGCAGCTAAGGGGAAAGAGATAAATGGAAATACAGATGCCCTGAAAAAACAAAGAACGATGCAAAATAGAGATAATACTTCGCACAATACAAAGAATGAAGATTTTAATCCAAGAGAACAAAAGCCTGTAGTTTTCTATCAAGGAAAAGAGGAGCCTACCCCTTTCCTCGTGTCAGTTCGATTCTTTGGGAAAATGTTGCATAACTGCTTGATAAATTCTAGTGCATCTAGTAATTTGATGCCCCTGGAGATATGTAGAAAATTGGGATTAATCCCATTGCAGACAGACAAGAAAGTGACGCAGCTAGATAAAACTGAAGTCCCAGTTGTTGGAGAATTGAATAATATTCATATGCAACTTGCTTCAGATCCACGAATCCAAAGCTGCATTGATATATCCGTGGTGGACATTCCAGAAGGGTATGGCATGCTTTTAAGTAGAGATTGGGCAAGGAAGTTGAACGGATACATAGCCACCGCCTTTTCTCACATGTGGCTACCGTGGAGAGGAATCCCAAATCAGATCAGGATAGAAAGTACGCCTAGGATCAGACTGTTAATAACCGTATATGGTGGAGACTGAGGTTTTATTCATGGAAAGGACTTTGGGATCATATGTGCCCAAAACTGGACAAATTTTGATGTTACAAGGTTACAATCAAGGAGGATGTCCAGAAGTGATTCCCAAATTTACTGAGGCTCTTGTTGATGATAATCCAAAACCAACACTGCATGAAGGGATGTTTGAAAATTTTAGGAGTTTCGTCCTAAAGAGTGTTAAATAGGAAATTCAATTGGGTAAAGATGCTTGCATTCAAAACCTTTTGTTACCCAATTGGTGCAGAATTCACAATGCTTTCTACTCAGAAATTTCATGCACAATGTGTAAAGCCGCAGTTGCCCAAGTATCAAAGATGGTTCCCCAAACATGGATGATGAGAAATGTTGGAGAAATCATCAATGTTGAAAATTCATCGCACATGGCAATTTTGAAGCCACAATATAGAGAAGTTGAAGAAAGTAGAGATCAAATTTTTCAGGAACAGATAGAAGAATCTGAAGTTGAAACCTCCCATGCACAGATTGACAATCAAGCGTGGACACTATCATTTGACGGATCCAAGTCGAAGAAAGGAAATGGATTAGGTGTTGAACTGGTCACTCCGAATGGAGAAACTTATTTGGCAGCACACAGATTGCAGTTCCCATGTGCGAACAATGTTGTCGAGTATGAATCATTGGTCATTGGATTGCTTTTTGCTATACGAAAAGGCGCCAAGATCCTGCATGTGCGCGGAGACATAGACATAGTGGTTGGACAAGTTCGGAAAAAATATGCATGCCATGATAGAAGGTTGGGCCGCTACCACAATAGAGTGTGGGACTTAATTGAAAGCTTTGACGTTTTCAACATTAAAAGGATAGGCAGAGCAAATAATCCGGTGGCAAAATCACTAGCCCAATCTGCAAGTTCGTTGGAACCATTGGCCATGGAGTGTGTGAAGAAATTCACAGTTGAACTAACTTCAGTACCATTAGTCCCTGACAATGTTACAAATTTCCTGGTATTTGAAGATGATAAGCATATCCTTGATTTTCTGACAAGTTCGAGGGTATTTGAAGCACAAGTCATTGATGAAGGAGAGCAACAACAAGCCTAGTTTGAAATCGATGAAATCATGAATTTAAGGACAAACACCTTCCTAAGGGAATGATAGAGTTGGAAAGAATTTTTGATTCTGACAGAGGAAGATGTTAAGAATGTCTTCATTGGAAAAGTATGTACTCCAGAGTAGAGAGAAAGCATCCTGAATTTGATGAAGGAATTTCCAGATGTAATTGCATGGGGATATGGAGATTTGAAGACATATGACACATCCCTCATCACACATACAATCCCGCTCAATCCAAGTAGTAACCGACAGAGACAGAGGCCGATAAATCCGATGTTGGAACCATTGATCTAGCAAGAGGTCATGAAGCTACTTTCGACAAGGATCATCTTTCCAGTCAGACACTCAACGTGGGTCACCAACCTGGTACCTGTTAGAAAGAAAAATGGAGAAATAAGATTATGCGTGGATTTTTGAAATCTTAATAGAGCTTCAGAGAAAGACAATTATCCAGTGCCATCCTTAGACGAAGTGATACAAGTTGTGAATGGGTCTCAGATGTCATTTTTAGATGGCTATTTTGGATATAACCAAGTAATGGTGGAGGAAGAAGACAGGTTGAAAATTGCATTTACAACGAAGTGGGGAACATTTGCTTACAAAAGAATGCCCTTCGGTTTGATCAATGCTGGGGCCACCTTCCAGAGGGCCATGGACTACACCTTCAAAGATTTGGTTGGGAAGTGCATCATTATATACATGGACGATCTCACTGTGTTTTCCAGACGTAGAGAAGACCACATAAATGATTTGAGAAGAATTTTTCAGAGATGCAGAAGATATGGAATATCATTAAATCCAAAAAAATGCATGTTCGCTGTCACCGAAGGGAAACTATTAGGTCATGTGATCTCTGAATACGGAATCTCAATTGACCCTGAGCGCATTGAAGCCATCTCCAAGATTGGCCTACCAGCTAGTCAGAAAGAATTGAAGTCATTCTTTGGAAAAATCAACTTCGTCAGGAAGTTCATCACTAGATTCGCCGAGATAGTCAAGCCACTGAATGATATGTTGAAGAAGGGTGCGAAAATAGATTGGACACCAACGTCAAAAAGGGCATCCGAAGAAACAAGCAGGCTATTGTGGATGCACCTGTCCTGGTCAACCCAGATTACACCAAACCATTCTACATATATTCCTTTGCTTCAGAACACACGCGTGCGACTATCCTTACTCAAAGATCAAAAGAGAAAGACGAGCATCCTATTGCGTTCATGATTTCCCCACTGAAGGATGTAGAATTGAGATACCCAAACGTTGAAAAACAAGCCTATGCTTTGGTGAAGGCAATAAAGAAATTTAGACATTACATTTTGAGAAGCAAAGTGTACGCAATAGTTCCCGATGCCGCAGTAAAAACCTTGTTGATGCATAATGAGTTAGGAGAAAGAAAAGGAACATGGATGGCCATCATTCAAGAATACGACATGGAGATACAACCTATGAAACTTGTCCGAGGACAAGCTCTGACACAAACTATCGCTGCGACTTGACCCGGATTAGTACAACAAGTGTATGTGTTAGAAGAAGTGTCTCTAGATGAATGGTACGATGACATTGTCTACTACTTGCTGAATCATAAGTTCCCTTCGCACCTAAATCCTGTGCAAAAGAGAGCATTGAGAATGAAAAGTCACCATTTTATGCTTCAGGGAGCTGTCTTATATAGAAAGAATCATGATGGAATCTATCTAAGATGCGTCAATAAGGAAGAGGCAGGACAAATTATTGAGCACTTTCACAGTAAACATGGAACAAGTCTTGGAAGCAGTCTAGCTATAGCCCATCAAATTTCAAGGGTAGGATATTACTGGCCTACATTATTCAAGGACGCCCATGAACATGTATAGACCTGTCACACATGTCAAGTAGCTGCTGTGCCTAAAAGGAATCCTGCCATGCCATTACAACCTGTTATTGAAGTAAAGCCTTTTGCTAAGTGAGGGTTAGACTTTATCGGTTCGATTAATCTGCCATCTTCAGGACAACACAAGTATATCCTAACCGCTACGGATTATTGCAGACAATGGTCAGAGGCCCAAGTTCTTAAGCAGTGCACCACTGATGTGGTCATCAAGTTCCTTGAAGAGAACATCATTACTAGGTTTGGATGTCCGCATGCCTTGGTGTGCGAAATGGTTCCAGATTTACATCTTTGAAGTTTTCTAACTGGGCATTTGACTATGGGATAACCTTGAAGTTTTCATCAAATTGCTATCCACAAGGAAACAAATTGGCTGAATCAACAAACAAGAATTTGCTGAGTGCAATCAAGAAGTTACTGGACAAGAATCCAAAGGATTGGCACACACAACTGAGATTTGCCCTTTGGGCGGACAAAATCAGAATTAAGAGCTCTATTGGGACATCTCCCTATCAATTGGTTTATGGACAAGATCCAGTTTTCTCAATTCAATTAAGGATTCCGACATTACAGTTTATGCAAGAGTACATGGAAGAGAAGATAGAGTGTAGACACGTCTGACTCAATTACTGCTTTTAGAAGAGAAGAGATAAAACACTACAAGAGTTTGCAAAGCATCAGGGAGTAGTCAAAAGATGGTTCGACAAAATGGATAAGGTCAAAGAGTTTGGGATTTCAGATTTGGTTCTCCACTGGGATAAGGCCCATGAGAAGAGAGGTGATCATGATAAGTTTGGCAATTTGTGGAAGGGCCCTTATCAGATTTCTGAAATACTTGGAGAATGCATTTAAGTTGAAGACTCTGATAGGAGTGGAAGTCCTGTTGCCCGTCAATGGACAATTCCTCAAGCATTATTTCCAACTCTAGGTTTCCTTCCAGAAGCCTTGTACATAGCTAGTCTAGGTTTCCCTTCTGTTCTTCGTTTTGGTTTCCTTATTTTTTTGCTTTCCTGTTCGGTCTGCTTTTGTGGGTTAGGGGGGTTTTTGGTTTGCTTCCCCTGTCGTTTCTTTCTTGTTGGTTTTTCCCTTCCCTCTGTGGGATTTTGGCTTTGCCTTAGTTTAGGTTGCTTTGCTTTGGGTTTTGGGTTTGTTTCCCCTCGGTTTGTTTGCTCGGGTGGTTTCTGTTATCTTTCCCTTGGTTTTTTGGTTTCCGGTTTTGGTTTTGCCAAGCAGTCTGAGGGTTTGGGTGTTCCCATTTGCGAGAAGGCGTGTGTTTCCTAACTTCATCTGAAGGTCCCACCGAGTTTTGTTTATTTCATTTCCCGGGTATCTGTTTATGAAGATCCTTAGAAGCTGATGTTTTCTGTCTTATGTTTATCATGGGGTTGGAACGCCAACTTAACTCGGAAGGTTAATCATATAATGTGTCTCGACACTTGAACTCTAAGATTTTTATATCTTTCACACCTAATCAATTGCTCCGAGTCATTGAAGATTCTTTGGGAGAGGTCATGGCTTGTGAAAATTTTAAAATCTTGCTTCAGCTCCACTGTAATTTCCTAACCCATAGTGAGCTTCACTGCTCATGAGCCAAGAAAAGAGAAAAGGAAGAAAGAGAAAGGAAGAGAAAATTAAGATAAAAGATCGAATAATTGGCTTTGGGAATTCGCGGATATCTCTACAGGTGTTCGAAAAAATAATTCGCCGGAAGTAGAGCAATCTCCGCGGGATTACAGTGACAACCTCGTCGGGGCTATGAACGCCTGACTGGCAGCGAGGCAATGTCCAGGATGCTTTTGGAGTCAAGAGGAATGTATAACTTGTCGTGACTGATCTTAAGGATTCTAAGTGGTCTTGTTGAGTGGGCATTAATGCATTTGCACACACATGGGCAATTACAGACTAAGGGTGTCTTGATCCA
Source organism: Thuja plicata (assembly GCA_018584345.1). NCBI lineage: Eukaryota > Viridiplantae > Streptophyta > Pinopsida > Cupressales > Cupressaceae > Thuja > Thuja plicata. The sequence goes on from MU226596.1 coordinate 1,110,225, forward strand.
ATATATGATTCTCCTCCCCTTTCGAGTTCATTTTCTTTCTTCATGATGACATAAGTTTGATTAACCGAGGATTCTGAGTTCAGATTAACTTTTATCCTTGAAATGTTTTCAACATTTCACCCGTGGAGTCGCCAGATGTTGTGACATATTCACACCTCGCCCATTTCCAATGGGAGCCCTATCTCTTTTCTCTTGCTTGGCCCTTTTTGGGCATTGTTTCTCAGTAGCTCTAACTGCGTCTCCTTATTCCTTCCAGTTGTGGATGTGAAGTGATGAGTTTTGGCCAGTTTTTTTTTTTAAGGCTTTCTTTCCTGCCTTTTAGGTCTTCAATGTTGGGATGTTCCCTGATCTTGGGTCGTGAGGTTGTACCCATTGATGTGATCCACTAAATTTCAAGTGTTTGTGAAGTTTCTATTTTGTCGTGAGCATGGAGAGGGCAGTTCTGAAAAGAAATTTGAAGAAGCACTTATAAGAAGAGGATCCATCGTGGACTCCAAGCATGCAAAGAATGAAGCACAAGGAGTGAAGCTTATTAGATAACAATCCACGGGTGGTCCACATATGTGCTTTAGCGCACATTTCAATAAATGGAAGAAAGTTGCAAAGAAATGAAAATTCCACAACAATCCCCGAACCGTTCTCAAGCACTATTTTCACAATGTCAGTGAAATATGCAAAGAGGCATAGGTACGCCCAAGCACATGATGTTGATGGTCTTGGAATTTTAGAAGATAGAAGAATTCACTACGAACCTCAAAACTGTGCTCAGTGTATTCATAGTAAAGTCAGGGAGTGCGTTGAATAAAATAATTTTGCAAAAAGAAAGTTCATCGGTAGTCCTGAGTGCAGTCTTTGCAGAGTCCACACACATATAAATGTGACTCATCAAAGTTCAGAAAGACACTCTATGTACGCACACTGCCAAATCAGACAACTAGAGGAGAGTTTCGAAGCTAGAAAGCTATTACATTGGCCAAATCATGCACAACAGAGAAAATGAGTCGACCATTGTGATGAATCATGAAACCCATGCCAAAATCGAGAGACTCCGTTTGAGAGGGAGTATCATTAAGGCTCCCAGTGCAGACCCACTCATACTAAGGAAGTATTTCCAAAACTTGAAAGGTTCCGTGCACAGTCCTCCAAAGCGCTATTCTCTTTCTCACAAGAGCTCGCTTCAGCATAATTGCAGTTCAAATTCATTTTCCCCTTTGTAGGAAGATAGGCTTTTTTCATCACTGAAGTATGGATTTGGGCTTTCAGAGATTCAAAGTATGAACCAAATGAACATTTGCACATGCTGGAGCCCGTCACTTAAAGCTAAAGGAATTGGTTGATGCACATCTATCAAAACCAAAGACAGTCTATCATACATGCACAATTACATCATACTCCAGCACGATTCCTAGGCTATGCGATACCCATGGAATGAAGGAGAGATCGTAGTAATAGACCGCACAAATACCAGTCTGCACTCCCAACACGACCACGGGACAAGGCAAATCAGGAGCAATACGGGGTGCTATCTCTGCGAAATAATAGAATGTTTCATCAAAACAATCCACACGAGGAATCACTATAAAGTCACGCATTGATCCAAGAGCATGAAGAAGTCCCGACATACCCAAAAGTTTTTCGAATGTCTCAGAACGTTCTATGGGCGCAATTTGTATTAAATAAGGACTGAAATGAGAATCGCCCTATGCCAATCCCTCAAGCAGTCAAGAAAATGTGTGAAGAGAACATCCGCTGTAGAAGACAAAGGATGCGCCATGAGAATAGAATACATGAAATAAGGAAATAGGTTTGAAAAGGAAAAAATTCCACGGGAAAAGCTAAAGAGAGTGAAGAAGTCAGAAGGAATAATCTGCTACCACTCACAAATCCCGCTCCCACAAAAGACGGAGTGCGAAACAAGCATGATGGAGGAATTCCTAAACGAATGCAAAAATCCTCTACTACCCCAAAACCCCGCCTGCGATAAATACGGAGTGCGAAATGAACATGATGAAGGAATTTCCCAAAACGGAGGAAAATCCTTCACATGACCAAAATCCCGCCCCTGTGAATGGCGGAGTGCAAGTCAACGCACTCTGGGGAACGGTCAGCAATGAAGAAAATCCGCTAGGACCACCGAATCCCGCTCGCGCACATTTCGGAGTGCACTTTTCAGTATTGAATGGAATTCTGCGAAGAGGAAAAATCCATGACAAAGTCTAAACCGTGCCCGAGAGCAAATAACAATAGGTCGAGGAATTGAAGTGGAGGAATATTGTCTAGGATGGAAGACAAATCATTCATGATGCAATTTCATTATGCCCACAGAATCCCACTGAGACTAAAATCCGTTGAAGGCTTCTGAATGCACCTGGGCATAATTTTTTAATGGTCAGGAAATCTTGTCCAAAATGGAATGTCCATAGATGAGGCTAAACGCATCCAGCGTGTTTTGATGAGAGTCAAGGAACTTTGCAAAATGAAACATCCATGGGTCCACCAATATATACGTGCAATGAAGGAAGAGGAAAATGATTCCAAAGTAAACAAAATTCACCATGGAGCCCCAATCGATCCCAAGCACATTTTTTTCGCTTAGTCATGGATTGATGGAATGAATGAAAAGTTTGGCTGACCTCCCAAATGCGTTCTAGCGCAAAATCCACATGTCCGTGGAATAGGAGATAAAGTAGAGAATCCGCCGGTGATAACAAATCACGCCCAATTGCAGACGCTTATGAATGAAGGATTCTTTTTGTAATAAAATGTGGATGTTAAGAGTAACGTGTAAGGCACTCAAATAAAAATGGGTTATTAAGACTTCCTTACCATGGTGGATAGGCGCCCACAACACAAATGTTATATGAGCTGGGAGTTTATTTGGTAAAGCCCGTGAAAGTATTGGAAAGATGAAGACTTGAGTGAAATCCATGGATTGGATTTAACTAGAAAATTGGAAGGTAATGGTAATTCGATGGAAACAATAAAACATATTGAATATTGAAATGTGTCCATTGATTAAGGGTGATGAAATATTAATCAATGTGAAAATCAAAATCCTTTACTTTCGGAATATGGAAATTGTAAAAAATTGGATGGGGTAAGGAATTCTCAAATACATGAAAAATCTGTGGATACACACCATATTTGTGGCAAAGGATAATTTACACTTGAGTGCAATCCAAAGCAAGAGATTCATGGAAACTCGCAAATTTATTTAAACATCAAAATCCTTGACTAATGTCAAACAAAGAATTTGAAAAATGGTGGAAACTGTGAAAATATGAAAATCCCTCCATGAGATAAAATTCTAATGAAGTCTGGAAAAGAAAATAGGCGGAATTAAATAAAATTTGCAGGAGTCACGGGGAGTGTGCTTAAAAGTTTGAAAATCATCGACCTTATTTAATTAAATATTGGAATTTTGGCATCTAATATTTAACGAAACATTGAATATATATATATATATATATATATATATATATATAAAATTCATATTGCCAATCCCTTCAAATATGAACTCGGAATGGAATTTCAAATAGGGAAAGAGGGTGTGGATTCCTTGAAGAGACAATGAATCTTTAGAATTTTTCTTCTCGAGAATCAGAATTCATTCTGGGAGTCGAGAAATTTAATCTTCCTTTTCATTCCTCGCATGTTCTTACGTCGTTTATTGTGTTTTGCAGGAGGAAGATTTCCGGTTCCGATGTTAAAGACTTGAGTAATCCAGTTCAAGACATTCATGGTTCCAAGCTTCAAAAGATCAAAGTTCAACTTGGAAATCCGAGACTATGGCCAAGATAGTTATATGTGAAGAAATTCCATAATCACAGACGAGGGAGTACAAATGCACTTTCAAGAAGAAGAATTCCCAAGCAAGCATGGAAGGAAGAAACTGATCAAAGGAGAGATAATTTCAAAAGAAGTAATCAGAGTTGGATTTAGGTTACAAAGTGATCCATTGCTGACATGACGACCAATCATCTGCACCAGCTAGTCAAAGATCTTCAAGTCAAAGTCAGCGCATGTAAGGAAGAGAATCGAGATCAATCCATTCAAGGCAAAATAGTGCATTTAATGCATAGTGGGTGTTTATGTCACCCCACTCTCTTGTTGAATGAGCATGTAGTGGGCATTTATTACCCACTATGGTGGAGATTGTCCTTCTGATTGGTCCTCATGGTTATGCTCATTAATGTAGATTCCTTCTTTGCCCTAACCCTAATTAGGGCTGAGGTGGCATGATCTGGGCCATCAGTTAGTGTTTGATTCGGGCCACCCGTTGTATTCGAGGACCTATATAAAGGCCTTACTTCTCATTTGTAAGGAGTGAATTTTGGGATTGTTGCTAAAGAGCTACTAAGACAATAAAGTTTTCATTGTTGGTTTCATGGTGAATACTTGATGTGTTTTAGTGCTTGCTTGGTTTCATAATTCCCTCATTTAGTTTAGATTAGTTGGATAATGTTAGATGAAGTGTTGGGATTGCAATGATAAATATGATGGTGTTTTGGTGAGCTCCTTTGGTTTATAGTTTTGACGTTTTATTGATTGTAAATCATTGTGCAAAGTTAGCTTGAACCTCATTCATGCATATGCTTAACTTCTGTCATTCGGGTACATTGTTCTTCATGATGGTGTCCGTGGTGGTATGAAAATCCTCTGCATAAACCTTGAAGATTGCACGGGTTCTCGTGTAGTTGTAGTATAACTTGGCGAAGCGAAACTTGGTTATTGGGAATTTGTCCACCGAAGTATTGACCATTGCCATCATTTCCCTTAGGAGTAGATTAAAATTTCTGAACCCTACATCCTTTTGCTTTCCGCATATTCTGAAAATTCCAAAAAGGTGTTTCATTGCAAATCTTTGTAAGACTGAAAACGTAAGGCCACTTGTGATATTCAGCAAATCACATTTACCACCGAGCTTATCCATGGTCAAGACCTGGGACAAAAGGAACCTTGGAGTGACCTATATGATCTTCTCGCAATCTTAGCATATACGGAACTTTGATCAAGAGAGGATAAGATACCTCGGTATTTTGTTCTACTGTTTGGTGGGTCATAAAACGCACATCAACAAAAACTGGCGCTAGGAGGGCGAATTCACATAAGTATTAGAAGATATTGCATCATGAATCAAGATGGTAATACCCTATAGGGGCGTCGTTCCTGTCCTTCAGCCAAATCTCAGATTCGAAGACAAACAAGAAGACATCATTGCAGGATTGAACTCTCTCACCTGGAAAGTTAAGAGAAGTGCAGTCGAGTATATGCGAGTCAGTTTTGTGTTGGAAGAAGAAGAAGAAGAGAAAGCTCAAAGGATTGAAGCAGCTATTCAAAGAGCATTAATCATTCAGCTTCCAGTGCGTGTCAGAAGGAATTAAGAAAGATTTCAAATACTGGAGCGCATTAACTCATTCTTGCCTGAGGTACATCGAAGGATTTTAAGATCCACTCCGGGAGCGAAAGAATTACAAGAATTAAAGTTTGATCCAAAGCCTAGGCGAGGTAGGAAAGAAGCATCTACAAGTCAAAATTCACCAAGTGTAGCCGATCTCACGATATTATTTCAAACTCCACCTTCACAGCGTCGAGTGCAAGAAACTGCTCAAGTGGAACAAGGATTAAATCAAGGAGGATATCAACAAGGAGCTACACAAATTCAGCAAATAATAGTTCAGATACCCATACAAGCAGTTGCTCCTGCAGGCGCTCAACAAGTTACAGCAATGGCCCAACAACCATGGCGTCCTCAAAATGCATCACCGCTCACAACGTTTGCCGCTTATCATAATATGCCGAAGAATCCAGAGCATTTATGTTCCAAGTTCTTTATTAATGACGTCAACCGCACTGTTGATGAACACATTAAGATTTTCGAAGATGCCCTTCAAAACAGAAATGTTCAAGAATAAGATGTTTCCTGCAGACTATTTCCCTATTCACTGGGGGAGGGAACATTTTACTGGTAGATCAATCTGCCTCCAAATTCATTCTCAACTTGGCAAGAATTGAAGGATGCTTTCCTCGAGAAGTTGAGATTGCCAATCACTCCAGCAGAATTGCATAGACAGTTCATCGAGATAAGAAGGCAGGAACGTGAGCCAATTGGTGCCTTTAACGATAGATTCTAGAGGGCCTATTCAAGATTGCGTGATCCCTACCGTATGGGTGACAATGCAGCATGGCCTATTTATTATGCAGCTCTAGATTGCTTCACCTCTATGTTTGTCTAGAAGACTCATCCGCCTCCTGCTAATTTGATTCAAGCTTATGCAAAGACTGAGAGAGTAAGTTTACAGTCACCAACAACTGCTACTGGAGCGCCAAATTTCTTTGGGAATCCTAATGCTTTGAATCAAGGAATGATGAACCACGCGCCTGCTCTTAATCACGTTCCTATTCCTTCCAATCAGTTAGTGCCGCATCTAGGGGCCCCTATGTCTCAGGTGATGCCAACACAACTTGTATATCTCCAGAAAACGACAACTTCGACAAGGACTCAAGAAGAAAGAGATGAGATGAGGGATCTGATAGAGCAAGTAAAGAAGTTGTTCACTGAGGTCACCTACCTCAGAAATCAAAATAATCAATTGCAAAATCAACAAAGAAATTACCAGTCACATCAAGGTAACAACCGAGGATATCAAGGGAATCCTCCAGCTCACCAAGAGAATCATCAAGGATACAATCAAGGCTACCACTACAACAATTCCGGTCATCAAAACAGTAATCAAGGTTATCAAGAAAACAATTCCGGGTATCGTAATAACAACCAAGGACACTAGAGAAGATCATGGAACACAAATCCAAATAATGGTGGTGTACCCTCGCTGTTAGATAACCCACCAGCTTCTGAAAACCAACCAGCAGATAAAGTTTTCCTAGCAGAAACAGCGTTGTCTGGATGGTGCAGATTACATGAGACAAATAACCATTCTGAGTTACAATGCCAAGAACTTCAGAGGGCTGCCAACATTTTCAAAGGAGAGGTAAGAAACACTACTGCACCTGAAAATCCTCTGTATACGGGGTATGAATTTGTTCCTTTGCTGAGGTACGACCAGGTGCTGGTCTTTGATGATTTCACATTTCCTCCGCCTGATATGCAAGATTACATGCCAGTGGAGAATAATCAGAGATTCCCACCGGCATCAGCCAATGGTCCTGTGGAGGTGCCCACGTATCAAGTTCCACCAGAAAATCAGCCTGCACATGCATCCCCGAATGAACCATTGCATAGGGACGGGTTTTGCTGGAAACTTGGTGGAACATAGCTTGTCTCTTTTCATTAGTCTAGTTCATGATTTGATAGCTTGCCTGTAGAGATTTTTTATATGGTCCAACTGGTCCAACTTTTTCAGCATGATACTTGCATGAAAGAGTGAACTGGCTTAGTGTAAAGTCACTTATGAATAAAAGAAGATTCATCTTATTCAAATTTCTCGAAGATGTTTGGTTTCTTTTCATAATAGAAAGGGGAATTGTTATTTTTCTTGTTTCTCTTTCTTAAATAAACATTTTTTTTTAATGATTTATCATAAACTCTCTGTGATCTTTTGAAGTAGATTCCATCTCAAAAGAATATTGCATACATTTATTGTTTTGCGTGTGATAATTGTCCCCGGACATTAAATTTTGCACACCTTTATTCTTTAGTTTAACGGGAACTTTAAACAGGTGCAATCTTTATTCCCTCATTTGATAATTGTGTATTTGAAAATATTTGCTGCCTCTGGTGAATCTCTTGGATAAGATGGTAAAGAATGGTGCTATTATTCTAGATATTTTCTAATTTCAGATAGAATGGTGCACTGGAGAGATATTTTTAATCCCCGATTACAAAACTTTGCTTTTGGATCAAATATAGTTCCAGATTTTTCTGTAGAATTTCAATAATTAAATTTCGAAATGTATGGCTTAAATCAGGGTGTACCTGTTCGTGTGAAGAGACCAAGTGATTATAATCCATTGCTGGCTGCTCCACTTGGACCAAGTCAACCAAGTTCTAATCTCAACCTGGCTGCTGTAGGATTGGTTGCTGGGTATGCTTTTAGTCTGTACTTTTTAACAGTTCTTGATCTTATCTTTCCCAGACTATTAGTAAGGATTCAATTATTAGTAACAGGCTTCTTGAGAGTTTGGAGTTATGACTAGCTAATGAATTTGTGTGCTTTGTAGATCATCAAGTGTTGCAGATGGACCTGATCGTATATTTGTTGGAGGTTTACCATACTATCTAACAGAAGAACAGATTATTGATCTTCTTTCATCGTTTGGGTATGTAAATGGTTTTTTTAGGCACTAGTTGTTGTGATACTTTGAAAACCGTTGTATCTGAATCAAGTAATTTCATTTTCATTCTATTTATTTTTAGACCATTGGGCGCATTTGATCTCGTAAAGGATCGCGAGACGGGAAACTCAAAAGGTTATGGCTTCTGTGTCTACCAGGTTAGAATCTTACTGTAATCACTCCTACCAGTGTACATAGTGGCAATTGTGTATATAATTGTAAGGATTATGGGCTTCAATTTTCCTCTGGTTATATGTCAGGATCCGGCAGTGATTGATATTGCTTGTGCTGCTCTTAATGGTTTAAAGATGGGTGATAGAACACTCACTGTCAGACGAGCTTCTGCAAGGTTTGGGGGATCCATTATCATAGCTTCAAATTTGAATTGCTACTTTTTTAATGGAGTTGCTGACCTGTATTTTTTAAATTACTAAAATTTCTTATATGCCAATGTTTTGCAATTTTTGAGCTCTCTTTGAAAGAACTAACCGTTTGTTTCGCGGAATTTGTGTATGCTGGAATAGCCAATTCTGGAATTCAACTGAATTCTGGAATTCTGCTATTCTGAAAATGAATTCTAGAATATGGGCTGGACCCGTTTGGTTCAGCCGGAAGATGCATAAGAAATTTTAATTGTTTATTTCTTAATTTTTTAAATACGGTATGTATGTGTGTACATATACACATACACGTGTATGAGTATACATGTGTATATACACATGTATACACATATACACGTGTATATATTATACACGTGTGTATATACACACATGTATACACATACATGTGTGTATATATACACACATACACGTGTGTATACACACATATACACACATTTGTGTATATATACACACACATGTGTGGGTATATACACACACGTGTATATACACACATATATATACACATATATATATACACATGTATATATACACATATACACACATGTATGTGTGTATATATACACATACACATACACATACACATACACGTGTGTGTATATATACACACACACACATACATATACACATACTCATATACACACGTGAGTGGGTATATATACACACGTGTATATATACACATGTATATACACACATGTATATATATACACATATACACACATACACATACATATACACACGTGTAAAGCTTAAATTTGGTTTTTTAGTAATTGGAATTGGAATAGCCAATTCCAATTCCACCTATTTAGGTGTAAGATGCACATTCCCATTTTGGGCAAAATTGGAATTTGAAAATTTCCAATTCCAATTTTGTAAGATGGACACAAACATGGAATTGGCATTATCCGGAATTAGATAATGCCAATTCCAGTCTAATTCTGCAAAACAAACGGGCCTAAGAATTTAACAATTGTGAGAATTATACTTTAAATTGGCACAGTACATGGCTTGTATTCAAAGCTATATCTTGTCAATCCTTTGACGTAGTTTTTCTTTGCATGTGTCATCTTACAATAGAAAATTAATTATACTCCATCAGTGAAGTAATTTCTAGTCCTTTTTCACATTTGTTTTGTAGTAACTAATGGATGCAGGAATGTATGAAATGGCTTCATAACCTAAATTGTCCTTAATTTGCTTACATGCAGTGGCCAGCCTAAGCCTGAGCAGAATGATATTTTGGTTCATGCACAGCAACAAATTGCTGTTCAGGTCTTTGTAACAATCAAATTTTGCTGCTTTCTGCTTGGGTCCATATATTTCTTGTCTTTATTTTACTTTGCATGTCTACCAGAAGCTAGCTCTACAATTAAACGGAGCAGCTAGTATGTCTGGCATGATGTCGGGGTTGTTAACAGAAACTGAAAGCAATCAACCAATGAATAGTTCTACAAAAGTAGTCCGTCTTTCTCAGGTATAGGCAACACTTGACATTCCATTATCACTAAATTTTGTGTTTTTACACTCGAATGATTGATATCATGCATATTAGGTTGTGGAACCTGAGGATCTGAGGGATGATAATGAGTATGAAGAGATTTTGGAAGATATGCGTGATGAATGTGGAAAGTATGGTGAGTATTAAGATCAAGTTTTAGCAAGCTTTACCATTTTGTGGGTTTAAAATAATTAGAGGTGCATTTGGTATACAATATTTGATTCTGGTTTATATTAAATATGCCCTTTTAAGATCGAAAAGTAAATACTTACCTATTGTAGGAACATTGATAAATCTTGTTATCCCTCGTCCTGGACCATCTGAAAATGAAGCTTCATCTGGTGTGGGGATGGTAAATTCAAACACATTTCATATGTGCCTTCTGTTTTAGAGTCTTTGAAGTTCTCATCTTTGTCATTCAGGCTTGCTAGTTAAATTCCACTTGCTATTTTGCAGTTCTAATGTATACTTGGGGACACTCAACCTTGATTTTCAGTTATGCTATCCCTACTGACATGATAAGTTATAATCAGGTTTTTGTTGAGTATTCTGATTCTCAAGCAGCAGCAAAAGCCATTTCAGCTCTTAATGGGCGCAAATTTGGTGGCAATGTTGTTCTTGCTACATACTATCCTGAAGAGAAGTTTGAACAAGGAGATTATGGAGGCTGAAAGATACCAATTCTGTTGATCAGTAGCATTAGCCCGGGACAGTGCTGAGTGTGTTTTTTCCTGTCAGTATTTGAATTCATTAACAGAACTCCTATATGTTAATTCATTCAAGGGTTGTATAGTTCATTTTATAATTAAGTTATTCCCATCTGTGTTTCAGGTGTAAATTCTTCTATTGCATTGGGTCATTTGGGTTTTTGGCCACACAAGATACACATCGTTTATGTAGGCAATATTGTTCTTGCAACATTCTATTCTGAAGAGAAGTTCAATCGAGGACTCAGGAGATTATGGAGGCTGATACATGCCAATTCTGTCAATCAGTAACATTAACCTAAGATTATGTGAAAAGTATTTGTTGAATTCATTAACAGGAATCCTTTATTCTGAATTATATTGTTCATCTTTCAATTAGGTGCCTGTGATCTGTGTTTCAGTTTTGAATTTTTCCATTGCATTAGGTAGTCGGGTATGGCCACAAAAGGCATAACTTGATCTAGAGAAATGTTTTGTTATGCAGAATATTTTATCGAGTTCAGCCTTAATTTTAAAAATTTTGTTGTGGCACTTGTGCATGGCAGTATATTCTCTCACTTCGTAGCACTTCATGCTCACTTGGCTGAATATCTGCTGGCTTCCGAAAGAGTACCAGCAAACATCAATTCTTGTCCGAAGATATAATTTTGAGATAGCATAATTTACTGAACCTACTGCACCCTACTTCTTGGCTACTAATTACAGCAGGCAAACTCAAGTCTTGGAAGTCAACTTAATGTCTGAGGTAAAAGCTTTTTGGAATGGCTATAGCTTGAATCATGTAGAAGCCTTACCTATTTGTATGAGATTGGTGATGAATGAAATGCAATATTCTGTTGTAATTGTACTTAATTTAACATCAGGGATGGGTAAGTATGTATTGTTTGTTGTAGCAATACGAGTCATCTTTTGGATTGACATTGCTTGTGCTTCTAGGGTTGAGATTTATTATTATGCGAATTATCATTCTATTCTTGAGGCCAGCAGGGCTTTTTCAGTTTTTTTGGCGAAACACTTGATTCAAACCAGCAGGGACAACAATATTATTCATAAAATATAAAGCCGTTTGTCAACAACTACTGAATTTAAAATAAGCAATTCTGCATTTCGTGTCTTAAGCATCGAATGTGCAGTTAGATGGCTGCAACCCAAATGTTTAATGCACGATTCGAGGTACAATGCCAATATGTTTGTTGAATCAATATTTTATTCTTTGAACTTTGAAGTAATGGGTACTAACTATGAGTGTTGTTATGCAACATTTGTATTGTAACAAAGTGAACGCAGAAAGACTTAGCTAGTATGGCTGTCAGAGGGCCATGTATTTATTTTCTGTACAGCTTTCCTCATGACCGAATAGAAGTTTCACTCTATTTATTAAAATGGCCGACAAATATCTTTCATGACAAGTTTCAGGTTGTGTTCAGCCTATTTGGTCCTACACACACCTGCCTACTTATTAACCTGCATTCTCTGTAATTGGCTGGGCTTACTGGAGAATGAAGGTGATGCCAGTGTATTAAATTGTCCTTGTCATGAAATTTCCAAGCACTCTGTATCTTTATTGACATTTATTTTTCAGTTTAAACTCTAATTCAAAGTATATCGTAAACTAGTCTTGGTTATATCTTTACGACTCTTCTTGTAAATCGTCTAATAGCTCACCTGCAAATTAGCTATAATTTTTATGAGTATATGGTGACTATTTTTGTAGTTCAACCAACAATCAGCAAAACACCAGACAGGTTAAATTGAGTAACAACTTGGTAGGCGGGTACAGTTAAAGTGGCCATTTGATATTTGGCAATAACTTGTAGAACAATTGGATATATTTGAAATTGCATATGATACTATTCATTACTTTTAACAAGACTGGAGTTTCTCTGTTCCATGCTCAAATAGCTGCCATATGTTACAGAATAAATTTACATATTAAAATATACGAACATTAAATTAGACATTTATGATACGAGCACTGAAATTTTATATGCTTTCATATTAGAATATATGAGCATCTGCGTAATTCATTGGCCTTAAAGCTGACAAGGATACGTATTTTTCACATGGCACGGCGAAGGAATTTAAGGTTTATTGGAAATTCAATCCAAATATTACCATTTTGATATTTCCATAAGCATCTCGCAAGAGAGTTTAGCTACGCCCATTAGCTTTGTGATGGATTTAGCATCATGATGGTACTAAAATAAACGATAGGCTGTAATGACTTTAGTTGTGTAACAATTAAATATCTACTTTAGCAATCAAATCAATAATTGTCAATGGAAAATATAAAAATCTAAATTAAGTGATAAACTATTATAGTTCTTATGATTAATTTTGAAAACGTGAAAAGAATTTGAGTTACAAATTAAAAAAAAATATTAAAATTAAAAATTTAATTTAAATTTAAAAATCAATTTAACAAGAATATAACTTCCTATTTCAATTTTTTGTTTTAAAAATAAATTTGAATTAAATTCTATCACAAAGGTAACTCTACAATTTATAAAAATATTGAAATATATTTTATTTTGATCGTTAAATAGCTGCTAAGGGACAACACTATTGTATTATATCAGAAAATATTTTACATCTTCATGCAGTACCAATATATAACTGTCCAAAATATTCTAGCAAAACTATCATATTTATAGAGGAAAATGAGTGTGTGGGGTATTGAGTGGGTATTGGAGCGGAGTGACAAACAAGGAGTTTTGGGCAATATTTTTTGAAAATAGGGGTATTCTTTAGTATGCCAAAAATATGCATGATATGACTTAGGTTCACTAGGTGAAGTCCTCATGTCTTAAACAAAGCACTCACCGTTTCCTTTGTTTCTTTACAATCTAGAAGCATGACAACATAGTAGTGATTGACATTTACCCTATACCTATGCTCAAACTTTAAGAATCCTTCTCGGAGAATTCCCTACATTGCATGTATCAACATCCTATGGTTAGATTTTAAGACTTGCCTCAGCCTCTTCTTTGAAATATCACTAATGAAAAACATTTGTATTTTCCTCCAAAATAACCTCGTAGGTGTATCCAAACAAGGAAACTTAAGCTTGAAATAGATGTGAATGAATAGCGTCTCATCAGTGCATAACCTAATAGTGGTCCCAAAATATCACATGTTTATTGGGTTCCATTCCCAAGATACACCATTTTATTATCACTCATGGTACAACCTAACACATTTGCCACCCAAATTCACAAATGTATATTATTGTTATGCAACTAATTTTCATCTTGACATGAGAGACACCAGATTGATATACCTTTCAATTTTGTTGGCTAGTGCAACGACCAACATATCATCATCCTTCCCCATTTCAACTATAGCTTTGCTTACCTCAATCCTAAAACAGATTTATCCACCTGCTATGTTAAATGCCACTGCTACATCACCTCCCTCTGAAACAGTGGGTACATGCATCCCATTGTTCTTGTGGGACTTGTGGCATAATGGTTAACGTCTTGTACCTTCATCGCCACCTTGGACATGATGAGTATTCACCACCTTCTCCTCAGTTGACTTGTCATCCATTCCATCCCCAGCCACCCTCTGCCAACTCATCTTCCATCTAGTAAACTTCACAATATATGTGAGTGACTTTGAATTCTTCAAACTTGGGCTTTAGCCATTTCTATAACTTCTAGTTTAGTACCACATTTTGTCGGATGCCATTCATTATTATTAGTGAGCCTCACTCCAAGCGAACTTATGTTGCTTTGATTGCTAATCCACAATTTAGCCCCAAGGGTGTCGCTTGACATTTTGCCATATTATTTGTAGTTTGCCCCAAGGATTATGCTTTCTCACAAAGGATTCTACCCTAGAGGTCTCTTATCATATGACTTGCTTCACTTGGCCTCGAGTTCCCTCATGAAGCCTTGTCAAAATTAATCTTAAGCTACCCTTCTTTTGATTCCTTCCACTCCACATTCTCTTTGGGATTAGATAAAAGATCAAACTTCCTACTCCTAGTAATAGGGGGACAAATTTGAAGGTTAAACAAATAAATAATATTTTAATTTTATTATTAAATAATAAAAATTATTAAATTTGTACAATATGTATTTTTAATAGTCGTGTAGAAAAACTAAAATTAAACAATGTGGTGGTGCTTATCCAAAATAAAAATACAAAATTAAATAACATGGTGGGTAGATTTTCAAAGAGTATTCTCATAGGAATAATAGATGAGAATATAAAACTAAATTAAAAAAGAAAGCAAGTTCCATTATGAGGATGAAGTTGGGAAAGCATTCTGGACTCATGGGTGTACAAAATTCTACATAAATATTTCTTGTGAAATACATTAATATATGTAAGTTATATAGATTTTCTTGGTATCAATTTTATAGGAGGTTAAGCATTAATGGAATGCAAATTAGAAGGTTCTATAATCTGTTTTGAAATCTCGGCGCCATAAAATTGAAGGGAAGTTTTGTTAGGAAATTATATTTTTGATATTAAAAGCAACAAAAACTAGGGTGTTGTCCCTTAGATACAACGACCTACAGGGCTTACAGTCAACATATTAACAAAATATTAACTAACTACTAATATCAAAAACATCAACATAGACCATCAAAAAAGAATTAATGTGTCTGAGTCTACTACACAATATATCATCTATATTACTAAAAGTATGATAATAAGGCCACCTAGGACATCCCAGTAAACATAGGAAACTATGTTAACATTCACTTGGGCTAGACTAATAATGTGGTGTTAAAATAAAAGTGAGTTGGAGTAACAACACATATAGTTATTATGGGTGTTAATAATATTAATTTTGTTATAGTTTGTTATATATTATGTGTAGGATAATGTATAATGTTTATATGAATATTAGTTTGTATTGAGTTGTTTTAGCCTCTCATAAATTTAGAGGAGTGATTATAGGAGGTAGAACAACCCTCCTATAATAAAGGATATGAAAATTCTATATATTTGCAAATTCTATTTAAAGAAGTGAGAAACATGATATAATTATATGGGCAATTTTTTTAATATTTAGCTTATATTATTTCTACCCATTTTCCTTCCTAGTATTAGAGTTGGATGTTCAAAACTTTCTTCCACCAGCACTTCAAGAAAATAGCGTTATCTCCCTCAAAATTTAATAAAAGTAAATTCAAAATGTTTCATAAAGTTAAGAATGAGTAGAATAAAACCTAGAAATTGTTTAAAAATATGTTGAATATTTTACAAGCAATTTGAAGTAGAAGTTGGACACAATATGAATGTTCCATAAAAGCTCCAACGTTTGAAACACATTTTAGTTCATCGTTGTAGAGCTTTATTGCTACATTATTTGAAAGGGATAAAAAAATGCTTGGTACCACAAGGTATGCTTCTTATTTGATCCAAGTTGTTTAGATCTAGTGAAAAGTATTATTATTTATTAGCTTTTGTTCATATAATGTATTTGAATAATGTCAACGTGTTTAAAGTGTTATGATCGAGTTCAATTATCAGCGGATCCCGACATCTTTGATTCACCTTTGATTAAATGAGTAGTTATGGATAAATTAAGTTTCATCGAAAAATTCAAATGTAGAGATTTTCGTCCATGGAAAAGATAGATCTAGTTACATTTGATTGAAAATAATCAATGGGATGATGTCAAATCAGATTCAGTGTTACCAATTGATGCAAATTAACTTGCTAAGTGAAATATGAAAAATTAAAAAAACTTTGGGGACTATTTGCCTCAGTTTGTCAAACACGTACTTACATCATGCAAATTTTACACAGTCTACTAAATAAATGCGGTGGTCATTAAACAAGCTCTTTAGATCTGAAGGAGAAAGTGCCAAGATGACATTAAAACATAGATTGCATGGACTAAAGATGGCTACAATTACAAATATGACATATCATATAAGCAAGTTTCACTCTTTACTAAATTGTTAGTTGGCATTAATGAGAAAGTAAAAGATGATGACACCAAAGCAATACTTTTGAATACTTTTCCTAAGAATATGATTGGTATGGTGTTTATATGAAGCAATGTAAACATTAATCTTAAAGGAGCAATCACTACTCTACTTGAACATAATGAAGACTTTGATTTGAAGTAGTTTTATATATACATAATAAAGCAAGTTTAATTTCAAGAAAGGAAAAATATAAATTAAAGCATTTTCCTTTGAAAGGAAAATTAAAATGCGTTTAGTAAAATGAGGTAGGACATATACTTTTAAATTGTACGAAGAGAACCTCAAGAAAAATTCAAGCCAAAAGCTTGGTATTCACTAATGCAAACTATTTGACATTTGCCAAATTTGGCATGTGCCAAAGTATAAAATCTCTCTCTCTCTCTCTCTCTCTCTCTCTAAATGTTTTGAACTCAATTCAAAATCAAAATCAATCTCCTAACAAGCACATATATATATGTGTGTGTGTGTGTGTGTACACACACACACACACACACACACACACACACACACACACACACATACAAATTTGCATTATAACTCCTAGAAATTTGAAACCACTCTGAAACATCCTAACAATATATACATGAAATATAACTTAAAGTATAAGTTTCTTATACTTAAATGTTACACATATACATACATACATACATACACACACATATATATATATATGTGTGTGTAACATTTAAGTATAAGAAACTTATACTTTAAGTTATATTTCATGTATATATTGTTAGGATGTTTCAGAGTGGTTTCAAATTTCTAGGAGTTATAATGCGAATTCTAGGTTTTTGAAGATCATATAAATTTTTTTGACTTAGTCAAATTTTAGTAATCAACATACTCCTATCAATATTCTCTCGCTCTCTCTATCTAAATCTCTTCATCTCCCCCAAATTCTAAACCTATCTCTCTCCCTCCTCTTTCTCCCATCTCTCTCTACCATCTATAGTTCTCTACCATCCTCTCTTCTTCTCTATATCGCCTTCCCTCCTTATTCACATTTCTTGTTGCGCCTCCCTCCCTCTCTATTCTTCTCTTTATCTCTTATTATTTATCTTCCCTCTCTCCATTCTCTCGATAACTACCTATACCTCCCACCCCCTCTCTCCCCATCTCTAGATCTCTCTGTCCCTCCATCTTTACTTAACTACCTCTCTGTTCATATGTCTTTCATTACCCACCTCTCTCTCCCCTTATCTCTCTCACCTTTATCTCTTCCCCCTAGGTCTCTTATCCCTCTCTCCACAACCTCTAGGTGTCTCACCTGTATATAATCTCCTCTTGATTTATTTCCCTCCCTCTCCACCACTCTAGCTACATCCTTACCCCACTTTCTCTCCTTGTGAATGTATCTCCCTCCCTCACCTTTCTTCCTCTTCCCTCTCTAGGTCTCTAAGTAACTCAATATATACCTCTCCCCCGTATTGCCTTATCATTCTCTTTCTCTTTGTTCTTCTCTCTCATTTTATCCTTCCCTCTCCTCTCCCAACCATTCTCTCTCCCTCCCTTGTATATACAGTGTAGGGAATAGAATGTAGGATATAGGGTTGAGGGTATATGGTATTGGTATATGATTTAGGGTACACGATTGATGGTACAAGGTTAAGGATATATAGGGTTAAATGTCCATTGCTCTCTCTCTCTCTCTCTCTCTCTCTCTCTCTCTCTCTCTCTAGGTCATTACCACTCTCCTATTCTATCCCCTCTATCTATATCATTCTTCTCTCTCCCCATATAGGTCTCTCACCTCTCTATAGTTCTATCCCGCCCCTATTATAACTCTCCCTTAATGAACTCTCTCACTCTCTTCTCTCTTTCACCTCACCTCTCTATCTCCTCCTTAGGCCTCTCACTCCCTCCACCTTATTATCTAAAAGCTATTCCATATAAAGGAAGAGTGATGATCTCAAGTGGGGAGGGAGAGGGAAGAGGAGAGACAAAAAATATAGAAAGGACTAAAAAGTAATGGAGGGAGAGGTAAAAATGGAGTGAGGGAGGTTCCTAGGGAGGAGGAGATAGAGAAGTGAGGGAAGAGAGAAAAAAAAAGAGTTCATAAAGGGCGAGGGGTAAGGGGGTACGAGTGAGATACCAATAGTGGGAGAGAGTGGGGTGAGATAGATATATGGGCATAGAAAGAGGTGGGTAATGATACATGCATGAATAAGTAGAGAGGTAGAGATGGACGAATGGAGAAACCTTGAGAGGAAAGAGAGAGGGTGGGAGGTAGAGGTGATGACATAGAAAATGGATACATAGAATAAGAGAAGGAGATACAATATGAGAGATTGGGGGAGGAAGATAGATATAGTGGTAAGGAGGGAGGGATATATAGAGAGGGTGAGATGAAGAAAGGGAGGGAGAGACATAGAGAGACCTAGAGAGAGAGAGAGAGAGAGAGAGAGAGAGAGAGAGAGAGAGAAGTATCAATATAGGTAATACCCTCAACCCTATACTATCAATATTGTACCCTAAACCCTATACCCTAAATCCTATGTCCTACACCCTATTACCTATGTAAGGGATGGAGATGGGATGGATAGAGAAGAACAAAGAGAAACATATGGCTAAGGAGGGAGGGAGAGGTAAATAAGGAGTGATTGAGTGACCTATAGAGGAAGAGGTAGATAGAGGAAAGAGAGAGAATAAAATAATACATATAAGCTCATAAATAAAGGAAGAGGAGTAAGAAGGTAGGGAGAGGTGGATAGGGTGATAAATAATTAGAGAGGAGAGAGATATAGAGGTGAGAGACATAGAACCTAGGGAGAGAAGGGTTAGAGATAAAGGTGAACAAGATAGAGGGAGAGAGAGAAGTGGGTAATGAGATAGGGAGGATGAGGTATATATGTAAATATGGGGAGACCTAGGGATGAGGAGAGAGAGAGGGTGGGAGGAAAAGGTAGTGATTAAGAGAATGAAGAGAGTGGAGATAAATAATAAGAGAGGTAGATAGAATAATAGCAAGGGAGGTAGGCAAGTATAGAGATAAGGATAAGGAGGAAATGTAAGGTAGAGATGGAAAGAGGGTGGGAGAGACCTAGATACGTGAGAGAGAGATGAGAGAAAGAAGAGAGGGAGAAATATAGGTCTAGAGATTGGAAAAGATAAAGAGAGTGAGATAAAGAGAGAGATTATATTGATAGGAGCATGTTAATTACATAAATTTGACTAAGTATGGAAATTTATATGATCTTCTAAAACTTAGAATTTGCATTATAACTCCTAGAGATCTAAAACTAATCTTAAACATCCTAAAAATATATACATGAGATATAACTTAGAGTATTATATTTCATGTATATATGTTTGTTAGGAGAGAGAGAGAGAGCCAATTTTCTAATGAAAAACATTTGGTGTGCAAAATTTGGCACTTTTTGTATTTGGGATGCACAAAATTTGGCACTTGCCATATTTGACATTCATGAAATTTTATGCTCGCCATATTTGGCATGCATGTAATTTGGTGCTCCTCATATTTGGCGTACACCAAATTTTCCACTTGCCATATTTGGCATCCACCATATAGCCTCAGTGTGACCAAGCCTAAGGTGTGACATGCCAAGCCTATTGGCATGTATCAAACTGCTCAATGGGGGCCAACAAGTAAAGTGACAAACTTTTTGGTCCTCCGTCTTAGTGCACATACTTCTTGAAAATACTATAAAATAGAAAAAACTCAGCTAGAGTTCTTCTAGGGTTAGTACAAGCTCAACTAAGGGTCTCCTATCCTTACCGACCACAACATATGATTCACAAGTTGATTACCTTTAAAAAAAACCATTAAACTTACCCCATTTACATAGTCCTCATAAACCTAATTGCCCCCCCCCCCCCTAAAAAAAAAACAAAAAAAAACTCCATTGCCTACTAAGATAATTAGTGTAATCCTTACATCTTCTCAAGAGATGTTTGATTTAGGTACTATTTTTCCTCCTTCCTCTCATTGGTATGCTTACTTTCCTGCATGCAAAAAATCATGAATTAAGGTAGATCGCCACTGTTAATCATATTAATTTTCTAGCTAGATTACTATTTTACTTGTGAACTTTCTCATAAGTTTAAATTACAATGCAACAAATTTATCATATATATTCAAGCCTTGTTCAATAAATTGAGTGAACATACATATTTATAAATATCCACAATCAAAGTATAATGCCCACATGAAATACCATTATTTTTCCCTTTAGTCATCTTAATTATCATCGTAATCTATCTAGCCATCGATTTAGGAGAAACATATAACAAACTAGGGTTGTGATAATTATATGTGGGGCAGGGTCTTACATCCCCCTCCCCTTATCTTCAAATTCCTCCTAGAAGTCACGAATTCAAAGGCATAATTTTCATTTTAAGATTTCATGTAAATATTTTGACTTTCAATCACTAACCTTATCTGATAAGGGACTTAAAATATTAGACCTTAAGCATTTGTTACATACATCCCTTTCCCGATTTAGTTATTCATAGGTATAGAAAATTATGTACCATAGATTGAGTATTCGTCACAATTATAATACAAGTTGTATGTGTTTTTTGATTAGGATAAAAGCAGGTTTTGCAGGGGCCCCAAAACCCATTACAAGCATATTTTGGGGGGAATCTGGAACCCAACTAAAATGAGATGCTGCAAAAGAGTATACAAGTCGTATGTGTTAATACCACCTACAAGGGTTGTTATTTCAAACAAGCAATCCTCAATGTAGATTTGTAATCAATAAAAATACCATTTAATTTGAACCATTGAATCTCAATTCAGTTCCCACTTTTATTTAAACTTTATTATCACATCGCTCATGATGCTAGTGTCATTAAAACATTAATATACTCATTATCATACTTGTTACCATATTTAACTCATAGTGCATAATTATTCATCATCACAATAACTTATAATTAAAAGGATCATCACAATAGCGATACATAATTTATTAGATAATACATACACATTGGGATTTACGAGGAATTGAAAGGCATAATTTTCATTTCAAGATTTCATGTAAATATTTCAAATTTCAATCACTAACCTTATTTGATAAGGGACTTAAAACATTAGACCATAAGCATTTGTTATAGACATCCCTTTCCTGATTTAGTTATTTTCAGGTATAGAAAAATATGTACCATATATTGAGTATTCATCATAATTATAATACAAGTCATATGTGTTAATACCACCTACAAGGGTTGTTATTTCAAACAAGCAATCATCAATGTAGATTTATAATAAAAAAAAACTATTAATTTGAACCATTGAATCTCAATTCAGTTGTCACTTTTATTTAAACTTCATTATCACATCACTCATGATGTTAGTGATGAACTATAACTGATTGAATGTTTGAAGATGCTAAGTTGATGATCACCGAGCTGCAGAAAGTTAATGCAAGACATTAAATCAGTTAATGTATTATATTTTCATTGATGTCAACTTGATATAATCTGTTTGGTTATATACATATTGTTAAAGACATCAAAGAACCAAAGAGATAAAGGTTATGTTATCAGTAATGCATAAAATTTTAGTATTCACCAAGTGACAACAAACATCGATGGACAGTGCACACCGACGGATAGAGAAATCTGAGAGAAGAGTCACAGTGATAACCGAGCAAGTTTCCCTATCAAGCATTACCGAGAAGAACCTAAGAGATACCCAAGCATAAGTGAAAGTCACAGTATTTCCCGATAGACAGACAAAGATGCTCGAGGACAACTGAAGTCAAGACTGAGCAAACAAGGAGTTAAACACCGATAAGAACTGAAGTTCAGAAATGACACAAGACTTAGCTGGAAGGAGGTAAATATGGAGTTAACTGATTGATTAAATTGTTTTCATCAACCAGTTAAAAGCTACATATAAGCTAGAGATTAAAGCTAGTTTTATTCCAGTTGTCAAGGAGAAATCTACGGGATAAAACTAAAGCAAGCTTTAAAGCAAGAATGGAGAGAATTGTGGATCACATCAAGAACAAGAAAGACAAGGACTTAGAAATGGTGAAATAATGTCTATAAGAGAGACAAACTAATTCATTATGAATAGGGGGAGACGAATAGAAGAGGATGCTGAAGAGAATACTGATGAAGAAGACTTCATACAGTCCTGATCAAACAACCTGAAGAACATAGCTAAAGATTTCTGCGGACACCGAGCAACAGAGGAACAACATCACTGAGAAGAAAGAAGTGGAGCAAAGGAACATAAAAGGAAAAAATGATCAGAAAGGTATTATGAGCTTACAATAGATCTGAAAATCTAGAAGTTTAAGTTGTATATATGAATAGATCATATACCATTTCAGTTTAACCATTGATTCAGAAAATCTCTTAACAAAGTGGCATTTAATTATCCTTTATATATTGAGATACATCCCAAGGAGTATCAAAAAGTTTCTCATGAAGATAGCATAGTGAAATACCAGATATCAAGTGACAAACTATTATATTTAAATCCTCTAACAAGATCGCACTTAACAGTGTGTTTGTAATCTTTAATAGGGTTGGCTCTTCACCAAGCTCACTTCAGAAGAGTGAAAATTTTGGGTTACCGGTCCCAATTGGTTTTTCCCTCGACAGGGTTTCAACATTAAAAATCCATGTGTCAAATGTGTATATGGTTCATTGCTTTAATGTTTTTCTTTACACATTACTAAAACATGATTGATCGGTAAACACTAAGTTATTTATTGTATTTCGGTAAAGGCTAGATTGCTATTTGGTAAAGCTTAAGAAAAAGGATTAACAATGAACTCTGAGCAGTAGTTATTTGATAATATTATTTAAAGGCATACATATTGTAGGACTGAAGATAACTAGAGGTTTATATTTGAGATATAAAGTTTTTGGTTGGTTTATTGGATTAATTGTTGAGGCCACTGATTCACCCCCTTCTCAGTTATTCTAACTGTTATTGTCATTAAAACTTTAATATACTCATATAATATTATACTTGTTACCATATTTAACTCATAGTGCGTAATTATTCTTCATCATCATAATAACTTATAATTAGAAGGATCACCACAATAATGATACATTATTCATTAGATAAGACATACACATTGGGATTTATGAGGATGAAAAACCGTAGGTACCATAATCATAAGGAAAGATGGTCTCAAGACCACTTCAGAAAACCTATTGGTATTAGGGAACACTGAGAAGGGGGGGGGGAGGTGAATCAGTGTTCTACAATTTTTAACCTTGTTAAGATGATTCTTAAACCATAAATCACATGCAATGAAAATAAAGACGTTAAAGCAAAATACAAACATCCACAACACCATAATGCCAAGATTTTTATCATGGAAACCTGGTCAAGGGAAAATCCATAGTGGGGATGGAACCCACAAATAAAAATACTCTGCAGAGGGATTATACCCTATAAAATATTTACAAAAGGAATGCACATGCATTCAGACAAACTGCCTAGAGATCACTGTTCAATTATAAAAAGGCTTACTGCCTATATGATGATTACAAAATCACATATAAGTTGAACTGATACACATCATCTATAAATTCCAAAATATTTCCAACTAGCCACAATACATTGATTTCATATACTTCATACTATATCTCTATTCTTCTTTGAATTGGACCTCAAATCCTTTTCTCCCAAACCTTTCACATACACACCATGTCATAGAATGATCAAATATATTGATCATATATATCTGATACCATGATTTTATCATCCATAGGTTGGCCTCAAGAACACTTCTTAAAATAATGAAACATGTTATAACTGTCGACTAGATATGCATGAAAAACTCAATGTGGACCAAAAACATTCAATGCATGCTATCCCAAAAGTCAGCCAAACATCCTCGAACACAAAAAATAATCGCCAAAATTGATCTGATAGATCCACATAAGGATCTACTATACTCGGCTGTTGTTCTTCACTATTTATCCAAAAATTTCCATACAAATCTTGATATCTCAAACTCAACATAAAATTTGATCTCACAAATCTGGAGTATGATAGAATATAACTTCATGAAGTTTCCTCTAGGTTTGCACCTTAAAACACAGAAATTGGAGTACACATTGGACCAAACACTGAAAACTGTCAAGTACTCTTTTCACTACCAGACTTAGACAAATCTTCATTTAGACTTCCAGTTTGATCAAATAAAGTTAGGCAAATGTGTGCAATGATGTTAATGGCCATCAATGACAACACCTAAAGCATCTGATCAACGTCTCTTTCCAACAATCTCCCCCTTTGGCATTGTTGACAACACTTAGTAAAAAATAACTAAGAGTCAAAATCAATGCCAAACACTAACTCCTCAAAATCCACAATTCTATGCTCCTCTGAGATGGATATGAATTTTTCTCTTTATTAATTTATCCCTTTGACATCAATGAAAAAGGGAGGGATCCACAAGACAAAATTATAAACAAAATTCTTATATATTTTGCTTATGCACACAAAAAATTTACTTACTTACATCAACTTGAAGATATCAACAAAAATGTTCTTCAATGAATTGAAATATTTGTCTCAACCCTGTTTGAGACTCTCCAAAATCTAAATCTGACCACAAAATAGATAGGCTAATATATTTTATTTATGAATATTAGGTGGATCACTTGTATCAATTGCTGCTTCTGCCTCCTTCAATGCATTGAACAAGGTTACCAACTTAGGAGTAATTAGGCTTCTACGTTCACCTATCCTACCAACAACTCTTTCCTCATTCATTAAAGTCTTTATTTTTTCAATAAAAGCTTTGACTTGTCCCTCATGACTCAATACATAAGTTGTTAAAGGATCAAACGATGTAGACAAATCTAATAATTTAATTTCATTTTCTTTAACCAACTTCTAAATATCCTCAACACATTTTGGAAAAGATAGACACAACTTATAAAAATTACCTCCTTAAGATAAGGCATCTTGAATGTTTTTCATACTAAATCCCAACAACATTCTATCCTTTTCAATCATTCCACTAAACTGATTAAATATTTTATCATCAAATTCATCCTTGACCTTTATCATAGCAGATTTACCAAGATATTCAAAATGAGTACTTACTAAATTAATAAGACCCTTCAATTGACCGGATGGAGTATCTGATGGATATCTGACATAGTTTGGCATGATCTTCTCTAAGACACCTCATGCAAGGCTCAATAGCTCATTATCCTCAATGCGAGTCTTTAGAATTTATTCCCTTGCTTGTGAAAATGAAGCAAGCTTCATTTCCTAAATTGGAGAGAGGGCGTCCAGAGTAATAGGGCCTTTGATAAGTTATAGATCATCTAATTCCAGTTTATATTCTTCTAGGAAATCCTTCATTGTGTCAATGGTGTCTCTTTACTCAACTTTCATCTCTCTTGACTTCTCCTCATTGAATTTTCCAGTTCCTACCTCTATTTCAAATGATTGATTTAGAGAATTGGTATCCTAAACTATATCCTTTACTATACCTTTCTCTCCTTTATCTGTTTCTCCTTCATCTTTACTCAACTCTTATGTAACTTTTTCTTTATTATTTCCTTCTACACCTTTACCTTCCAGAGGAGTGGAAACATCCATCACAAACTATCCAACTTCAGGAAAAATGTACCAACATCTTCATGAGATTCTTCTTCACCTCCTAGCACACTGAATTTACCTTTCAGATCTCTATGACCACTTCTCCTCAATATGAAAATTAAAAAATGAAAGAATAAAATGACTTTTTAGCTTCCACACATCTAATTTTTGATGTAATAAATGCTCCCTAAGCTAACTCGCTTGGTTTTCTGACTGAGATACAAAAATCCATTTGTGAATCTCCAAATTGACTTGTGTACCTTTGAAATGTTCTCAAATATTTTTGCAACATCTTGATATATCTGAATCTAACATTCACATCCAGATATCAAGTCACATCATGAGGTTTTTAGGAATTTCCATGAAAGCTCCCCCCTAGGCCAAAGACCTTAGCTTAATTTCCTGTAGAAATTTTGACACCAGATCTAGGTGTGAACTCAAGGTTTGAATTTATATCACCTTTCCTTACCAAAGTATTTCTCTCCTATTTCCTAACCTCATCCAAATCAACCTTCTATTTTCCTTTTTCATTGTCCCGCATATTATTGTTTTCATCGGACCTCTCCTGTTCATGTTTACATTTATTCTTCGACAAAATTTTGGAATGTGACTAGGATTGTTGCATTTGTAGCACACCACATTTGATTGACCATACCTATAATTCACTTGGTTTCTTGTTTATCTGCATTGCTTAGCTATATGTCTAAAATTATTGCAAGCATAACATCTAAGATTCCCCTTATTGAAAGTATTGTTCACAACAGTTCTGCACTCACTTGAATTATAACCATAGTTGTTGCATTTGCAGAATTGGCGAGAAAAAGATGCAACTTTCATTCTACTTCTACATTGTACAATCCTATGGACAAATTTATGGCACACAAAGCATCTACTATTAAAATTTTTATCATTAGGTTATCTTACTGGAGACCTCTTAGGTTTGTCCGAGTGATGATTTCTTTGTCCAAATATGAAGCTTTCACCTTTCTCAAATCCAAGACATTGTGTGTTACCTTTCATCCTTTGAATTTCAAGTATCACATCAAGCTTGGATGAGATGATCATTAACTTCTCCTTATATTAATTTTTAGTATCAAGCTCATTCCTCACAATATCATTCAACCTTCCAAGTTCTTCCTCATTATGTCTAGATTCTTCTAGATCAAGTTGTAGCTGCCCAATATCACAATTTAGTCTATGACACTCATCAAATTTTTCCTTCAAGGACTAATTAAGGTTCCCCTCATTCTTCTTTCTTTCCTCAATCTCCTTAGTTAGCTTCTCACCACAGATTCCATCTCATGCTTTAGGACTTATTTGTCTTGTGTAAGATTCTCACATTATTCTATCTTCTCCTTCAGTTTATCGTATTCATTTGTGCTTTCTTTCTACTTTAGATGCTCAACAAGTTCGTTTCTTGTATCTATGGATTTGTTCAACTGTCCTTTCATTGTTTAAATTAAATTTTCAGCTCCATAAAGTCTCTTCTTCAATTCACAGACTTCAATTTTTGATCGATCAAGATCTTCAAGTGCAACAAGGAGTTATTTTTGAATGTCATCTGAATCCATTGAACCACATATCATGATCTTCCTCAAGCATCTAGACTTAAGGCACAAGGCTTTGATACCAATTATTGGTATTAAGGAACACTGAGAGGGGGAGGGGGTGAACCAATGTTCTATAATTTTTAACCTTGTTACGTTAATTCTTACACATGTAATGAAAATAAAGATGCTAAAGAAAAATACAAACATTCACAACACCATAACACAAGGATTTTTGTCGTGGAAACCGGTTAAGGGAAAAACCATGGTAGGGATGGAACCGATAAATAAAAAAACTTTTTAGAAGCATTATAACTTGTAAAAGGTTTAAAAAAGGAATGCACATGCATTCAGGCACACTACCTAGAGCTCACTGCTCAATTACAAAAAAAGCTTACTACCTATATGATGATTACAAAATAATAGATAAATTGAACTGATACACAACATCTACCAATGCCAAAATAGTTCCAAGTAGCCACAATACATTGATTTCATACACTTCATACTACATCTCTCCTCTTCTCTGAATTGGACCTCAAATCCTTATCTTTCCATACCTTTTTCATACACACCATGTCACTGAATGATTGAATATATCGATTATATATATCCTCTACCACCATTTAATCATCTATAGGTCGACCTCAAGAACACTTTTTAAAATAATGAAACGTGTTATATCTGTCAGCTAGATCTGCATGAAAAAATCAATGTGGACCAACAAAATTCAATACACTATCCCAAAAGTCATCCAAAAATCCTCAAAGAAAAAAATTAATCAAAAAAATAGATCCGATAGATCTGCATAAGGATCTACAATACCCTGCTCCCGTTCTTCATTGTTTACCCACAAACTACCATACTAATCTTCATATCTCAAACTCAACATAAAATTGGATCTCAAAAATCTGGAGTGTTTTAGAATATACCTTCATGTAGGTTCCTCTTGGTTTGCACCTCAAAATACCTAATTGGGAGTACTCATTGGACCAAACATTGAAAACTGTCAAGTACTCTGTTCACTGCCAGACTTAGCCAAATCTTTATTCAGACTTCCAGTTTGATCAAATGAAGTTATGAAAATGTGTACAATGATGTTAGTTACCATCAATGAAAACACCTAAATAATATGATCAATCTATCTTTCCAACAAAACCTCCTTTATACTTGCTCCACTGTAATAGTCCTCATAAACCAAAATTCCCTAAAATAAAATTCCATTGCCTGCCAAGATAATTAGGTTAACCCTTACTTATTTTCAAATAATATTTGATAAATAGGTACTAATATTTATCCTTCCTATTTATGGTATCCTTACGTTACTGCATAAAAAAAAACATGAGTTAGGTTAGACCATCACAATTAATCATATTAGTTACTTAGCCAAATTCTCACTATTTTACTTGTAAACTTTTTAAAAAATTTCTATTATAGCTCAAGAAATATATCATATGTTTTCATGTCTTGTTGAATACTTTTCACGAGCTTATAAATATAAAAAATTGAAGTATATAATCCCATATGCAATACTAGAATATTGTGCTTCAATCATCTCAATTATCACCACAATCTATCTAGCCCTTTATTTAGGAGAACCATAAGAAACTAGTGTTGCATTAATCATATCTAGGGCCAATCCTTACAAAATATTGACACAAACCTATTATAGTCTAAGAGTTTTAGTCATTTAAGAAAACTCCTATTGATAAACCATTTCTAGAATTTATAGTAATGAATTTAAGAAAAAAGTCACTTCTACAAAAGTATAGAGATAATCCCTGTCAACAATTCCCTCAACAACTTTTATAAACAATAACCAAATTCATGGAACTAAATTTTTTCGTAGTATCAATGAAAGAAGGATATTCCTAAATCAAATAATTTTAAAAATATATATTCAAATACACCAATGCATAGGAAAAAATTCCTAAATAGTATAGATCTCCTTCTCCCCTCTTTTTCTACCCCATGCCTATCTTCTCACTCTTATTATTTTCTAATGACAGTGAAAACCCTCTAAAATTCTTTCTTTTCTTCATCCAAGAATCTCAGGTTTCTCCAATTCTTACTTCCTATTTTACCCACTTTGTTTACAAATGAATTGGAATATCATAAGTGATAGGTCATTGGAGTATTTCTACTCATTAAATTTGCTGCAGACCTCCTTAATATATTAAAATCCTCTATATGGTGCTAAATCAAGCTGATCACACTATATGTGTTTTGTGTGTGTGTGTGTGCATACACATACACATAAATATATGTATAAATACAGAGAGACACATATATAGATATGTTGGAAACCTTATGCTGAGAGTGGGGGGGAGTTGAATCAGTACAAATAGGTAGTGAACAAATTCAACCACCGATATGAATATCTATATTATTAACTTCCAAACCATAAAACATATAACTAAAGTAAAAAAATGATAGTAAATAGTATCAATCATCCACAATCTAAAAACACATAACACAAATATTTTATTGTGGAAACCCTTGTAAGGGAAAAAAAACACAGCGGGGATGACACCCACAAGCCCACTACTGCAGTAAATGAGTTTTCCCTATTAGGAGCTATAAATAGCCTTTTTGAGGGTTCACCCTGTTAGGAGTGATTATTACACTGTTAGGAGTACAATAAGATCAGTTATGATCTACCTCGCTAGAGGATTTCAAACCTCAATAAATAAGTTACCCTATTAAAGGATTTACAAATAAAAACATGTTAAAGTTCACCTGGTTAAGGGATTTAACCTGCTGCAACTGTTAGGGAACAACAAGATATGTTGATTTGTAGAATGGCACTGATTGCCTATAAGATCATTTCCGCTCCTTTTCCTTCCTGACGCTATACTGATCTCTTCTCCTTCAATTCATGATCGCCCAACTTGAAAATATGATCGCAACCCTAAATCAAATGATTTAGTGCTCCTTATATAGAATTGTTATTAGGTCACACAAGACCTAGAAATTTCCACCATAGTAAGCTCCAAAGATTAGAAAACCTCCTCAAAATTAGCATCAACAACATCCAATATGTTATCCTTAAATGTATTACCAATATTTATAACTAATATATCAGCCTCAGATCTACCGCCTTAACCAAATTAATATGAAACTCTGATCAGTGACCAAATAGGTAAACTATCTTCTCATTCAAAACATAATTCATTCAAAATTTGGAATAAATTGTCACAATTGGAATCATGGACTCCACTTACCATTTACAGACTATATCTATGATCGCAACACCTAAATCGTTCCTTAATTCAACCGCTACCACATTCTGTGTCTGATACTGTTCTTCTTGAACACCAGTCAACATACATAGTTAAAATTCCCTTTACCAATCATGTACAATTCTTACCAGTCACTTCAATCATGATAACTGAATACGCTGCCATTTATGACAACCAATTATGTATCTACTCATGACCGCTCTTCATATCTCCTCCAAAACTACCATAATGCCAACAATATCCCCCTTTGGCATTGATGGAAAAAACTTTTGATTTGCATAACTCTGTAAGTATGATTTGCATTAAAAAACTCATACTCCCCCTTTCTTTATACATCCTCTCTCTTACACTTTCTCTTTCTCTTTCTCAATCTACTCATTGTCCCCCTTTTTTTCAAAAATGACAAAGAATCACACATCAAAATTAACTCCTATCAAAGACATCCTTGAAGTTTGTCTTTGTAGTCTCCAATGACTTCTCCCTTGACTCTTGTAAGCACTCCATAGACATAATTTTCCCTTGTATTACCGATGCTAATCCTTCCATATCACTAAAAATACTCACCATTGGTAGACTAAGTGTATTTTCCTCATTTATCACATGTTGTCGCATAAGATCTATAGTGGGTGACAAATAGGTCTGCATCTTCATAAGTGTAATAATCCTTTTATCCTATTCAGTTTGCAACTGCCTCACTGAGTGAGTAATCAGTTGGAACTTACCATTATATTTTGATGCTGAACTAGTAATGGGATCAATCTTTTCAATAAAAGCATTAAGATACATTTGAGCATCATCTCTCTTTTTCTCCAGGTCTTTTGTAAAAATTTTAAACTTTCACAAGTATTTATCATAGCTCTTGTAGGATTTCCTTCACTTTATTCACTTGAACTATAAGTGACTCAATATTAGATGAGATAATCTCTCTCAACTTATCAGCTCATATCTTCTCATATACTTTCTTATCCAGCTTCATTGGTGCATTCTCTATGTCAGGTACTTGATTTGAAACAACCTTGACCAATATAACCAGCTGATCAATTGGATATCTTGTTTTTCATATCCCACATTAGGTACTAAATTCCTAATGATGTTTCTGGCTCCTTTTAGTATTCTGACCTTCTATTTATTTCCTTTCAATATGTCCCTTACTGCTTTCTCCTTAAGCTTATTAGACATTTTCAACAGCTCCATAGGACTCATCTAAGCAATATCAATAGTCATTTGTATTTCTTCATCTTTAGGTTCTCCTTCATCTTCTTCCTATGAACTAATTGAATTATTAGTTTCTCTATTATTTACTATTCTACCTTCACTAGTTAGATCTAAATTCCTCTTCACCAAAAGTATATCATTGTTAAAATAGTGACCAAAATACGAGAGACGTGAAATTGTTTAACACTTTGAGCTAGGAATAAGGAGATTTACCATGAATAAACCCAATTCTAGGAGCATTCACCAAAGAAAGAAGCAACAAGGAGACAATATTTTGAAGGGGGAAAAGCAATAAAAAAACCCCCATGATATAATGAAAGTGGAAAAAAATGCCTAAGAATGAGAGAGAGAGATAGAGTGAGAGCTTAGCTCATACAATGTTGAAGAAGAAGAAGAATCTCATGTGTGTGAGAATAATGAGAAGGAGAGCCATCTCTTTTAATAGAGATGTGAGAAAGGAGTTACATTGTAACTCCCATTTCTATGTATGCCACATATCACTAGTGTGTGAGACAAGTGTAGGATTCCTCATAAGGAGGAATATCTATTTTCCTTAATAAAGGAATTACAAATATGACATGTCCTCCCACTTGGACTAGAGGACAAATACAATAGGATACCTTGGTTTATCCTTTAAATACATAAATACCAAGGAAAGATTAAATTCTAACACCCCCTTTAATCTTTACTTGAGGTAATTACATCAATAGGCATCAAACCCAAATGTTTACAATGAATTGGAGATTTTTCTTTTGAAAGAGTTTTCACTAGGATGTCTTTGGCTTGATCATCTTGCATGTCTTCAACTTGAGCTTTGGAGCTTGAATGGTACATAGGACTTTTGGCCAAGTGAATAGCATGTTGAGGAGAGCCCAAATCTTTAAGAGACCATTGAGATTCTTGAGATGCATTTATGCATTTTGTATATGCATGTCCATTTAAAAGTAGAGGTGGAGCATAATCAATACTTGAGCCTGCAATAAGGCAAAAAAAACTAGTAGAGTGCCCATCATTGGGATCACCTAGTGCTGAATCAGTAACACTTTGGAAAAAGTCATATTGCGAATCATGAGGAAAATAATTAGGAATGCAATCTTCAGTTGCATAAGAAAAATTTGTAGTGTATTCATCATAATATGAAGCATCAATAGGAGAGTTGATATAAGCATCACTATCATTAACCTCCACAACAACCATAGGATTAGTACTATCATCATGAATTTCATCTTGAGTAATAAACATATCTTGCAAAGTAACATTAAGAAAGTTAGATATAATTGCATCTTCTTGGTCAAGCATATCATCAACATGAGAGCAAGGAGGAGTAAACAGATTATTACCATCATCATCATTATCATCACTGCTAGAAGGAACAAAATCATGAGGAGTATCATTACTATCTTTATGTTCATCATTATCCTTTTGAAGAGTATCAATATTATCCTTAATGTTAGTAGCAGAAACAAAAATATGGTTATCTTTCAATATAGGAACATAAAGCATATCATGTAATTTACCAGTTGGAACATAAACATTACCAATTCCTTTAACTTGACAACAATAATTATCAGCTAAAGAAACAGTAATATTCATAGAATCAGGTTGCAAAGAATCAAAGATTTCCTTATGGGATTGAACATGTTGAGATGCATTACTATCAATAATCCATTTAGGTGGTTTAGAAGCATTAAAATAGACAGTAAAAGTAGAACGAGATTGATTTCTAGTAGATTTTCCATTTGAGTAGTTTTGAGAGTTAGATTGATCATCCTTTTGTTTCTTAAAACAATTATGTATTAAGTGACCAGTTTTACCACAATAGGTGCAATGTGGCCTATTTGACTGATTATTATTAAGATAGTTATTTGAAGGCCTAGAATTGTAATGATCATTAAGTTGTGGGCCTGAGTTATTATTTGAATTATTAGTATTGTTAGATCGTTGATAGTTTTGGTTATGTTGATTATTGTTAGAAGATCTATTGTTATTGTGACTTTGAGAGACATATGCATGTTTGTGAGTTTTAAGTATGCCAAACTGAATTAATTTAGCTTCCTCTTGATGCAACATATTTTGAAAGATAACATAAGTTAGTTGAGATGCTAAAGAAGGAATAGCTAATTGAGAGTAAATATTTGTAATAAACTGTTGGAACTGTCTAGGAAAACATTTACGAATAATTATGTGGACTATCCTCAAATCAGAAAGAGGAACTTGTAAACCAGTTAGTAAAACTTTAATTGAATCAAACTTGAGTAAGAAATCATCAACAGAGCTGAAGTCGGTATACTTGAGGTCTTCAAGTTAGTCTTGAAGCTGGATTTTGCGAGTCTCATCTGCACTGTCATAGGTATTTTTCAGGATGTCCCAAGCCTAATGGGCTTCTATATAAGTAGAAATTAAGACATACAATTTGAGACTTAAGGAGATCTCGATTAAACCAAGTGCTTCCTCATTTTTAGTCTGCCAAGCAGTTTGGTCAGCTTGAGGAGCAGAGGCTGCTGGTTTTGAACTGGCATCAGTAGAAATATCTAAAATGTGTCTAAATCTAAAGATGAAGGTCATGTGCATTTTTCATGCATGATAATTTGTGCTAGTTAACTTTATTTTTGGCATCAAGGTGGTCATAGTGAAAAAAGAGATAAAAGAAAGAAGAACCGAACAGAACTAAGAAAAGAAACACAGATCTAGCTAATTGCACTTGCATGCAACAGTAGAAAGCTATAAAAGATTACGCCAAGGAGGCATGCAAGGAAAGCCAACAACCAGAGGAAAACTAGAAACTAAGAAAACTATGAGCAAAAAGATCTCGGTTAAGCTGTTATGGATTAACAGATAACGACAAGAATCTCTTGCATGCAAGGAGAAAAAAAACTACTAAAAAAAAACACAACCTTGCAAAAATAGATGAGTTAGAGAATAGGTGACAAGTTAAAAGATAACGTTAATCTGTAATAGATAAGAAGATAACATTAATCTTGCAACTTTAGGGAAAAAAACAAACTAATTTATAACTAATTAAAAAAGGAGAACTGAATAACCATCTAACAAACTAAACTGAAATCATGAACAAAAAGAAGGAATAAATGAGATTAAACTATAATATTAAATTAAAACTATAGAAATTGAATCTATATTAAACAACAATAAGATCTAAACTAACAAAAATGTAAGTTTAAACTAAATCTATACCATTTAAGCTAAATAAAGTACCGAAAGAAGAAGAATAAACTAAAGATTTAAAACTGAATCTATATTAAACTAAATCTTATTAAAAAACTAAATCTAAGGAAATATATCGACAACTTAAACTAAGTTATGATAAAACTAAAAACTAAAGAAAAAAGACGACAGCAGTAGAGAGTTCCATGTTACAATCCACGCACAGATCGGGTTGGGGTTGAAGGGATAACATAATGAGGTTGAAGGGATAGCAGAACTAGGGGGAATGGATGCGAGATACAATGGATGCAAGTTAACAATATGAATGTATGTGAAGGGAAATGATAGGAGGAGACTGTGGCTATGGAAGCGGTGGAATGGATGCTGCCGCAGATCAGTAGACCAGTAGTGAGGTGAATATGGTGGGTCGCACGGGTAGACCAACGGTCGCACAGGAGATGGCAACAAACAAGTTAGGGGATAAGCCGAAAGAGAAGACCAAACTACACAAAAGAAAAGAACTTACAACTGAGATTAGAATGAAACAAAGAAATAAGTAGAAGAATGCGGGAAACAAGAAAGATCTGAATCCGCAAAGCCAAAAGCAGGCCGATCGGCTTGAAGAAAATGATATAATACACAGTCACCTCAATATTGCACCACGGTAAAATGTAAATATCCAACTCAACTAACTCTTTGAAACCAAAGAATGATATAACTAAAGCAGCTATGCGTGCATGCAAAGAAGGCAATCGACCCTCTTTCAGACTGAAAACCCTCGAAGAAAATCTCGATAAGAGAGATAACTTAAGGAAAAATCCCCTGCTAAAAAA
This sequence comes from Thuja plicata, assembly GCA_018584345.1. Lineage (NCBI taxonomy): Eukaryota > Viridiplantae > Streptophyta > Pinopsida > Cupressales > Cupressaceae > Thuja > Thuja plicata. Next base: position 1,146,632 of record MU226596.1, read on the forward strand.
TACTTATCGATATTGAGCTATGAATTATGCATACGAATTTGAATTAAAAAGAAGAATATAAGTTCTAGGCTTAATTACAGGAAGAGTTCCTTTTTTTTAGAAAAGAAAATTAGATTCTATTCCTTGCAAAACCTTTATAAAAAATAAATCTTGCCAAATGTGAGAAGATAATAAGAACTGAATAAAAGGCTAATGATTTGGAGATTGTTATCCAAAATTAGAAACAAGGATATAGGAATGAACTTTTGAATTTTGAATACTTTTAATATTATAATATTTTTAATATTATAATATTAAATTTTGATATTAAGATTGTGATAAATTTAAAGTTGTATTATATTCTTTATCAAAATGAATCCAAATTTGCACAAACCAAATCAACAATGAATCTAATAGATAAACCGGGTTTGGCGGTAAACCAGCCAAACCCAAAAAAATTTGATTTTTTTTCTCTTAACGAGATTAAAAAAAATACTAGCAATAAACTCTCTCAAGAGTCTCAGAAATTGGAGTGCTCCAAGATATGGTAGCTCCTTCACCTACACACTCAAAACATGATTAAACCAACCTGCTCTGATACCATGTTAAAATAATGACCAAAATATGAGAGACAGGAAATTGTTTAACACTTTGAGCTAGGAATAAGGAGATTTACCATGAATAAACCCAATTCTAGGAGCATTCACCTAAGAAAGAAGCAACAAGGAGACAATATTTTGAAGGGGGAAAAGCATAAAAAGACCCCCGTGATATAATGAAAGTGGAAAAAAATGCCTAAGAATGAGAGAGAGATAGAGTGAGAGCTTAGCTCATACAATGTTGAAGAAGAAGAATAATCTCATGTGTGTGAGAATAATGAGAAGGAGAGCCATCTCTTTTAATAGAGATGTGAGAAAGGAGTTACATTGTAACTCCCATTTCTATGTATGCCACATATCACTAGTGTGTGAGACAAGTGTAG
>MU226596.1:1155214-1192086 GCA_018584345.1 Thuja plicata
AGAAACCATATAAATTAAGTAATCTAACTTGGTGTTTCACTTTTGTGTTTGAATGCAGGATCCATCAGAGCCAAAGAGTAGTTCGAAGAGACTTCACTTTGATCATCCACTAGTAGAATAGAATGTCTTAGAAACATTTATAGTTGAACTTATTATGTTGAGATGCCATATGACACATTTTGAGATGGCGTATGCCATATTGTATCTAGATATGAATTGATTTTGTAAATTTTTGGAGATGACATGTGCCACATTTTGTACAAAACTATTTCATATATACATATCTACATGTTCATTTTTGATTATTTCATCTTTTTCATGTGTACTATGAATGTATCATTTCCAAATTATATCTTTGGCATGTGTTGTATGTATGTATTATTTCCATATTATGTATTTTTCATGCATTGTATTTATGTATGTATGTTCAGTTTTATATTATATCTTTTCCATGTGTTGTATGTATGTATTATTTTCATACTACAGATCTTCATTATCCATTAGCCATCTGGTGCACTATACTTTTGAGAGCACCAAAATGTTGATTGCAAAATTCATGGTAGATAGGAGTGCAATTGATTAATGTTTTGTCAAGTGCATTATGTTATTTAACATTTATTTTACATGTGTTTATTTGAAAGAATCCATTGTTGTGATTTTGGGATAATTAAACCTCTGATTTGGTTTTCAATCTTCTTCATTCATACATGTGGCATGCCCATTGAGACAACCTTTGATCCTTTATAGATTTGGTTTTAATTCGATTAATGTTATTATTTTGGTGTTACACCATGTTTGAATATATCTAAAAGCACTTTTCATGCTTTGTTTGTAATCCTCATAGTCAATGTAATGCGCTTCTTCATACTTCTTCATACTTTGACCATTCAATCATGCTCCAAACTCCATGTTATGCATCCTTCATTCCATAGGCTTCTGCAACCACAACCATCAACCTTGCTTTCATAGGTGATCCTAACTCCTCTAAGGACCCCAACACACTTGTTTCACCCATATACCAAGCAAAAACTCTTCCTTCAAGACATTCTATGTCCTTCACAAATCTGTCCAGTCATACATTGTCCTAGTAGTACAACAACAAGGGTTTTAAAATCTTTTCTCAAAATAGTTCCAAACAAATATTAAAACCAATCACATATCTAAATACCCTTTTTCAATCTCATTAACATATCTTAGAGCTAACCCCTTGTGTTTTGGACCATCCTACTCAATTTTTCCACTGTCAGTGAACTAAGGGGCTAATTCGACTGCTTTTCCAAAGAAACTACTAATGCATCTTCACCCTAGACCTTGAGACTTTCAAAAAATTCATAAAATTACCCCAAACTATGGATTCTACAACTAATTTGATTATAAGACCTCTCTAAGTGCAAAAGCCCTAATTTGCTTCTCAACAACCCCTTAAATCTAGGGCTTGGTCAATCTACAACCTCCCAAGACCATAGCCTCAAATAAATGGATGATTCACCATCCTTATACCATCCTAACATGGATTCAAACACAAAATCACCCCCTCCAATGGCCAAATCCTTTGCTGCTATAACCATGCACCATGCATGCAACCCTTGAATACTGTGAAACTCACTCATTCATCCATAATTTGGGGATTTTGATGTTTCTGAGGGTCTGAGACTAATTAATTTCATATTTGGGTGTTTTAGGACATAATTAACTACTGTCCAAGTGGGGGAGTCATTGGGTTAAGTTTATGATCTAGTTCCTTTGTAATTTTGCCTATTTTTGTGTATTTTTGAGGTCTCAAAGTTGTAACAGTAGGGTATGGTCCAAAACAAACTACCTCTTTCTTTGCATATGTTGGCAATATTTATAAAGGGTTTTTGAAAACCCCAATTTTTTTCCAAGTGATTCATAACTTTTTGGAGTTAGGGGTTTTGGATGGTCATTAGTGTTCTAAAACAGTGAACTAGGTCTCCTAGCAAATTTCAAGCATTTTGTGCATATTCCATAGAATCTGACTCCATAATTAGTTGATTCCTTCTGAATATGGTTGAATTAGGTCTCTTGTGGCATTAGAAACCTTGATTCAAGTTGTTGGGTTGAAATCTCATTTTTAGTTAGTGCACCTTGGGAACACTTCGATCTGACATGCGTCAGAATGTTCTTGGTGCTACATGAGTGAAGAAAGGTCTCCCATAGCATTTACCTGGCCAAATAGAGCCGATGGAGCTGATGGTTTGGTCCCACGATGAACGGTTTGAAAGATACACCATTGAGAAACTTTCAACTAAGAAATAATGTCACTTTTTGCACCAACTGAGATCCGGTCGCCAAATGGAATCAGAGTGGAATCTCCCAGAACCAATCCACATGCTTGTAGGCCTTCCCAAGATGGTCCTTGTGCACTTCATGGATCTTTGATATCTCTCTTGAGGTCTGAAATATGGATCTCTAAAAATTGCTGCCAAATTTGGCTTAGTGCACCTTGGAAACACTTCGGTTTGACATGCGCCAGAATGTTCTTGGTGCTACATGAGTGAAGAAAGTTCTCCCTTAGTGTTTACCCCACCAACTAGAGCCGATGGAGCTGACGGTTTGGTCCCATGACGAATGGTTTGAAAGATGCACCATTGAGAAACTTTCAACTAAGCAACAATGTCACTTTTGCACCAACTGAGATCTGGTCGCCAGATGGAATCAGAGTGGAATATATCATAACTAAGCCACATGCTTATAGGCCTTCCAAAAATGGTCCTTATGCACATCACATATCTTTGATATCTCTCACGAGGTCTGAGATATGGATCTCCAAAAATTGCTGCCAAATTTGGCTTAGTGCACCTTGGGAACACTTCGGTTTGACATGCGCTAGAACGTTCTTGGTGCTACATGTGTGAAGAAAGGTCTCCCTTAGCATTTACCCAGCCAACTGGAGCTGATGGAGCTGATGGTTTGGTCCCATGATGAACGGTTTGAAAGATGCACCATTGAGCAACTTTTAATTGAGCAATAATGTCAACTTTTACACCAATTGAGATCTGGTCGCCAAATGGAATCAGAGTGGAATATCCTAGAACTGAGACACATGCTTGTAGGCCTTCCCAAGATGGTCCTTGTGCACTTCATGAATCTTTGATATCTCTCACGAGGTCTGAGATATGGATCTCCAAAAATTGCTGCCAAATTTGGCTTAGTGCACCTTGGGAACACTTTAATCTGACATGCGCCAAAATGTTCTTGGTGATACGTGAGAAAAGAAAGGTCTCCCCTAGCATTTATGTGGCTAATTAGAGCCAATGGAGATGATGGTTTGGTCCCATGATGAATGGTTTGAAAGATGCACCATTGAGTAACTTTCAACTGAGCAACAATGTCACTTTTTGCACCAATCGAGATCTGGTCACAAAATGGAATAAGAGTGGAATCTCCTAGAACTGAGCCACGTGATTTTAGGCCTTTTCAAGATGGTCCTTGTACACTTCATAGATATTTTATATCTCTCACAAGGTCTGATATATGGATCTCCAAAAATTGCTGCCGAATTTGGCTTAGTGCACCTTGGGAACACTTTGGTCTGACATGCACTGGAATGTTCTTGGTGCTATGTGAGTGAAGAAAGGTAACCCCTAGCATTTACCTGGCCAACTAGAGTCAATGGAGCTAATGCTTTGGTCCCACGATGAACGATTTGAAAGATGCACCATTGAGCAAATTTCAACTGAGTAACAATGTCAATTTTTGCACCAACCGAGAATTGGTCACCAAATGGAATCAGATTGGAATCTCCTAGAACCTAGCCACATGCTTGTAGGCCTTCCCAATATAGTCCTTTTAGACTTCACAAATCTTTGATATCTCTCACGAGGTCCGAGATATGGATCTCCAAAAATCGCTGCCAAATTTGGTTTAGTGCACCTTGGGAACACTTCAGTTTGACATGTGCCAGAATGTTCTTGGTGTTACACGAGAAAAGAAAGGTCTCCCCTAATGTTTACCCAGCCAACTGGAGCTGATGGAGCTGACGGTTTGGTCCTACGATGAACGGTTTGAAAGATGCACCATTGATCAACTTTCAATTGAGCAATAATGTCACTTTTTGCACCAACCGAGAATCGGTCGCCAATTGGAATCAGAGTGGAATCTCCTAGAACCAAGCCACATGCTTGTAGGAATTCCCAAGAAGGTCCTTGTGAAATTCACAGATCTTTGATATCTCCCACGAGGTCCAAGATATGGATCTCCAAAAATCGCTGCCAAATTTGGCTTAGTGCACCTTGGGAACACTTCGGTTTGACATGCGCCGAAACGTTCTTGGTGCTACGTGAGAAAATAAAGGTCTCCCCTAGTATTTACCTGGCCAACTAGAACTGATGGAGCTGACAGTTTGGTCCCAAGATGAATGGTTCTTGATGCTCTCAAATTCTTAGTGGTATGTGATTGGTAGAGAAGCATAGATTAGATGCTCAATTCCCCATAAATTTTGATGGGTATTGTTTCAAGAAACAAAAATGGATAAATGATATTCTCTCATGTGCTCCAAGGTATCCCAAGTGTTATATTGGTCTATTTCAAGGTTTGACAGGTACTTCCTTCATTAAGTGCCCCAATTAGCCCTTCCAAGCCAAAGTCAGGGTTCGTAAGTTAGAGGAGTTGTCCAATGTTTCAAGACTTGTCCTTTTGGGAAAAGTGCTACCCCAACTAGTACTATTTGATCATAAAATTAATTTCCAAGACCTTTGGGATATTTCGAAGTAAAACTAGAAAATGTGTTCTATATACAGATGAATTTTTCATGTAATTTTGTGACTTTTTGAAATTGTATGGATCTATACTTTACTACTTTGAAAACATTCAAAAAATCCTTATATTTTATTGTACAAGAATTTATAAGACATCTTATCTAATACATTTGAAATAAATCCTTGACAATTTTTTGTCAAATATTTTCATTCTTGCATGGATTTCATCATTAGACAAGTTTGATTATATCAATTTTATCAAAAGTCTGAGATATAGAATTTCAAAATCTTAGATATAGAACTATATATATCAAAAAGTTAAGTATCATTTTCACTCCTAAAGTGCATAAGTTTAACACATGGTACTTGATGACATCTACATTCCAATCCCTGCATTCAGAAGGCACAAGAAAAAATAAGTTTATAGGTCAAGCCAAAAATATTATGAATGTATAAGTAACTAAATGAACCAAAGAACACGACTAGCCAATGCATAGTGAAGTTTACCGTCATAAAAGATCTGGGCTAATAAAATGCACACATCAATCTCCTATATCTATCATATATGTATCCAACTGCACTTACAATCCACATACAAAACCAAGTTTATTGGCGAAGTTTAAAGTAGAATACTACAATGAACATGTATTGAATGTAACCGTAATCAACATGGAAAACCTTACAGTGAGTTCCACTTACCTACTGAAGTGTGCCTAAAGGGTCATCTCTCTGCTTGAGGGTATTCAATATTGCTTCATGATCATCAGTACTAATAGTCCAAAGTTCCTTTGTCTTTGGTTTTCCTTGATGTTTCAACAACTTAACATTGGCTGCTATAACAAGGTGTGAATACATGAGAATGGTTTTGTGCTTCTCATAGTCTTTAATCATGGGAATACCATTATTTATAATCATGTATGTGTGCAACCATGTTCCTACAACAACATGTGATCCTATTGGATATGTGAATATATCATCATCTGTCATCGGTTGTGCAAGTTTCTTCTTTCCTAGTACACAATGTGCTAACCAATAATTTGATCTCTCATCATTCCCTTGTGGGGCAACCAATGCAAAAACATGTCCTGGATGTAGAAGATCTGAAAGATGGTCATAGTCAAGTGAACAATCCTTGTCATCATTTATTACAAAGAGTGTGACAGATAAAGGAGTTAGATAATGTGGAACCCATGTATTGACCCACTCACTTGACTCACATTGATCCCAATCACACTAAAGACACCTCAGACAAAAACAAGCCAACTCTTGTGTCCAAATGGTCCATGTACTAGCATCTGAGCTTCGAAACATTTTTGAAGAATCTTTCATGGTTTGACAATCCAACCTATCTCCAATTGTGACCAACTAAACCAACCAAAATAATCTGTGCACCATTGAATCAAGAGTCCCCCCTGTGACAATGCTGAAGTACACCAATCAACAATAGAACAAGCATCAAGGAGTTCTGCACTTGAAATCCTCAAATTCTCCTTAACTAGAGCTCTCTTTACACATGCACCTGCTCCATCATGCTCCCCTTTTCCATGATCAGCCTAAAAAAACTCCAAATATGAGGCACACCTCTCTCTACATGCATTCTACATAACCAATAAAGCATACGAGCATTTTTGAATTGACCTGTGCAATTATCTGACCAAATGAGATGTCTATCCATAGAAATATCATTTTCCCACACCCACTCAAAATAGTTCTTAAAGCAATGTTGGACATACTCATGAGAGTGAGATATATCATCACTCATATAAAAATGGTATTCTTAGATTATCTTTCGGTCATCTTCTGTACTATCAGGGGAATGTCTATATGTTATGTGCGCAAAAATAGCAACCTGAATAGAATTGTAATATTGAGCTTGCAACTCATTTTGGGGCTGCAATGTATAGTTATCTGCAAAGTCAATGAATGATATAATAGTGCCAATCGGGAAAGTGTCCTTACTAATCCTGAATTGTTGATCCAACCAATGAGACCTGTGACTATGTCTTGCATACTTGTAAAAAAGATTCTTCCTGAAATCTGAAATAAAATCAGCTACATTGCATTCTTTTGTAACCAACTCACATCTAGAGCCTTCACCTCCACTTTTCAATGTATATTTAATGGTTTCATATACCTTTTTTTGGACAATTGTCTTTCCAAAATCATGTTCGCAGCCCTCATGAAAATGTGAAACAAACTTCACTAGCCCACCACACTCTGAGCACTTGTCATTTAAGCAATCTTATCTATAAAAGAAACATCCATCATCTCTAGGACATAAAAAATGATCTAGAAAGTCTCTTTATGATTTTGTAAGAGCACTTGTACTACACTCCTCCAACATTTCACTAGTATACAAAGTAAAATGAATGGATTGTAACAATTCATGATGCATTGAAAACTCCACATGATATTTGCAACAACAGGTATTTCAAATCTTAAGAGGCACACAAAAAAGGCTTCAATTCTTCAAAAGATCTTTGTGATATTTTCAATGTTGGATGTGTCTCACAAAATGTTTTGAACAACATTGTTTGACTCACCTCCAAATAATGTTTTGGATGCGAGGTACGGTCTCGAATGCCAATTCTCAACTTCAAGACATCCTTCACATTTGGTGACACTCTTGAGTTAGATTGCCAATTTAGTTGAATTTGATCCTTCACATCATTGGTAATCTTCTTATCACAATGTGGAAGTCTCCCACCATAAGACCATGTATCATTTCGAAGAGGATCATCAAGTCTTTCTCTTCTTGCAAGTGCTCTATCCAAAGTTTTACGATTTAGGTTCAAGTCAACACAAGTTTGTCTCATCAAATGAGCCTTTCTCAAATGATGACTTACTAAGGAGGTTGTAATAACCCTCCTAGAGGCTCTCTTTTCTTTTTCCTTGGTAGTCTTCCCAATGGAATTGAGAGCACTAAAAAGTTTTTTCACAATAATAGCATTCCTCTCCTTTTTCTTGTTCACACAAATCTTCAATTTGGCTAGAATAGGTCTCATCTTCTACATCTTTAACAACTACATAAACAATTGACATTGCTCAACCAATGTCTTGTGGCTGAAAAATTGATCAAAAAGTTTTGCAACCCACAACTGAATGGTTCTTTCTGATCGCTTGCCATTGAAATTGCTCATTATGTTCTCATCGATTTCAAGTAACCATTTTGTTGTTCTTGAAGGTCTCAAATTTGAAGTTTGTATTTCTTCCTCACAAGGGACTTCATTTCTCATATAAGTTGGAGATGTGTAACGTTGATTTGGTTCTTGTGCACCATTATAATTGTCAATTCCTTCATATTCAAATAGTGGATTGTCATTGTCAATATCCACACTTCCATTGTCCACATCTACATGTTCATTTTCAAAACCTACATTTTCATCTTCAATCCCTACATTCTCATTTTCAATATTATTGTCACAAATAATTTCAAATTCTTGTTCTTCTTCACTTTAAACCGCATTTAAGGGTGGGTCTATGCCCACATCTTCATTAAAATTTAACATACCTTGTCTCTTATTCCGATGGAAACCCTATCCATTTCTCTATACACTTCAATCTCTTCATTTGCGATCTTCCTCTTCCGTTTATGCTTTCGACGACTACTACTCCCCATGGTGAGACCAAAAAGGTGATGCAACCTTTGATAATATAGAGATTCCAACAAAAAGGGTCAAAAAAGTGTTTTTTTTTCTTTCACAACTGATATCCCGTGAATTTCTCTGCAAAAAATGTGCTTCTCGGACAGGGACCCAGCAAATCAATTTTTGCTTTTGGATACCAGCGAAGACTATCGAACATCCGATATTATCAGATGTCTAATATCTCCTGCCCAAATTTGGATTGAAGCTTTTCATTTTCATCCTATTTTTATTTTACTTTATGTATTACTATTATATTTAAACAATATATTAATGATATATTAATATTAATATTATTATTATATTAATATTAATATCATATTAATATTAATATTAATATTATATTAATTATATTATTAATATTATATTTATATTAAAATATTATATTCTTTACCTGCTAGAGAGAGAGAGAGAGAGAGGATTTGATTCGTACATCTAACTTTCCAAATAAGTTAGCCCATAGAATGACTCTAGCAGAGAGTGAATATTTGAATAGACAAGTGCAATAGTTGTTTTAGAAGAGGTTGATTCAAGAGAGTTTTAATCCATGTGTTGTATCGATAGTACTAGCACCAAAAAAATGGAGAATGAAGGATGTGTATAGATTCTCAGGCTATCAATAAGACTACTATCGAGTATAGGTTTTGCTTTTCAAGGATAGATGACATTATGGATTATGAATTCACAAAGATAGATCTAAAGAATGGTTATCACCAAATCCATATTAGAGAAGGAGATGAATGGCCAACAACCTTCAAGAAAAAGGAGGGCTCGTATGAGTGGTTAGTCATGCCCTTTGGGCTAACCAATGCACCAAGCACATTCATGCGGCTCAAGAAAGAGGTATTGAAAGAATTCTTGTGCAAGTTTATTATTGTTTACTTGGATGATATTATGATCTTCAGTAATACATTGGGAGAGAATATAATTCATATTCATAGGGTCTTTGAGAAGTTAAGAAAAGAAAAGTTGTTGATTAACCTGAAGAAGTGCAATTTTGTGGAGGAGTTAGTGTACCTGGGATTTTTTTTTTGTCTCAAAAGATGGTTTTAAAATGGACCTAGAGAAAGTGAATACTATCCTTTAATGGCCTACACCTAGGAGTGCTACTAAGATTAGATATTGTCATGGTTTGGCTATCTTTTACAAAAATTTTATCAGAAATTTCAATAGTATATGTGGACCCCTAAATAATATAATGAGAGGGTATAGAAAAGAGTTTAAGTGGACTATGAGAGTAGAAAAGAGTTTTGATTTGTTGAAAATAAAATTTACAGAACAACCTATTATGGCATTTCCAGATTTCAATAAGGTATTTCAAGTGGATTATGATGCTAGTGGTAATACCATTGGAGTTATTTTGAGTCAAGAAGGTAAACACATTTCATATTTTAGCGGGAAGTTAAATGATGCCAAAAGAAAATATTTTGTTAATGGTAAAGATGTTTATGTTATAGTTCTAGGATTGAGGAAAAAGAGGCATTATCTATTTCATAAAGATTTTATTTTTAATTTACTGATCATTAAGCTTTAGAATATTTGAACAACCAAGGAAAGTTGAAACAAAGGCATTTAAAATGGGTTGATTTTTTGTGAAGTTACACTTTTATTTTGCAGCACAAGAGTGGAAAGTCTAATAGGTTTCTAGATGCCCTAAGTAGGAGGCATAATTTGTTGATAGAGATTCATATAAAATTTGTTGGGTTTCATGAACTCAAGAGTTTGCATCTCGAGGATCCTAATTTTGGTGAGGCTTAGAGAGCTTGCACATAACCTATTACTCTAGAGAGGACCAGATGGTTGGAATTTATAATCCAAGATGGTATGTTATATAAAGGTATCCAAATGTGCATCCCAAAGAGTTCCATGAGGGAGAACCTAATCAAAGAAAAGTATAGTGGAGGATTGGTTGGACACTTTGGTCGAGATAAAACCATTGCTCTGTTTAGTGGGCATTATTATTGGCCACCATTGTAGCAAGATGTTAAGAAGTTTGTGCAAAGTTTTAGAATATTATATTGAAAAAGGAACCAACAAGAATACAGGGTTATATCAGCCATTAACTGTACCCGATAGGTCATGGGAGAATAATGGTATGGACATTGATCTTGGTTTACCAAGGACTTAAAGATGATATGATTCCATTTTTGTGGTGGTGGACAGGTTCTCAAAGATAGCACATTTTATTCCTTGTAGGAAGACTAATGAAGTTGTTCATGTGGAAAAATTATTTTTTAGAGAAGTGGTAAGATTACATGGTCTACCAAAGATCATAGTTTTAGATCATGACACTAATTTTGTTGGATAATTTTTGAGGACATTGTGGAAAAATTCAAAGATAGAATTGAAGTTCAGCTCAACACACCATCCACAGACTGATGAGAAAACATAAGTGGCGAATAGGAATTTGGGAAACTTGTTGAGATGCGTAGTAGGAGATAAACTAAAGGGGTGAGATTTGAATTTACATAGGCAGAATTTGCATACAAAAATTTTATCAATAGGAGACCAATAAATCCCCATCCTAGATTGTATATGGAATTAGTCCTAAAAATACTTCAGAATTAAGGAAGTTGAACAAATGAGAAAAGAGTAGATATGAAGCTGAAGACTTGTAGAACACCTAAATAATTTACATGAATAGGTGAGAAGGCATATTAATAAAATGAATATTCAATACAAGGTTAAGACAGATAAAAAAAGGAGATATAAGAAATTTTAGATTGGAGAGGAAGTTATGGTTCATTTGAGAAATGAGAGATTTCCAGTTAGAACATATAATAAGTTAAAGATGAAGAAGTTTGGACCATGCAAAATCCTATAGAAGCATGATTCAAGAAATTTTTATGAAGTACAGTTGCCCAGTGAACTCATATTTTAAATTTGATAGAGTATCATGAAGGAAGTATTAAAAATAAAATAATAGAAGCATAGTGGAATATTCTAGCATCTACTTCAGCTATATAGGGGATAGAAGACATCCTAGATAGTCATGTTGGAAGAAGCACAAGAAATAGGAAATGTAAAGAGTACTTGGTCAAATGGAAAGGAAGGCATGTTGAAGGTTCACCATAAATATCAAAGGAAGAGGTTGATCACCTTGGATTTCCTCTACACAACTGAGATGTGACAAGGTCACTTCTCAAATTACCCTAGGTGTATGATGCAAGACCATCCAGGTTGTAAGAGAAATCTCGCATCACCCAAAAATATTGTCTAGTTTTTCAATAAGGGTTAATTTTGGTAGAATTACTATTTTTTAGCAAGTTTTATTTTATTTTTGTAAGTCTTTTGTTTGAGCATGGATTGTTCCAATTATTTTCCTAGCGGCGATCATAAACTAAGTATGAAAATTCATGTTTTTACTTTTCCCTCCAACTACCCGACATCATGTATTGTCCGCATGTAAGACTCTCTTCCCAACTTTTTAAGTGGTTTAAAGGTTGTAGTTTCCCTTTGATGACCTAACATCATGCATTGTTGGAAAGTCAAGCTCTTGTCCCTACTTGCACAATGGTTCACAAGTTTCAGTTCCCCCCATGAATACCTAACTTCATACTTTTTCAACAAGTCATACCTCTATTAGAACTTCACAATGGTAGTATGTGAGTTCGGGCTTATACCTGACTCCCTGATGACATATATTATCAAACACTATGTTTTATTTCAATACATAACAGAGGATATAGGAGAATCACTTAGGCATGAATTTATACCATTGACATCGAAATTAGAAAGTTTAACTTTATAGAATATTCTATGGCAGTTATTGGTGCTATATATGTAGGAGATGAATTAGGGTTTTAGGGTTCATCAATTTGAGAAGTTTAGTTCTAAAAGGATAGTTTATGGCAATGTATTACAGATTATTGTAATAAAATTCCCATGAGGCTATAGCATATTATTTTTCTAAATATTGTAATTCCATTTTATTGAAGATAATAGAAAGCAATTGTTTATGTTCTTACAGTTGTACCGCTCTTGCTATTTTCTATTTATTTCCCTATTGTTTTGTATGTGTTTGGGTTAGTAAGGGTACTGCCCTTCATCAATAAGAAAGTTCACAAGTAAAATAGTGAGAATTTGGCTAAGCAACTAATATGATTAACTGTGACGGTCTAACCTAACTAATGGTTTTTTGCATGCAGTAAAGTAAAGATACCAATGAGAGAAAGGAGAAACATTTGTACCTATTTATCAAACATCAATTGAAAAGAAGTAAGGGTGAACCTAATTATCTTGGTAGGCAATAAAGTTTTATTTTTAGGGAAAAGTTAGGTTTATGAGGACTATCACAGTTGGGCAAGTTTAAAGGAGGTTTTTGAAGGGGTCTTGACACCCTATTTCCTTATGATTATGGTGCCTATGGTTTTCATCCTCATAAATCCCAATGTGTAAGTCTTGTTTGGTGAATAATGCATCGTTATTGTGATGAGGAATAATTGTGTACTTTGAAGTATTTATATTGTAACAAGTATGATATTCTATCCGTATATTAATATTTTTCCTGACACTAAAATCATGAGTGATATAGTTTATATGAAGTATAAACATAAGTGATAACTAAATTGAGATTTAATGGTTCAACTTAAATGACTTTTTATTGATTACAAATCTGCACTGATGATTGCTTGATTGAAATAACAACACTTGTAGGTGGTATTAACATACAAAACTTGTATTATAACTATGAGGAATACTCGATCTATGGTACACTCTTTTCTATGTCTGTGAATAAGTAAATCAAGAAAGGAATGTATCTAACAAGTGCTTATGGTCTAATATTTTAGGTCCCTTACCAGAAAAGGTCAATGATTAAAATGTTGAAATATTTACATACAATCTTCAAATGAAAATTATGCCTTTGAATTACAGTGACTTCCAAAAAAAGGAAAGGAAAGGAAAGGTCCTTTTATAGTCCACTATACCAGCCATACATTTTTGGGTCTACATATGGTGACAGTAATATGGGACTACCCTGTACTCTTGCGGGAGGCATCCATTATGCTACAAACGAGGCATACATACCCTACCCCCCAGTGTGATTTGAACTTGTGACCTCCCTTTCAAGAGCACAAGTCCTCCACCACTAGAAATGGAAGTTGAAGATTATATATATATATATATATATGCACACAAAATGATTATATGCAACACCCAAATGCTCAGGAAAAATAATTTGCAACACCCAAATCCCCATGTGATTGGCAACAAAATAGATAGCTACAATTTTTTTTTTTTTAAAAGAGAGAACCTAATTGCAACGCTTAAAAATTTCAATTTAGGTTGAACCAAAAACCATTTTATAGCAGCGATTTATTAAACCTTCACTGTGCAAATAAAAAAGGGGGTTACAGTGAAGAGAAAACCATAGACAAATTTGAAAGAGCTTCATTCCCGAAGACTTTAAACTCATACCTTTAAATTGCAAAAAGAATCTAGAAGATATTAAATTGTTCTAAAAAGAAATCCGATAATTTTTTTTCCCCAATCGCCAATCCTACAGTTTGAAATTTTTTCCCAACATTCTACCAGAAAATTTCATAATAAAAAGAATTAGAGATGATATAAAAATGAGGAAGAAAAAGTCTTGAATTCTCCCAACTCTTTATTTCCAAAAATTAAAAGTCATTCACGGAATGAATGAAAGAAAGAAATTCTATTAATTTTTTTAATCTTTAAAATTTCATTGCAAATAATATATTTTATCATAATTTAAGCTCCTTGATTTTATTAAATCAAATTTCCTATTTACTAGGAAAAATAATGTAAAAAACATTGGTAACTAGGAATGTTAGGGGCTTAAATGCCCCTAACAAGTATCGGCTCATTAGGAGCCAATTGTATAACTCTAAATTTTATCTTGCTCTTCTTCAAGAAACCAAATTGTCTGTTGATTCTGCACCTAAATTGTTCAAATCTTGGAATGTGGGGGATTCTTGGGCTGCCCCCACTGATGGTGTATATGGAGGTATTGTGGTTCTTTGGGATCCAATTAAAGTATTTGTTGAACAAATAGCATTGGGGAAATATTGGATGCTTTCATTAGTTAAGAGTTGTTCCATGAAATTGTCCTTCTGGCTATTTAACATTTATGGTCCTTCTTCTACTACAGACAAAAGTAAGCTCTGGACCCTCCTCGGTGACTTGTTAAAGGCTCTTCAGGGGGAATTGCTTTTTTTGGGTGGAGATTTTAATGCTTTTTAAAATCATGATGAAAAAACTAGAGGGATTCTTCCTTCTCCTAAGGCCATGCTAGAGTTTAATCAATTCATAAATGAAATTAATCTCTTAGACGTCTCTCCTAAGATGGGTAAATTCACATGGATGAACCACCTCATTGATTTATGCAATATTGGAGAACGATTGGATCACTTTCTTCTTTCTGATCTATGGCTTCAAACTGAAATAGATTATCATTCTCTTACCTTACTTATTTCTGGTTCAGACCATTTTCTGATTTTGCTTCAGCTATCTAATTCCTCTTCTCCTTGAAAAGGCACCTTTAAGGTTGAACCAATAAGTTTTCATGATAAGTATTTCATCCCTTTATTAAAACACTTGTGGCAAAATTATCCTAATATGAAGGTTACTCGATTATTTAGATTGGCCAAGAAATTACAGCTTCTTAAACTGAAAATTAAAGAATTTAACATCACTTACTTTAAGAATATCTTCCAAGAGAAAAAAATATTTCAATAAAACTTATCAATGGTTAATGATTACGTTATTCAAAATGGGATGGATGCTCAGTCTTCTGTCTGAGAGAAAGAGCTTCTAAGTGCCTTAGAGTAAATGCTTCTTTGAGAAGAGATTTACTAGAAACAGAAGTCATGTGAAACTTGGAGTGTAGATGGTGATAGGAATACAAAGTTCTTTCATGCATCAACTAAGTTAAGGCATCTTCGTAATAAAATCATTCAAATTGATTCTTCTAATGGCTTATTAGAGGATGAGGAAGATATAGTTGGTGAAGGTGTGTCATTTTTCTCACACTTATTGACTAAAGAACAGGTTCACCCTTCTCCTTCCCTTCTAGAAACCATCCCTAATTGTGTTTCTAAGACATATAATTCTATGCTTATGGCTCCCTTTTCTCTACAAGAACTCAGAGATGTAGTTTTATCAATGTCCCCAGATAAAGCCCGAGGTCTAGATGGGTTGACCATATTTTTCTTCCAAAAATGCTAGGAATTTATGGGTAATGATTTAGTACTTGCGTTAGAGGAGGATAGAATCCATAAGACTATGTTAAAAGAGCTTAATCATACTTGGATTTATCTTATCCATAAGAGAGATAATCTTGAGACTTTTGTCAAAATTTGCCCTATTTTGCTCTGCAATTCTTTATATAAAATCTTTACTAAATCTATTACTGTACAGTTATCCAGAATTCTTCCTAAAATTATATCATATGAACAAGGGGGTTTTGTCCCTGGTAGGGAAACCTCAGAGGGTGCATATTTGGCCCATGAAATCTTGTATTCCATCCACCTTCAAAATCAATCTGCTATGGTCCTTAAGCTAGATATGATGAAAGCATACGATCGGGTTGATTGGGACTTTCTTCTGTTGGTTCTTACCAAATTGGGTTGCCATAGAAACTAGGTAAAATGGATCCAGGCTTGTATATCTTCTCCTTTGTTCTCGGTCCTCATTAATTAATCCCCTATAGGTTTTTTCTCATCCTCAAGAGGAATTAGATAGGGGGACCTACTTTCTCCCTTTCTATTTGTGTTAATGGATAAGGGCCTTAGTAGGTCAATATGTCATGCCCGAAAGGTGGGTATCTAGAAAGGAATCTCTTTGAATAATGGGGAAGAATCACACACACACAAAATTTTTGCAAATGATACCCTTCTATTTTGTGAAGCTTCCATTATGGAAGCTCAAGCTATTAAACAAGTCATTGAGAGTATTCTATGGCCTCTGGGTAGTTAATCAATCCAGCTAAATCAAAAGTTTTCTTCTTAAATGTTACCCCATTAGTACAACTATGTCTTCTTAATTTTTGGGGATTTTCTTTTGGGGGAGTTTCCTTGCCGATATCTTGGAGTCTCTTTCTTCTCTGGATCAGAAAACCATCATTTCTAGGATAAGATAATTTCTGCAATTGCTCAACAGATTCTCTCCTAGAAGCATAAATGGTTGACCCTGTCTGGAAAGTTACTCATGATTAAATTAGTTTTGAATGCCATTCCCATTTATCTAATGTCAATGTTAAACATGGAAAAACACTCCATAGAGGAACTTTAGTCCATCTTGATAAATTTCTTATGTGCAGATAATGTATCTAATAAAAATAAGTTGCCCCTCCTTGCCTAGAGTAAAGTTTGTTCTCCTAAAGATTGTCAAGGTGAAGGTATCAAAGATTTGTCTTTAAAAAATAAGGCATTAGGTGCTAAAATGCTTTAGAAGTTGTACCAAAATCCTAATTCCAAATGGGACAAACTTATGAGACTAAAATATCTTGATTTTGACAACAGGGAAAGGATCATTATAATGACAGTTTTACCTCGGGGCTCTACCATGTGGAATTTAATGGTCTCTTGTCGGGATCTCATCTTTCCTTCCCTTTGTTGGCTAATTCATGATGGTTCAAAAGAATGAATTTGGGAAGATCAGTGGAATGGTCACACTCCCTTGGCCCGCATCCAGGATTGGCACCCTTTGTAGAATCACCTTAAGCAAATATGGGGCGACTGTGTTTCCCATTACTTCATTATTTGTGATGACATTGTAGTTTGGAAAGATCTTTCTAGACTAAGTGGTTTTTCTCATTTGATAGAAGAACTTCATACTCTTCTCACCTCCAGGGGTATCCTATTTTATCCCCTTGAAGATGAACTCATTTGGCTAGGTTCTCCCTCTGGGAAATATATGGTCAAGGATGACTATAATTTGCATTTCCCTCATCAATTTTTAGATTATTGGCCTATAAATCTGTTATGGGGCCCTGCTTGCCTTCCCAAGGCAGGTTCCTTTGCTTGGCTAGCCATTCAAGATAGGGTCCTCACTGGTTCCAGGCTTGATAGGTTAGGAATTACTGCTATCTTTCCTTGTACTTTATGTGGATTTTTTTATGGAAACCTTCGATCAGTTATTCCTTCATTGTCCATTTTCTCTTGATTTTTGGTATTTGCTTATTCAACATCTTGGATGGTCTACGACCATCGGTCCTAACCTTTGTGATCACTTCAAAGCCTGGCCTTGTTTTCATAAAGTTTCCACATTTTGGCCCCTTTGGAAGATCAGCCCCTCTCTAGTCATTTGGAATATCTGGCTTGAAATGAATGAAAGAGTTTTTAGAAATAAATATAATTCTTGGGTAGATGTGATCGGTAAAATTGAGAGGACTATATGAGAAGTTATGCTTTCCTATCATTTGAAATTGATTAATTCCAATTTTTTTTTTTCTAAATGGGATTTCTTCATTCACAAAAATTGGCCTTTGTTGCAGACTCTTCTGCCTCATGGCTATCATTCTTCCATCCCTTCTCCTTCCCACTTAAATGTAACATGGTCAACTCCCCCACATAGATTTGTTAAACTTAATTATGATGGTGCCTCTAGGGGAAACTCGAGCATTTATGTCACGGGGATTGTTTTAAGAGACTCGAAGGGCAACATAATTAGAGCAACTTGCAAGAAATTACCTTCAGATTCTAATAATGTTGCAGAGTTTGAAGCCCTTCTTCTTGGTCTTTCCCTAGCAGTCTCCATGAACCTTCCTAATCTCATTATCGAGGGTGACTCAATGGTGATTCACGTCATCATCTCCTCTAGAAAGACTTCCTCATGGAAATTAAGATATAGGCTAGATTTGGTTTGTAGAAAATTGGAAACCCTTCAAAATTTTGAATTGACTCATTGCTTTAGAGAAGCAAATTTGATTGCAAATTTTTTGGAAAATAAGGCTATTGATGATCCCATTCCATTTTAGGGGATGGATGAGTGTTTTCTTTCACATTTGACTTAACTATCTCAATTACGCGTAATTACTATTGCTTATATATTTTTCTCTACCTCTCATTTGCATGGCTCCACTTTCACTTTTCTCAGATTATGCTAGTTCATGTATCCCGAGCATGTATATTTTATATTTGAGTTTTACACTACTACTAATTGATCTTTCCAGTTGGCTGTGAAGGAGTCTATGCAAGTCTTTGGATTGGTTAGTACATGTTCTTCTTTTCAGGACTTTGAAGGAATGTATTTACTTGTCTTCCTTCTAGAGATAACATATTTTCTATGGGTGGGGAATTTATGTGGCTGTTGTTATAATTAGAATTATGTGCCATAGTCACTTCTATATCTGGTAGTGTTTACGTTATCCAAGTTTTGCCTATTTTATAAGGTCTACCTCATTACATTTTGTTTCTTTACGAGCGATGATGTGGAGGTTTTCTTTTCCAGGTTCTTTCCTCCATGAGTCCTTGTTGAACCCGTGTAAAAAAAATATATAAATAATAAAAATATTTTAGTGGTTATGGCCACTTTTGCTTAAAAAACTTATAATTTCAATATGTATAAATAATATTCATTAATCTTTTAACTTCTATTCCATTTATTTGTACTTTCTTAAATAAATTTCCTATTTAATAGGAAAGAAAATCAAACTAAAAATCATTTTCACTCAAACTTGTAAATGACATTTAAAATGTTAATAATGATTTCATAATAAAAAAAAAAAAAATTTAATTATTTACTTGCATAATATGATTTTAAATCTAATATTTGTAAATTTTATGATATTAAGTGACAACATTAATGAAATAGTAATAAAAATATATTAATTTGATAATTTAATATGTTTTTTTATCAGTAAAAGGCCTAAGGCATGGTTTTTATTATATTAAAAAGTTGTAAAGATACATTGTCTCTGTTCACTGCGGGCACCAGTAGGAAAGAAAAGAGAAGAAAACCTCCAGTTTAGCCCGCGACCAAGGTCCATAATATGTCTTATAGTCTAAATTACAAAATAGAATAGAAGAAGACATTCCTCCTTTTACAATTTGATCCCTCACAAGAGGTAATCCGTATCCTTTCTAACCTTAACTATTACATAGAATTCTTCTGGAAATCGTCAGCCCACTTTCGCACTGCTGCTTCCTTTTGGGAAGTCTTTCATATCATTCCTTGTCCATTTTCTTTCTAAATTACCTTTATCCTGAACCTGCACAGACATCACTTACAACAGACAACTATATCTACCTGGTTCATTAGTGATCTATAACATCTTGAATTTTAGATAAGATAAAACTCCAAAATATTCCATCATATCGCAGTTACACGCATTTTCCAAATAATTTACTTATGCAGATCATAATGAAATGTTATTGGTGCAATTCCTATTTTCTTGAACCAGAAATTAATAATAATCTACCTAAGCAGAGGATTGCTAAATTATGTCATTTCTCGTTAAACATAATGCAATATTTTAAGTAATATAGTTCTTCCATTAATTCCTACAGTGCCTAAGTCTAAATTAATACCACATGCTTCTGCTAAGGGTTATTCTTACATTCCTTTCATGCTGATGTTATCTATAATGTTGTTACTATTAAACTATAATTCATGATAATAGATCAAAATTATAGTTCAGATATGTGCCTTTGGTTATGGTTCCGGGTGTAACCCCGACTATCAAAAACAAAAGGTAATTCTCCGTTATAAGTTACATAAAACTTATGAATAAATGTCTAGTGATAAAATATCTAATTTAATTTAAAGCATAAAAAGGCCTTCCTATCCTAGCAGAAATCCTCTGTCCTTACCCTGAATCTTTCCACTCAAGGTAGAAGGGTCCATGCCGTAGGAGGAAAATCCATCCTACCGCTCTGAGATGTCGTCATTATCATCATCATAGATATTTATTGCTTGAGCCAAGCTTGTCCCATCCTGAGCAGCTATAAAACCTGCAATGCTTTCTTCTTTTAAATATGTAGTAAACCAGTCGAGGTTATCTGCGTGCTTGATATCTAATAGGGCTGTCAGAAAATTTAGGTTTCTACCCCTGCTAACCAGGGATGAGTTGAAAGCCTCCCTACTCTCAAACCATAAGATAGGGTATCTAGGGGCCGAATTGTCCCCTAAGAGGGCTCTCTCATAATTCCTGGCTTTGGGAATCATCAAAGCTTCATCTATGTTGTGAAGGACAATGTCAATACCTCCAATAATGTCCTCTTTGAATATCTTTTCACAAATAATTTTTTTTAATCTTTTGTCCCTTTCCAGGAACATTTCCAAGGCTAGGAACATTGATGCAATGTCCAATTTCACTCTCGTCCTATCAATATTTTTCAAGTAATCTTTTCTTAAAACTTTGATTATAGCCTCTACCACTAATAAGTTATTGTGCTTAATGATGCCCTGAATCCTATGTTCCATAATTTCATTCTTGACTCCCGTTTGTTGCTTCTCTCCTCAGAGTCTAATTGGGGTATCCATATTATTTTTCTTCTTTGTATCCTTATGCAGAAGAGAAGTGCAACTCTATGTCCAGCAGAAGTTTTTTCAGATATTTGAAAACTTTCTAAATACAGTATTATAGTGTATATGATATATATAAACTTTGATGCAAATTTCTATGTTGTTAGAGTAATAATTTATTAATTTAATATAATTCCCTACCTATCTCGAGGTTATACGAGTGAGATGTCCTTTCAATATTTTGGCCTTGCTAAAAAATCCATTTCATAAGTAAGATTTGTAGTAAGGGGTCTTATATCATTGATGCAGGTCATACATATTGATTGTCAATAAGTGTTGTAATGCCTATATGTTGATAGCTTAATAAAGGGGCATGTTTGCCAGTAATGATTTTAATAATTATCCTCCTTTTGCTTAGCTGTGAGGCAGATTTTACTTAACTTCAATTATGGTGCACATTTAATCTTCCATTAAAATTAAAAGATCTTATGAGATTTTTCAAATTAGCGTATCTAACATGATCTTTTTAGTGTTATAATTCCTTAGATTTTGACATTAAATAGTATTAAATGGGGATTTCTTTGAATCTAAAACCATTACTATGAATATTTATGACAAGAAGTCGTATAGTCAGATACTTTCTTATTTTTATTAATGCTATTTTGGCTCGATCATCTTTATCCTTAATTGAGAAGAGATATACTATAAGAGATAGATTCATTAATGACTACTTAATAAGGAGAGAGGATAATATTTCCAGTAGTCCTAGATGCGGAACCCCCAAAGAAACTCTATACCTATAAAACATAAATGTCCTTAAGACGTAAATGCGTATACGATCTCAGGAAAAGGATAAAAGTTTATATGAATCTATGTATTTTGGAAGGGTAACATGAAAGGCTAGTGGAAAGAAAAAAATAGATAAGTGATCTCTGAAATTCTGAAGTTTGCCTAAGAGAGAAAGATATCGACAGGATGGGTGTAAATAAAGCAATAAGTTTATTAAAAGAAAAGGATAGAGCCATTGCAAGTGTTCCGCTAAATCAGAAAAGGAACAAACTAGGTGCTTATTTTGAAAAGGGATGTCAGGAAAGCACATATTTCAAAGATTTCCCACAAATCTGAAATGCCCGTGAAAGAACTAATAAAAGGAACTATTATGTAAAGGTATATTACAAGGAATCTATAGTACTATGAAGGAGGAAGGGGGAGTGGAAGGATACCAAAATTATGACATCAGCCCCGTGAGCTAAAAGTTGGGAAAATAATATGCCTAGTATAAGAAAGAAGGGGGAAGTAACATAACCCCCTTACTCAGAAAAGGACAGTCAGGGATAAAATTTATGAAAAGGTGGTGGTTTGAAGATGTTTAAAGGAAAGAGAAATGGATGTATTATTGTGCAAGTAGCTATATCACATTATTGCCGACATTTCAAAGAGCAGTTGATAGTTCTCAAAAAGGGAGGAGTCCAAGAGGTAGAGGAAAGAAGGAGCCGAAGCCCTAGGGAGGAAAATGGGGACAAAAAAATATATGGAAAAAAAAAGAAAATTTAACTAAGGGGTACCTAGACATCAAATCCTTGTCAAGATTAGATGTTATAGTGTCTAACTGATTCCTTGTACGAAGAGTCCAAATCTATAATAACGATAATGAATATAGAGTATATGTAATAAAGGCATAGGGAAAAGTGACTTAACTGATAAAGGTGAGGGAAAAGCTTCTAGCTGAGTCTCAGAGTTTTTCAACAATAGAAAGAAAGTGTGAAGAAAATTTATTAGACAATCACTTGCTTGAATAGTGAAGCATCACCTATATTAAAAATGGCCCTGAACTATTGTGGCTACGATCATCTGAATGGTGCTAGTAGCAATTGGAAAGATATCGACGATACCAAGTTGAGTTTTTATGATTTGGAAGATTTGTACCGATGGGTGCATATCCGACCTTTGTATCCCATTATGTAGAAGTTGGTTGAGAGTGGGTTAATCCAAGCGGTAGGGTTTCCAATTGCCATCCACACTGCCAAACTGATAATGGAGCGCATAGCTTGATTTGACCCCGTAAGTCGACAGATAAGGAATTCAAATAATGAGGTTGTAGTAACCTTAGATAGACAGTCAATGCACAATTTGTTTGGCCTTCCAACCAAAGAAGAATATAATGACTGAGATTTTGCAATGTCCACCTCATATTTTAATAAGAAGAAATCTAGATGGAGAGCTGAGATATCAACCAATTAATTTAGAACCAAGAGGGCCCCTAGCTCCAAACTTCCAAAGAAATTATATAGGACCAATCTAAAAAGAGAGATCTTGGATATCCTAGTGATGCTTCATCGCCTTTGGGGAAATGAGAGTGCCCTAAATTTTGAGGAGTGATGGTTTTTCATCGTTCAAACCGTCAATGTCGATAGAAGATATATTGATTGGGCTCAGCTCCTGAGTGGAAGGTTAACTGAAATTCTCAATATTTCTAAATGCACGTCTTCCTTTCATATGTCTTCCTATATCATTTATGCCTTAGCTTGTGTTTGTGGCTAGCCCAACCTCCTGAGTTTAGAAGAGTATGAGGAAGCTATACAAGTTTATGATTACTATGCATGTTTGCAAATGCATAATAGTTACAAGAGTTTCAAAAGAGTAAATGATGCATTCAACATAAAATTATGTAGGGAGCTGCAGGGCTACCCTGAGCGGAGAATGTCCCCGGAGGCAATGATAGGCCATTTTAATGGCATACTTTAGATACCCTAGGAGAACTTTTGATAGGTCTTTTCCTATGTTTTCTTTTATTACTCCAAGAATTTATGATTTAAAAATGTTAATATGTGGTAGTCAACCACTGAACCTATGCCATGGACATATACTTACTTAATATGCTTTATCTGGATGAATATTCTTTTTTTTTTACAATGGAATTATGATCATGTTTTTTGAATGAATTGACTGTTTGAGAAATAGATAATGCATATGTACTTTAATGATTATTTTCCATGAATGATTTTATCCTAACAGTTTAACTATAGCGCATTGAAGTAGCAACCATCATCTTGTTTAGGCGAGCACGTCTATGTGCTAGACACCTACCTCGGTCCTGCAGCAGACACACATGGATGAAACATCAGCGTAGCTGTAGTGGAAGGTTTCCAATTAAGCCAGGTGGAAATGGTTGAGAGAAGAATTGGAAAATGAAATAATTTCCCTGATGAAATCTAGGAGAGAGTGGGAAGTTAGATCTGCTATCTAAGCAGTTCTTTCCTCTTTTTTGGACCGATTCCATTTCCTGCTTTCTAGATTTCCTTTCTTTTAGTTGTTTGTAATAAAAGCTTTGCCTTTTCTTAGGGCATGTTGAGTTTAGAAGTTAGATGTTTTCCTTTAAATAAATCCCCACTCCTACATGAGAAAAAGGGTATTATTATTATAGTTACAATATAGTTCAATTCTGTTGTTTTACTGTTGATGAAAATCTCTGTACTTTGTTATTCATTTTAATGAGAAAATGAAGTGTCAAAATTAGTTCTGTGTAATTGAGTGTTCTGGGTACTCACCCAAGGGGGCCCACTTGGTGAGGAATATATAGTTAGATTAATTTTAGTTTAGTTCACTTTCCTACAATTTTTTTCATTTCAATTCCTATGCTGAATAGCTCTTGCAGTGAAAGCCATAGGACAGCTACCGCTTCCTGCGGCCAAGTAGCAGAGTAACTAAGGCATTATAGTTAGTTTGTGCACTCTTCCATTCTGATAGAAACATTTAGTTCTATCATTTACTTTCAATTATTTACTTTCACAACAATAGTTTAGCTTTCCTTCAAGTATTCATTTCATGCAGTAATAGTATAGTTTCCCTTCGAAAGCATTTACTTCCTCAAACCATAGAATAGTTTCTTTCCAACATTTTATTTCCTGCAACAATTATAGAATGGTTGGTTGAGAAAGTGCTTGGTGCATATATTTTTCTGGCCCATTTCAAGTAACAAGTCCTTGGGTTTGACATATTAAATGAGTTTCTTATAAAGAGGATGAAGTGCTTAGTTGGATGTCTAATCCCCGAGTTAAAGGATTATGTTTAGTTTCTGAGCCTTTATAACGAGCGATCATTTTTGGTGCCGCTGCCGGGGATAGTGCTGAGCCTGGTTCTTATTCAACTATTCCTAGGATATTTTTTCATGCTTTCATTTCCTTCTTTAAATATATTAATCCCTATCTTAACAAAACAAACCGCTATTCACATCATCCCATACTATCTGCATGCATAATAGACAAAGAGACGCCCAAGGAAGGTACTTTCCAAATTCATCTAGTAACCCTTTTTGAAGAAGAAATCCAGTTCATTGACACTATTGTTGAGCTTCCTGAAGCCCCTTCATCATCCTCATCTTTTGAGGTTGAATTTTGTGGGTTCTTCCAAGAACAACCAGAAGCCAATCTATTTGATGAAGCCTTTGCCAACCTAGAACTCCAGAATCCTAGAGACAAAAATCCTTGGTAGTTAGTCATCTACCAACCTCAAAACACATCTCAAAATCCACCTCAGTGACCACGAAGGATGGCCAATCCTACTACATTTCCTTTTCCCATCTCCGATCAGCGAGATAATAACAACCTCAAGAATATTCCTTCTTCTACTCTTCCAAAATTTTATGACCTTGTCATAGAGGACCTGAATACATTTCTCTTTGAGTTTGATATCCTTTGTAGGAGTTATGAATACACCACTAATGCCCACAGACTTAAGCTTTTTCCTACAACACTTAGAGAGTCTGCATTGCGATGGTTTATGGGATTAGGAAAGGATGTTGTCCATAACTGAGATGAAATGAAGGATACTTTCTTGCTGAAATACAAGGAGTATTGTCAAGGAAATGATATGCAAGGGGATGACATATTTAAGATGTCATAGAAGGAGGATGAGAGTCTTGAGGATTATGTCTCAAGGTTCATGTTCATTTTGCAGAAGAATACTCAGCATGAGCTTAATGAATAATCTCAGAAGTTTCTCTTATTGCGAGGCATTCATGATGAATTCACAAAGGCACTAGACCTAATGGCTAGAGGAGATATCACCCAGACATCATGGGATGATATCTGGAAGATCTTCCTTAAGTACTCAAGAGCTTCTATTAAGAAAGGAAGGGGATATAGGTCCATCCTGGGGAAGTCCAATGGTGTTGGTGCTTCACAGATAGAGATAACCAATCTCTTGTCTGATTTTAAGAAAGGTATCATTAACAACATGACCACTCAGCTGGAAACCATGTAGGCTAAGAAGAAACATGAGGAAGTAGAGGCCATGCTAGTAGAATTCTGTCCATATTGTAGATAGAAGAAGAGAGACTGCAGATGAAAACTGGTTGCTAACATGGAGACTACAAAAATACTAACTGATTACAAACCAGTTGAACCAGATGATGAGAAACTATTCTTTATCAGTCAATGATGACCATGGGTATAGAGACAAGGTATGCCTTAGGACCCTCTTTCATTTAGTGCTCCTTTTTATAATAATCAATGACAACTCCCCATGAATTATCAAAATCCTCCCTGGAATAATTCCCAGATTCAATGGCAAAATTACCCCAATCCACAGTGGCCAAACCCTCAAGGAGGTTGACAACAACTTCAAGTGGGTTGGCAGCTACCACAGGGTAATTGATAGAAAAACCCATAGTGGCAAGGTGGCCAACAATGGCCAAATCAACCACAAGGATTTTTACCACCACCTATGCAACCTCCACAACATAAATCTCTTTTGCCACCTCCTGCAGCCACTAACCTACCTCCTAAGCCTACTGAGTTACCTACACAACCATAGCCAAACCCCAAAAATCAACCTCCTTTGCCTTAGCAAAATGTGTATGCTACAGATCTGTTGCAGTATCCCATGCAATACCCTACGTATGCAATCAACCTTGATGATATTCACTTATGGTCTAGTACCACTCTGCCTGCACCTGAGCCTCCTATAATTACTGAAATGCCTTCTAAGGAGCCCAATCAACATGACAATCCATCTACTCTAGTAGCCTCTACACCACTAGCCAAAACCAATCAACATACCATTCCCCCTTTTCCACAAATATTGCAACATAGCAATCCAAAAACCACTGATGAAGCAACTTTCAATATCCTTGACCAACTAAAGAATGTCAGCATCCAAATTCCCCTTTTCCAAGCAATCAAATATGTTCCCACCTATGGAAAAGCTATCAAGGAAGCTTTCTTTAAAAAGCCTGGTCACAAGAAGAAGGATCCCCAAACTGTCCATGTCCTGGGAAAACTGGTAGATATCATGTTAGGGAAGCTTACCATCCCAAAATATACCGACCCTGGAAGCCCTATTGTCAAGGTCATTATTAATGGGATTGCTATAAAAAATGCCTTGATTGATCTTAGAGCCACCATTAATGTCATGAACAAGGACATTATGCAATGCCTTGGTATCACCAATTTCTGCAATACACCTACTATCTTGCAGCTTGCAGCCAGTTCAATTGTAAAGCCTAATGGAGTGGTGGAGGACATTATGGTTGACCTTGAGTTTTGGTCCTACCCTTCATATTTCATGATCCTCTCACCAAAATATACCTTAGGAGGCTATCCAATTATTCTAGGACATCCTTGGATGGCTACCACTGATGCCTATATCAGTTGTTGGTCAGGAGATATGACCATTTTTGATGGCCAGCACACCAAAACTTTGGCCTTGTATCCTCCTGCTCAACCTCAGATGGAATTAGCCTCTCCCATATGGCCATATGTAGGAGAGGAAGATGAAGTTATTAATTCAGTCTCCCAATTAATGATGTTAACAAGGGATGCCTTCTTGCAGCTTCAGGAGGAAGATAAAGTAATCACCAACATCATGCATAACCAGTATGGATCGAACTTAGACCCCTTGGACAGTTCCTTCCTAAACCACTCCCTGTAGTCATTATACTCTAACTACCAAATATCTTCCCCTGTATCCAACCATCTCTGTCACCAAATTCTTCCCTATGAGATCCAAGTGCCCTCATTGACCGATGCATCTATGGTCGAGCTCACTAAGAAAATTGAAGTTTCTCCTGAACGCTGCTTTAACATTAATAGTAAACTTATTCCTCAACAACAAACATAATTGACCAAGTTACTAAAGAACCATGCCACAACCTTTGCTTGGGATTACACTGATATGAAAAGTCTGGACCCAAAGTTATGCACTCATAGGATTTTTCTAAAGGAGGATAAACCCCCAGTAAGGCAATTTCAAAGGCACGTCAACCCTGCCCTCCATGAGATAGTTAATGCTGAATTCCAAAAAATCCTTAAAGCCGACTTCATATACCCTATATCAAATAACCAGTGGGTTTCCCCACTAGTCATAGTTCCTAAGAAAGGTGGCAAGTGAAGTGTGTGTGGATTACAGAGAGCTTAAAAATGCCACTAAAAAGGACCATTTTCCTCTTCCATTCATTGACCAGGTTCTAGACTCTCTAGCAGGGAAGAAATACTTTTCTTTCTTGGATGGGTACAGTGGATACAATCAAATCCAAATTCTTCCTAAGGATTAGGAAAAGACTACATTCACCTACCCATGGGGGAATTTTTCTTATTCAGTTTTACCGTTTGGCCTCTGCAACGCTCGTGCTACTTTTCAGCAGGCGATTATCAACATTTTTGCTAACATTTCCTATGACTGTATGGAGATCTACGTGGATGACTTTACAAATTATGGTGAAACTTATTTGGAAGCATTGGCAAATCTGGAAAAAGTCCCCACCAGGTGCAAAGAACACAACCCTTCTTTGAACAATGAGAAGTGTTTTATGATGATGCATGAATGATTAGTGATTGGTCACTATATATCTTCTCTTGGCATTCAGGTAGACCCAACCAAAATTTAAGTCATTGTAAATCTGCCTATCCCAGCCAAACAAAAAGATGTCAGAAGCTTTCTTGGTCATGCTGGGTATTACAGGAGATTCATAAAGGAATTCAGCAAGATGGCTATTCCTATGTATTCATCACTCACTAATGATGCTAACTTTATCTGGACGTCAGACTATGATGAAGCTTTCCTACAGCTAAAGTCTATACTGACTCAGGCACCTATTTTACGAAGTCCTTATTGGACCCTCCCATTCTACATACATATAGATGTCTCTGATCATGCCATTGGTGTAGTTCTTGGAAAAAAGGAAGGTACTCTAGAACATGCTATTTATTTCATTAGCAAAAATCTGCAAGGAGCTGAGTTGAATTATACAGCTACCGAAAAAGGAGCTATTGACTGTTATCTATGCTCTAAACAAATTCTGCCACTATGTCACTGGTTATCAAATTTTTGTGTATACGGATCATGCAACCATTAAGTACCTAGCTAACAAACCTACAATAACATGGAGGTTAGCTAGATGGCTGTTGCTGCTATAGGAGTTTGATATTACCATCATAGACAAGCCTGGCAAATCAAATGTGGTGGTCGATTTTCTCTCACACCTGCATAATGCTGATGAACCTATGGTAATTGATGACAGTTTCCCTGATGACCACCTATTCTCCATTGTAGTTCAAGCTCCCTAGTATGCTAATATTTCTAGCTATCTGGTCTCCCAAAAGGTACCTCCATACTTCTCTCCAAAGGAAAAGTGGTTACTAATAGAGAAAAAATTGAAATTTTCATGGATTGCTGATTGTTTGTTCTGTACTGGCCCCAACCAAATATTGAAAAGGTGTATTCAAGAGGATGAAACTTATGACATCCTACGGGCTTTTCATGATGAGCCCTATGGAGGACATTTTTATGCCAAAAGGACAACCATGGAGGTACTTAACACTGGTTACTACTGGCCATCCCTTTACAAGGATGCAACCAATTACACAAGGAAGTGTGATCAACACGAGAGGATGGGGAAACCTACTAAATCTGATGAAATGCCACTCTTTCCTCAGGTAGTAGTGACTCCATTTGATAAATGGGGAATCAATTTTGTAAGTCCCATCAGTCTTGCATCTGATGACAATTCATACATACTTGTATGTATTGATTATGTAACCAAGTGGCTGGAGGTTAGAGCCATGAAGCATGCCAGGGATAATAGAGTTGCACAATTTCTATATGAGGAGATATTCATGCACTATGGTGTACCTTGAGAGTTAGTCACTGATCAATGAGCTCAATTTACCTCTACGTTGATTACTGCTCTGATGAATGAGTATAATATTCACAACTGAAAATCAAGCTCCTATCACCCACAGGCAAATGGTCAGGCATAAATCACCAACAAGGAGATAGAAGCTATCCTCACGAAGATAGTTTAGTTGTACAATAAATATTGGAGTAGTTGTCTCCAAGAAGAAGTATGGGCCTATCGAACTACATGGAAAAAAACAAGAGGGTTTACTCCTTTTGAGTAGGTATATAGAAAATAGATGTGATGCCGATTGAGTTCGAACATAAGACTTTACACACGACATTGCAACTCAACATTGATATTACTAAAGCACAATGCAAGAGGATCCTACATCTTACCCATCTAGATGAGATAAGGAAAGATTCCTTGTAGCACACAGAATTGGTTTAGACACAACAGAAAAGTGGCATGATTCTCATACCCTTTCCAAACAGTTTTCTCCTGGCAACTGGGCTCTTTTGTATGACTCTAGATTCTAAGAAACCCAAGTTAAGATTACAACACATTGGCTTGGCCCTTATGAGATTATACATGTTTATTCTAACAGAGGAGTTCAGATATCCACCATTGACCCTATACATTTCAAGTTACTAGTGAATGGTCATAGGCTTGGTCTGTACCATAAACCTGAGACAAAGGCTGATTTCCTGCGGTACTTTGTGGTGCAAAGCACCTCCAATTTTGGTGTGTTAGTGTGTTTTAGGGATGTAATAGGTTTTTTTGTTTGGATTGGAATAAGATCCAATAGGTTGGATACAATGTTGATCAAGTTCATGTTTGTAAGAGCCAAGAATGCTCACTAGGTGTTTTATGGTCATTTTGATCTAGAAAACCAAAATGTGTTATTTTTGTGTATCTTGAGTTTAGGATGTGTCTTGGGATCCTAAATATCATAATTATGGTCATAGAAGTCGATCATGACCATTGAGTTGACAAAAGAAGTCAAATTTCTCAAAATGTAAAAGTTGCTCGAGCAACTTTTGCAACTTCTTGACAAGAAGTTGCAAAATGAAGTTAGAGCGGTTGTAACTGAACATGCTCGATACATGAGTATGGATTTTATGATTTTGAGAGGTTAATGAAATTTTGGATTGCAAAACTTGTTTTTGGTACTTTTGTACGGATGCCTTTGACTATATCTTTGTAATTCACAGAGCTTTCTGCATTCTGTATGACTATGTATGGATTGGGAAAGGAGATCAGACCCCATGGGGGTGTAGTGTTTCATGTTAGATTTCTTTTTCATACTTTATATTGCTTTGAAGTTCTAGGAGTACAGAGTTACATTAATTGCAAGGTCACTATTTTGTAATTCCATTTGCAGAGTCTCAGTGCCCAAAATGGCTCTAACCTAAGCATCCACTGGTAGAAATGGCTGAAACCATGGGGGATGGAGGGTTAGAGTCTATAAATAAGGTTTTTTTTTTCCTTTTTGTTTTTTCAATGAGGTTTCAAGACCAAGCTTGATGCCCTATGGCTAACTGTTAAGAATAGGTGAGTCTGGATAGGGTGAAGAAGGATTTGGTTCGAGCACCCATGATCTTAGGGAAAAGACTTAGAGGCATTTTTAGAAGCCCTAGATAGTATCCTTGAAGGATTAAAAGGTTGGAGGAGGTGAAATGAAGTTTGGAGATCAATTTGGTGACAATTGATCAAGACTGGTCCAAAGGCCTAATTAATAGGCTGAAAACTAGGGCCTGATAGAAATTAGGGCTGTGGGTGCATTCAGAAGCTAAGATTTTGGATTTTGATAGGGTTGATAGATGCCTTGAATATTTTCAAGGTATTTTGTGGGGTTTTTTGGAGGATTTGGGAGCATTATCTCCAAAATAGTGAAATTAGACCTACTAGGAAACAAGCCAATTAAGCCTCCTAGTGAATTTGATGCCAAATAAATTGGTAAAGTATCTAGAAGTGTGGGAGAGGGTTCTAAAGATCTATGAATGGGCCAAGAACATAGAAAAGAGAATAAGTGAATGTATGGGAAGATCCTAATAAGGGGTTTGGGATTCTAGGAGGAAATCTAGTGAAGAATTATAGGTAATTGAAGAGCTAGTTGGACTAGTTGTGCCTATAAGTGTTTGAATCTTCAAAAAATCAACTATACCTTAGAGGAGAAGTTGATAGTGAGGATCTTGGAGATCCAAATTGGAGAAGAACATAAGGAGAACTAATAATTGGATGATTAGGAGAGATTAAGAGTACTTTGGGGAAAAGAAATCACTAGAGCCCTAAACCCTCTGCATCAGAGTGGTATCAGAGCCATAACTTAACAGTTTGGTGTATGTCTGAAGAAGTAGGAAGCCACGAGGTTGAAAACATGCCACCTAAGGAAATGAGTAAGGATGTCATAGTGGACTTGGTCCAATAACTTTGGAAAAGGCAAAATTGATAGAGACAAAGAGTAAAAATAAGATCACTGAATGGGGAGATGAGAGTGATGAAGATAATGAAAGTCAGTTAGAAGAGACATCTAACAAAGGCAAAGAACCAGAGATGGATAAAGATAAAAAGGTATTCTTGGATGAGTTTAAGTCCATTAATAAAGACATTATGGAACATATACCTAACTACTTTGGCAGCTTGAATGGTGAGGAGTTACTAGATTGGCTAGAGGCCATCGACAACTAGTTTGATTACAAGGAAGTATCAAAGGAAAAGAGAGTTAGCTATGCCAAGGTTAGACTCAAAGGATCTGCATTGGTGTGGTGGAACATGATGCAGGATGATAGGGTAACAAATGGAAAGAAGAAGATAGTTTCTTGGGAGAGGATGAAGATTAGATTGAGGGCACAATTCTTGCCTATTGACTATGAGATTCAGATGTATCAAAAGTTGCAGAACTTGAGACAAAAGGAGATGATAGTGAGTGCCTATACTAAGGAGTTTCACAAACTAATCCTAGGGGCTAGAAGAAAAGAAGAAGAAATGGAGAAGGTAGAAAGGTATCTCAATGGGTTGAGACAAGGGATACAAGATGAAATTAGTATGATGGCCCCTGACAGTATGCACAAGTGTTTTTAGTTAGCCTTGAGGGAAGATGATAAGGCTAGAAGGAGGAATTACTTCCATCAAAGAGGAAGAGGTGGTAACAATAATAGAGGATTTAGAGGCAGGAGTAATTTTGGTAGAGGACAAATCCCAAATATGCCAAAGGAGAATCAGGCTATGGATAATAGTGGAGGTAATTAGTTTAGAGGATCTTTTAAAAGAAGGGGATACAGAGGAAGAGGACCACCAAAAGGCAGGTTTCAGTCTCAAGGAAGATCTAATTCAGTCTTCACTAGAAAATGTTATAACTGCAGTCAAGAGGGTCACACAATGGGTAGATATCCTGAAAAGGCTAAATCATCTTCTATGGGAGATAAAAGGAATCAGTTGGTACAAGAGGATGATACACAAAGTGTCATTTCTCCCATTTCCAAGGCAGGACCAGTAATGGATGGAGAGAATCTGATGTTGAGAAGGACTTTGTTGAAATTACCTAATACCATAGAGCCACCTCAAAGAAAGAATTTGTTTAAGAAAAATTGTAGGTCTCATGGGAATATTTTCAAAGTGATAGTGGACAAGAGGATGATACACAAAGTGTCATTTCTCCCATTTCCAAGGTAGGAATAGTAATGGATGGAAAGAATCTGATGTTGAGAAGGACTTTGTTGAAATTACCTAATACCATATAGCCACCTCAAAGAAATAATTTGTTTAAGAAAAATTGTAGGTCTCATGGGAATATTTGCAAAGTGATAGTGGACTTTGGATCCACTGAGAATATAGTATCAACAGAGATGGTGGACAAACTGAAGCTTAGAAGGATACCTCATACCACACCCTCTAAAGTTTCATGGTTAAACAAGGGTCAAAAAATAGTGGTAGATGAACAAACCATGGTGGAGTTTGAAATAGGTGAGTATGAGGACAAGGTCCTATGTGACATATTTCCCATGGATGCATGCCATCTTCTTTTAGGGCATCCATGGGAATATGATGTGAAGGCTATCCATGACGGAGAAAAGAATAACTATGTAATCACCAAGCTAGGGAAGAAGTTTCAAATGGTTCCATTGTAGGAACCTAATGAGGAGAAGCATGTGGGAACCAGTGTGATGCTCTTGAGTGGAAAAAAAGCTATGAAGAAGAAGAAAGGATTCTATTGTGCAGTGATTGTGAAGCTAAAGGAGGGGACCAAGGAGAAAGCCAACATGCCACCATAGGTATAAGCATTGTTGGAAATGTATCATGACATAGTGGATAATGGTTTGACAAGTGAATTTCCACCCATGAGGGATGTGAGTCATTAGATAGACCTCATTCCTAGAGAAAATTTGCCAAACAAGGCAGCGTATAAAATGACACCAAGTGAAAATGTAGAGATAGAAAAACAAATTCAAGATTTGTTGGAAAAAGGACTAATAAGGAAGAGTTTGAGTCCTTGTGATATGCCCACTGTCCTTGCACCTAAGAAGGATAGAAAATGGAGGATGTGTATGGACTCTAGGGCTATAAAAAAAAGACAATCAGATATAGATTCTCAATGCCCTAGATTGAGGATTTGATGGATAATTTGGGAGGTTCATGTTATTTTTACAAGGTGGATTAGAGTTAGGATATCACCAAATCAGGGTTAGGCCTGGTGATGAGTGGAAAACAACCTTCAAAACCAATGAAGGGATGTATGAGTGGCTATTAATGCTCTTTGGCCTAACTAATGCACCTAGCACAGTTATGAGGCTCATGAATGAAGCACTAGAAGATTTTATTGGTAAGTTTGTAATAGTATATCTTGATGAAATTTTGATATTTAGCAGGTCCAAGGAGGAGCATATGAAGAATTTGGAGATTGTCTTGAGGAGGCTACATCAAGAGAAGTTGATGATCAATTAAGAAAAGTGTGAGTTCCTAAAAATTGAATTAGTTTATCTTGGTTTTGTGGTTGCTAATGGATGCATGAAGATGGACCCTGATAAGGTTAAGTCAATTTTGGAATGGCCTACACCTAGGTCCATAGGGGATGTTATGAGTTTTCATGGATTGGCCTCCTACTATAGGAAATTTGTAAGAAATTTCAGTCATGTATGTGCCCCTATTGTCAACACTATCAAAGGTGGAATCAAATGTCAGTTTAAATGGACTATAGTAGAAGACCAAGGATTTGAAATGTTGAAAAAAAGGATAGCACACTAGTACATTTGACCTTATTTTTTGACCAAACAATGTGACCAACAAATAAAAAGGTTTTGTTTCGTTGGATTATAGAAGGAAAGCTTTGATTTTTTTTTAATCCATACCCGTGTTGGTCAAAATTTCAACCAACATGGGCATAAATTAAAAAAAAAGGTTTCACATTTCATTATTCCACGCACGACGAATTTGATCAAGGGCGAAGAGCGAAGGAGGAAGTACTATTTGGGGAAGCACTGTTTGGAATACACTATTTGGGGAAGCATGAAAAATTTGATCAAGGGCGAAGCGCAAAGGAGGAAGCACTATTTGGAATACACTATTTGGGGAAGCAAGACGAATTTGATCAAGGGCAAAGCGTGAAGGAGGAAGCACTATTTGGGGAAGCAATATTTGGAATACACTATTTGGGGAAGCATGATGAATTTGATCAAGGGCGAAGAGCGAAGGAGGAAGCACTATTTGGAATACAAAAGATTCATAGTTCGGAGTATGTTCCTTTTGTCTTCTCTTGTTCTATTTGTGGCACTGTCGTTCTTGTGATGAACATATAGCTTATTAACCCTGCAAATTAATTTATACATCTTCATGGTGAAATTATTTTTGATGCATCCTCGGTATTTTTCATTCATTTAAATAGTTTATGTGTTTCATTATATTAGTCTGCTGCAAACTGTTAGATGAATTAACATCCACTGCCAGTCCATTGATGCACACTGTCCTCCTGAATTCATTTAATCTGTTTCAACCTAGTTTGTATTTTCACCATTGGATTGTCCATGCCACTGGATGAAAATCAAATTAGGGAAATATGATTTAATTTATCCAACACTCAGAGCTATGGAGGTTGCCGAACCGCTTCAAGTTTGATGCCCTAGGCTAATCAAGTTTAGCATGTTTAGCCAGTGGGAGAAAGAAGGAACAAAAATCTACAGTCGGTGGTGGACAGAGGTCAAGGAGTTGACCATGCCAAGACATTAGAAGGCCACATAAAATTTCCCAATCATCTATGACTATTCCAAAAACCCAACTTTGAACTAATCCATTAAACCTAAATCTAGCTTGATCACCTAGGGTTTGTGTTGAACTAGTTTGAAGTTACTGGGATAGAATCGGTCACTCACTGTTTGGACTGTGAAGTGGTGATTGTAGAATATTGAGACCAAAACATAAAAGATAACTGGGGAGTATTATCAGAGTATTCTATGTTAATCAGTTGCAATAGGGAATAACCTAGAGTTTCTTAGAAGGCAATTGGTGGATAGGATAGTTCCCTGAATTTGGAGGTATTCGAAGACTAAGGGATTTGTCAGAATTAGTTGAAACCATTGTTCACAGTTTAAAGTGACATTATCAATTGGTTGTGTAGTAGATTGGGCCTATTAAGCTTTAGTTGCCACCACTCTGCATCAGGATAATTGGTGGATAGGGTAGTTCCCCGATTTAATCTTATTTCATAGTGCATCAAAATAATTGATCACTCCACCAAAATTATCATTGAGTGGTCTCATAAAAAGATAAAGTAATATTTATCTATATGGAAGTAACCAACATAAATAATGATAATAATTAAGGAATAAAATTGAAGTTAATAGATATCACAAATATACAAGATAAATTTAGGAGAGATATTTTCTATCAATCAAAAAAATGATCTAATACATCAAAATATTTTGCAAGAAAGTGACATGGAGAACATGATCCAAATGATACAACAACAAC